>CM074782.1:28998209-29422130 GCA_037355745.1 Pseudo-nitzschia multiseries
AGCTAACCCTCTATAGTAATATTAAACAATAATTGAAAGTTAGCCGTTACATTCACCCTTGCTACTCAATCGGAACTGCTGTCCGAGCTTTCGCTCTCTGAACTGGATAGAGAATCACTGGATTCGTTATCATTCAATGCCATCTCAAATGGTTCCAACTGGATGTCGTCCTGTAGTGTGCATGCATTGTACAAACATTCGTAAGACGGTGGTGTAGCAGCATTTTTGCTTTCAAAAAAATTTAGCCATGAGATCCGATTCGATATCACTAGCCAATCGCAATTGGTAATACAGCCATCAAGTCCTTGCTCTGGAACAACTGCCAGCTCGGAATGGATAGTGTCGACATGAAATAGGTACAGTGAATTCATCAGGCGACCACGTTGGACAAATTCAGAAGCTGTTTTCTTAGGCACATCTTGAAACCGACGAGCCACAGCATACATTCCGTTTGTATCAATTGGATAGCCACCAATACTACTGTATGGCTGCTTCAAACTCTGTACAGTTAAAAAGCATACCAGATGACACGGTATGAGCTTGGGATTGTTATTTAAATCAAAGTCCAATTTCATCAAACACCAATCCATCCATACGGAGTTCAGCAGAGAACTATCCGATCTATATGAAGGATGCGAGCGAAATATAAAATTAGACCCACAAGCAACATCGAAACGATTGTGCTCTGTAACTCCACAAATGTGCGAAGGATTCTCCAATAAAGGTAGCACAGAATCACAAACAAAGTCAAGTATGTCAGAAGGAAAAAATGGTTTGCTTTTGTTAGTAGAACGAAGCCACTTCATTGTTGATTCCCCATTTTTGGTTCTCATTATTTGAAAATGAGAACCGCCACCATCAGGGCGTTCAATTGGAGGAGGATCAGGTGGATTCAAGTTGTAGTGATATGTTGCCTGGCTTAGCATCATTTTCTCTGACTTTCGATTGGCTGTTTGATTGATTAGGGATGCAGCATTACCTTGCGTGTTCTTGGAAGGAGCTTTAATCTCAGTTTTGTGGTGAGATTCATTGGGAGCACTATCCCAGCCTGCAGGGCTTCCCCATAAAGAGATATAATCTGGTAGGTGAAAGTACAGGTGATTCTTGATTAGTTTTGTTCCCATCCCTTTCCTGTGACATGTTGAGTTTATACAATTGATAAAGTGAACAATTGTTTTTGGGAGATTCTTTAAGGAACCATATTTCATCCGGCCGTGTTTAAGAAATTCTTCCATTGATAGAATTAGCTGAATTACCTCTATCTGTTTCTTTACAAAACGATGGTCACCAATAATGTCAGATCCAGGTTTGGAAACAATAGCAATCAGAAGAGAAATAAGCATTCCAGAGAAATCATGCCCTTCTTTCTTCGTGGTTGATAAAAGCTGAGTCCCAAATTTGGTGCGAGGAAAATCTCTATCAGACTGGCGTGATAACAAACCACCGTACCGTTGTGCTAAATGGCCAATACTGTTAGCAACAGCCACGCCGTGATTCAAATTGGGGGCATAAACACATGGAACACTTCCGCGGAGCAACAATTCAATTGACTCAACGGCCCGTTTGGCAGTGCCAAGCTGGTGCATGTGCAAACATTCACCGGGAGTTGCAAAATGAATGTTGTTCTGATTGGTACCAAAGCATAAATCATGAAATACATTCCTTATGTTGTGATGAGAGTTGTTTTTGAAGTTCTTATTGATATCGTTTAGATCTGTGCCGGGAAAACAATGAAAATCAACAGGTGACCACTTCTTTGTTGCAGGTTGAACAGAAGGAATGTTTATGTTCGGAGAATAACAGTTGCAGTGACGGCACATCCGCATGACACCCTTATTGAAGGAGCCATATTTTCCACACAATTTATCGTGAAGTTCTGTGTCGCCAATAACATAGGCAATGGCAAATTTCATTTTTACCTTCCACTGTTGATTTGCGTACGGAAGATAATTCCATTCGATACCACCGTCTTCGTTACATGTGGCTTTGAAGGAACGAAACGCTACTTCCAAACCATTGTGAAGATTCTGAATTTTTTCCTTCGAATTGGCAGGACGAGAGTGTCTGGTTGACTCCCATTCGGGGTCAGGATGGAAGTAAATAGTTGTCCATGCTTCAGGTCGAGAACGGGTCTCCACATTAAAAATACCGAGTGTCATGTTCAATGGTGTTAACGTAAGTCGTCCGTGCGCATCCAAAGATATGCCGTCCATGTAAAATATAATAGGAACAAGAATTTCTTGCAAATTGGGATTGCAAATTTCTTTCCAAGAAGATTTCCACCACGAGCCGTGATGCAATTCTGAGATTACAGAATGAGGATTCAACTCAGGATTATTGTCGGGAGATAGAGGGGTGGAATAGTCGGGAAAGGAGAGGTTTTCTTCTATCATTAGCTGCTGGTCAGAAAGAAGAGAATAAATGGCATCCTTAAAAGAACGGACATACACCTGAGTGGGCTTATTATCAGGTAACCAATTCAGTATATGAGGATGAAATTTCATATCAGAGAGACCAAGATTGGATTGGAGATTGTCAAAAATTGTTTTCCGAGATCTAATTTTGGCATCGCAAAAATCAAAACCCGGTCTCATTTGACTTTTCTTTGCCCACTGGAAAATGGATTTGAATGTGTTCAGTGGCAATTTATGTCGGGCCATTAAATTCATGAGTTCCAATTCTGCAAGAAGATGATGGGGCGGCGGTAGTTTTGTGTGGCTTTGAAATGCAGCCTCTCTTTCGTTCAGATTAATGATTTCATGAAAAGATGGTGGTGGAGGGGCTTGCTGAGCAGTAGCGACGTTAACATCAGAACGATTAGTGTGATCTTCTTTGTTGTCTCCACAATCTATGTTGTTGGTAAAATTGTTGTCGTTATTTTCATTTACGTCATCGTCTTTGTCATCCTCGTCATCGGAATTGTCGATATCATTATTCAGCGGGAATGCATCTTCATCTTGAACAGCGGAAACAGCCATGTAAGATTCAATGGCGTTCCGATCCATTGGCGGTAAAAAGACATCATGTACAATCTGTTGGTTTAGAACAGAATGAAGACCAGTGGCTGATTGACTTGTGACAGTGTGGTGCTGGGAGAGATGGGAAGGGGGAACAGATGGACCGTTTTGTGTCATAGTCATCCCAAAATCTGACGGAGAATGTTGAACAGACGGCAAGGTAGGCTGCACTTTGATAGAGGTGGAGAGGTTATAGATCTTTCGTTTAATTAGACCCTGACTATGGTAAAAATGACGGCACTCATCAAGACAATAAAGATGTCTTCTTAGGCCAACAGAGACGTATTTCAAAGTACCCTGCTTGTTTGCCGTGGATTTATATCCTAAAAACTTGGATTTTTTGCCATTCAGCGCGCAACAACGGCAGTAGAATAGAAGAGGGGTTTTGATAACAGGAGGCATGATGTTGCGGAGTTGTTTGAAGGAAAATATCAGTAGAATGGGTCGAAACGAAGGAGGTCAGAAAGATGAATCGTTGAAAGGAAAAAATTACATGTGTTATTTTGTGTGTGATGTTTTTTCTTGTACGGTAGATTTCCTTACTACCATACTTCGATTGCAAAAATGGTCCGTAAAGTAAATGCATTACTACTTAGTGATGATTGCAACATTCCTCGTACAATACCGGTATGTTTAGTAGTGCACAGTACAGTCAACAGAAAAGTTGAGAAGATGAAAATAGTCATTCGTGCATAAGTTGTACACAAAATAGTGCTTGACACGAAAAGAATATGATATCCTTAACCCTAAAATAGCTATTTTATTTGAGGAGTGACGAGATATTGTCTCAAAAGTAAAGGTGTGCGAAGCGCGAGGTATTTTAGTAGACACGCGACCTAAAAAGATAGGAAATTTTAAAAATAGGGTCGAGAATTGTAAAAATACCGCGCGATAGCCCGCGGGGGGTAGAGAAACAGTTCTCGGACGTTGTACTAGTAGTGGTAGCTCAATGAAGACTTCCTGGCTGCTACAGACCGGCGTTGGTTCATTGTTGTTGTCTAGTGTCGTGAGATAGGATTAAACAAAGTGACGACAACAACGTCAACAACAACAACAATGATGATGACGACGACGCCCCGACAGCTCCAAATCAAACCGAAACATCCTAAGCATCTCCCCCCCCAACAAACAAGAACCAACAGACACTTACAGTGCTTGTTGTTACTATTCCCATGGTCAAAGAAGCAAAAAGAAGCAGCATCGTGAGTGATACTACTAGTAGGAATAAACAAATGACAACACGACGATCATGACGATGACAACAAATTGGTGGAGTTGTTAGTTGAACGTTTAACACTAACCCTAGGAGTTGACAACGTAACCTTGTAGACGGAGTTTATGTGGGGGGGGGTTTGGGGGGGGGAAAATACGTAGAAATATTAAAAAAATCTGTTTTTAACAAGTAGACTTGGTACAAACGCTACGACTAAAAATCGCTAAAAAGCTTAGCCAAACATTTATTTACGGAAATGAGATGCTTCTTCTAAAAGCAATAGTAATATCTAGTGGTGCGCGCTCATTTTTATGGTAGCAAACTCTCATTTTTTTGGTTGCAACTAACCATAAAATTTAACCTGAATAAAGAAAAAATCAAACGATTAAAATCTGTCTTAGATCAAGTTGGTCGTCACGTCGTCATCAACCTTCCCAGATGAGAGTTGGTGAGAAATAATATCGGACTTGTTAGAATTGGTACAATTTGTACATGAATGAGTCGGACTTGATGTATTTACAGTCATATGCCGGTTCGTACTCTGAATTCGATCGAAAAAGCGAAATATTGTACGGTACGTACGGTGAGTAGGGACTGGAAAGATTTGCACTGTGTTCAAATCTGGTGAGTTTGTGGGTTGACGATTGAATTATATTTTGGTTAGGGACTGGAAAGATTTGCAGTGTGTTCAAATCTGGTGGGTTTTTGGGTTCACGATTGAATTATATTATGGTTGGGGACTGGAAAGATTTGCACTGTGCGTTGACAATTGAATTATATTTGGGTTAGGGACTGGGAAGATTTGCACTGTGTTCAAATCTGGTGGGTTTTTGGGTTGACAATTGAATTATATTTGGGTTAGGGACTGGGAAGATTTGCACTGTGTTCAAATCTGGTGGGTTTTTGGGTTGACAATTGAATTATATTTTGGTGGGGGATCGGCAGGATTTGCACTGTGTTCAAATCAGGTGGGTTAGGGACTGGAAAGATTTGCACTGTGTTCAAATCTGGTGGCTTTTTGGGTTTATGACTGAGTTATATTTTGTTTGGGGATTGGCAGGATTTGCACTGTGTTCAAATCTGGTGGGTTGGATTTAAACAGACAAACAAAAATTAGAGACACTGAAAATACTTCATTGTTGTTTTTCACCATTCAGATTCCAAAGAGTCTGTTTGAGGAAAACAATGCTTGAGTGTAGCTCATATTATTCCAATTACATCAAGAATACATAATTGCTGACAGAGGATGTGTCTTACCCACAAGACTATAGTCGAGTGTGCACACCATGTATTTTTCACCAAATTGTAATTAATGCCACTTGTAATGCATGAAGCTTCAAGTTCAAGATTGAATTCATCATTGTAAGCCAACAGTACCATTTCAGATTATACTTATGGAGAAAGCCTCAGCACCTTAAAGTACACCACTGTGAAACGATCTGCAAAGCAGATTTTCGCACGCACAATGTACAAGTGGGCTTTGTCTCCGTAAAGCGACAATTCTATCCCCCCCTAGAAGGTGAAGGATGGAAATGCCATCTAACTATGGCTTTTAATTTGTTTGCAAATTTGCATACTCCAAGAACACTACTAGGTCCATGCTACAAATGTACACTTTTGCCATACACTTTTCATCTACAACAATACCAACGAAAGGTAGGATCATACATCCAATTCGATCCTGTGACCTCATTTGCTCAGCCACTAACCCACCCACACTATGGAATCATTGACTTGAGTCATGAAAATGAATCATATAATTGAATCAAAGTTGAATCACAGAATTGAACCATAGACTTGTATCATGGAATTGAATCATGGATTGGAATCATGGATTGGAAGCATGGATTGGAATTATGGATTTGAATTATGGATTAGAATCATAGACTTGGATTGATGAATTGATTCATAGATCTGAGGCATGGAATGGAATCATTTACTTGAGTCATGAAAATGAATCATATATTTGACTCATAGACCTGACTCATAGACTTGAATCAAAATTGAGTAGTAGAATTGAATAATATAATTCAATTACGTATATTGTATTGTATCATAGACTTGTATGATGGAATTGAATCATGGAATTAAATTGTGGATTGGATTCATAGACTCAGGTTTTTAGTAAACACGTGAAATCAGGAAGCAGGGAATTTTGAAAATGAGGTAGGGAGTTCTGAACGTACCGCGCCATATCCCGCAGGGGGTAGAGAAACAGTTCTCAGATGTAGACTTGATTGAAAATTGAATCAGAGAATTGAATCATAGACTTGTATCATGGAATTGAGTCAAAGAATTGAATCACCAATAAATTGAAATTAGAAAAATAGTTTCTTTCAACCCCTAATAAAATTAAAAAAAAATAGTTTCTCTTGAACCAAAATTGAAAAAATAGTTTCTTTCACCCCCTCAAAAATGAAGTATGACTCAAGCATGGTATGTAGTATGAGTATGTACTGGATCTAAGAACAAATCTTTTGAAAAACTAAAAAGTGAAAAAAATGGTTTCTTTCACCCCTTCAAAAATGAACTATGACTCAAGCAAGGTATGTAGTATGAGTATGTACTGGATCTAAGAACAAATGCAGTCATCATACATCTACTTTAATCGTTGTTGTGATACGGTACATACCAGTATTTTGTAATTATTGGCAGCTCGTACCGGTATATTAAATTCCTTTCGTGTCCACCAGTACCAAAGCTACATGACGGCAGTTGTTCTATTCGTACGAATCAATGAGTCCCCTATCAACTCAATTGGAACTGCTATCAGAACTATCTTTGTCTGAACTGGATACATAATATGAATAGATAATCAAGTTGATTTAAGGTTGGGGATGGGCAGGATTTGTAAGTTCGGTCTTTGACGAACGAGTTATATTTTGATTAGGGACTGGAAAGATTTCCACTGTGCAAAAATTGGTGGATTTTTGCGTTGACGATTGAATTATATTTTGGTCGGGGGTCGGAAGAATTTGCACTGTCTTCAAATCAGGTGGGTTTTTTGGTTGATTACTGAGTTATATTTTGGTCGGGGATCGGCAGGATTTGCACTGTGTTCAAATATGGTTGGTTTTTTGGTTCACGATTGAATTATATTTTGGTCGGGGGTCAGAAGAATTTGCACTGTCTTCAAATCAGGTGGGTTTTTTGGTTGATAACTGAGTTATATATTGCTCGGGGATCGGCAGGATTTGCACTGTGTTCAAATATGGTTGGTTTTTTGGTTCACGATTGAATTATATTTTGGTCGGGGGTCGGAAGAATTTGCACTGTCTTCAAATCAGGTGGGTTTTTTTTTTATTACTGAGTTCTATTTTGGTCGGGGATCGGCAGGATTTGCACTGTGTTCAAATATGGTTGGTTTTTTGGTTCACGATTGAATTATATTTTGGTAAGAGACTGGAAAGATTTGCACAGTGTTAATTGGCGGGATTTGCACTGTGCTAAAATCTTGTTGGTTTTTGAATTGATGACTGAATTGTATTTTGGTTAGGGACTGGAGAGATTTGCACTGTGTTCAAATCTGGTGAGTTTTAGGGTTGACGATTTAATTATATTTTGGTTCGGGACTGAAAACATTTGCACTGTGTTCAAATCTGGTTGGTTTTTGGGTTGATGGCTGAGTTATATTTTAGTCGATGATTGGCAGGATTTGCACTGCGCTAAAATCTTGTGGGTTTTTGTGTTGGGTTCATGACTGCGTTATATTTTAGTCGGGGACTGGAAAGATTTGCACTGTATCTAAATCTGGTGGGTTTTAGGGTTGACGATTTAATTATATTTTGGTTCGGGACTGAAACGATTTTCACTGTGTTCAAATCTGGTTGGTTTTTGGGTCCATCACTGCGTTATATTTTAGTCGGGGACTGGCAGGATTTGCACTGCGCTAAAATCTTGTGTGTTTTTGGGTTGATGACTGCGTTATATTTTGATCGGGGATCCGCAGGATTTGCACTGTGCTCACATCTGGTTGGTTTTTGGGTTGATGACTGAGTTATATTTTAGTCGGGAATTGGCAGGATTTGCACTGTGCTAAAATCTGGTGGGTTTTTGGGTTGATGACTGAGTTATATTTTAGTCGGGAATTGGCAGGATTTGCACTGTGTTCAAATCTGGTTGGTTTATGGGTTGATGACTGTGTTATATTTTAGTCGGGGATTGGAAAGAATTGCACAATGCTAACATCTGGTTGGTTTTTGGGTTGATGACTGAGTTATATTTTAGCCGGGAATTGGCAGGATTTGCACTGTGCTAAAATCTGGTGGGTTTTTGAATTGATGACTTTTAGTCGGGAATTGGCAGGATTTGCACTGTGCTAAAATCTGGTTGGTTTTTGGGTTGATGTCTGAGTTATATTTTAGTCGGGAATTGGCAGGATTTGCACTGTGCTAAAATCTTGTGTGTTTTTGAATTGATGACTGAGTTATATTTTGGATAGGGACTGGAAAGATTTGCACTGTGTCTAAATCTGGTGGGTTTTATGGTTGAAGATTTAATTATATTTTGGTTAGGGACTGAAAAGATTTGCACTGTGTTCAAATCGGGTTGGTTCTTGGGTTGATGACTGAGTTATATTTTAGTCGGGTATTGGCAGGATTTGCACTGTGCTAAAATCTGGTGGGTTTTTGGGTTGATGACTGAGTTGTATTTTAGTGGGGAATTGGCAGGATTTGCACTGTGCTAAAATCTGATAGGTTTTTGGGTTGATGACTGCGTTATATTTTAGTCGGGGATTGGCAGGATTTGCACTGTGCTAAAATCTGGTTGGTTTTTGAATTGATGACTGAATTATATTTTGGTTCAGGACTAAAAAGATTTGCATTGTGTTCAAATCTGGTTGGTTTTTGGGTTGATGACTGAGTTATATTTTAGTCGGGGATTGGCAGGATTTGCACTGTGCTAAAATCTGGTTGGTTTTTGAATTGATGACTGAATTATATTTTGGTTAGGGACTGAAAAGATTTGCACTGTGTTCAAATCAGGTTGGTTTTTGGGTTGATGACTGCGTTATATTTTAGTCGGGGATTGGCAGGATTTGCACTGTGCTAAAATCTGGTTGGTTTTTGAATTGATGACTGAATTATATTTTGGTTAGGGACTGAAAAGATTTGCACTGTGTTCAAATCAGGTTGGTTTTTGGGTTGATGACTGCGTTATATTTTAGTCGGGGATTGGCAGGATTTGCACTGTGCTAAAATCTGGTTGGTTTTTGAATTGATGACTGAATTATATTTTGGTTAGGGACTGAAAAGATTTGCACTGTGTTCAAATCGGGTTGGTTTTTGGGTTGATGACTGAGTTATATTTTAGTCGGGAATTGGCAGGATTTGCACTGTGCTAAAATCTGGTGGGTTTTTGGGTTGATGACTGAGTTATATTTTAGTCGGGAATTGGCAGGATTTGCACTGTGTTCAAATCTGGTTGGTTTTTGGGTTGATGACTGTGTTATATTTTAGTCGGGGATTGGAAAGATTTGCACAATGCTAAAATCTGGTGGGTTTTTGGGTTATTGACTGAGTTATATTTTGGTCGGGAATTGGCAGAATTTGCACTGTGTTCAAATCTGGTTGGTTTTTGAATTGATGACTGAGTTATATTTTGGTTAGGGACTGGAAAGATTTGCACTGTGTCTAAATCTAGTGGGTTTTAGGGTTGACGATTTAATTCTATTTTGGTTCGGGACTGAAAAGATTTGCACTGTGTTCAAATCTGGTTGGTTTTCGGGTTGATTACTGAGTTATATTTTAGTCGGGGATTGGCAGGATTTGGAATGTGCTAAAATATGGTGGGTTTTTGGGTTGATGACTGAGTTATATTTTAGTTGGGAATTGGCAGGATTTACACAATGCTAAAATCTGGTGGGTTTTTGAGTTATTGACTGAGTTATATTTTAGTCGGGAATTGGCAGGATTTGCACTGTGCTAAAATCTGGTGGGTTTTTGGGTTGATGACTGAGTTGTATTTTAGTGGGGAATTGGCAGGATTTGCACTGTGCTAAAATCTGATAGGTTTTTGGGTTGATGACTGCGTTATATTTTAGTCGGGGATTGGCAGGATTTGCACTGTGCTAAAATCTGGTTGGTTTTTGAATTGATGACTGAATTATATTTTTGTTAGGGACTGAAAAGATTTGCACTGTGTTCAAATCAGGTTGGTTTTTGGGTTGATGACTGAGTTATATTTTAGTCGGGAATTGGCAGGATTTGCACTGTGCTAAAATCTGGTTGGTTTTTGAATTGATGACTGAATTATATTTTGGTTAGGGACTGAAAAGATTTGCACTGTGTTCAAATCCGGTTGGTTCTTGGGTTGATGACTGAGTTATATTTTAGTCGGGTATTGGCAGGATTTGCACTGTGCTAAAATCTGGTGGGTTTTTGGATTGATGACTAAATTGTATTTTTGTGGGGAATTGGCAGGATTTGAACTGTACTAAAATCTGGTTGGTTTTTGGGTTGATGACTGCGTTATCTTTTAGTCGGGGATTGGCAGGATTTGAACAATGCTAAAATCTGGTGGGTTTTTGGGTTATTGACTGAGTTATATTTTGGTTAGGGACTGGAAAGATTTGCACTGTGCCTAAATCAAGTAGGTTTTAGGGTTGACGATTTAATAATATTTTGGTTAGGGACTGAAAAGATTTGCACTGTGTTCAAATCTGGTTGGTTTTTGGGTTGATGACTGAGTTATATTTTAGTCGGGAATTGGCAGGATTTGCACTGTGCTAAAATCTGGTGGGTTTTTGGGTTGATGACTGAGTTATATTTTAGTCGGGAATTGGCAGGATTTGCACTGTGTTCAAATCTGGTTGGTTTTTGGGTTGATGACTGTGTTATATTTTAGTCGGGGATTGGAAAGATTTGCACAATGCTAAAATCTGGTGGGTTTTTGGGTTATTGACTGAGTTATATTTTGGTCGGGAATTGGCAGAATTTGCACTGTGCTAAAATCTGGTTGGTTTTTGGGTTGATGACTGAGTTATATTTTGGTTAGGGACTGGAAAGATTTGCACTGTGTCTAAATTTGGTGGGTTTTAGGGTTGACGATTTAATTCTATTTTGGTTCGGGACTGAAAAGATTTGCACTGTGTTCAAATCTGGTTGGTTTTTGGGTTGATTACTGAGTTATATTTTAGTCGGGGATTGGCAGGATTTGGAATGTGCTAAAATCTGGTTGGTTTTTGGGTTGATGACTGCGTTATATTTTAGTCGGGGATTGGCAGGATTTACACAATGCTAAAATCTGGTGGGTTTTTGAGTTATTGACTGAGTTATATTTTAGTCGGGAATTGGCAGGATTTGCACTGTGCTAAAATCTGGTTGGTTTTTGAATTGATGACTGAATTATATTTTGGTTAGGGACTAAAAAGATTTGCATTGTGTTCAAATCTGGTTGGTTTTTGGGTTGATGACTGAGTTATATTTTAGTCGGGGATTGGCAGGATTTGCACTGTGATAAAATCTGGTTGGTTTTTGAATTGATGACTGAATTATATTTTTGTTAGGGACTGAAAAGATTTGCACTGTGTTCAAATCAGGTTGGTTTTTGGGTTGATGACTGCGTTATATTTTAGTCGGGGATTGGCAGGATTTGCACTGTGCTAAAATCTGGTTGGTTTTTGAATTGATGACTGAATTATATTTTGGTTAGGGACTGAAAAGATTTGCACTGTGTTCAAATCGGGTTGGTTTTTGGGTTGATGACTGAGTTATATTTTAGTCGGGAATTGGCAGGATTTGCACTGTGCTAAAATCTGGTGGGTTTTTGGGTTGATGACTGAGTTATATTTTAGTCGGGAATTGGCAGGATTTGCACTGTGTTCAAATCTGGTTGGTTTTTGGGTTGATGACTGTGTTATCTTTTAGTCGGGGATTGGAAAGATTTGCACAATGCTAAAATCTGGTGGGTTTTTGGGTTATTGACTGAGTTATATTTTGGTCGGGAATTGGCAGAATTTGCACTGTGTTCAAATCTGGTTGGTTTTTGAATTGATGACAGAGTTATATTTTGGTTAGGGACTGGAAAGATTTGCACTGTGTCTAAATCTAGTGGGTTTTAGGGTTGACGATTTAATTCTATTTTGGTTCGGGACTGAAAAGATTTGCACTGTGTTCAAATCTGGTTGGTTTTCGGGTTGATTACTGAGTTATATTTTAGTCGGGGATTGGCAGGATTTGGAATGTGCTAAAATATGGTGGGTTTTTGGGTTGATGACTGAGTTATATTTTAGTTGGGAATTGGCAGGATTTACACAATGCTAAAATCTGGTGGGTTTTTGAGTTATTGACTGAGTTATATTTAAGTCGGGAATTGGCAGGATTTGCACTGTGCTAAAATCTGGTGGGTTTTTGGGTTGATGACTGAGTTGTATTTTAGTGGGGAATTGGCAGGATTTGCACTGTGCTAAAATCTGATAGGTTTTTGGGTTGATGACTGCGTTATATTTTAGTCGGGGATTGGCAGGATTTGCACTGTGCTAAAATCTGGTTGGTTTTTGAATTGATGACTGAATTATATTTTTGTTAGGGACTGAAAAGATTTGCACTGTGTTCAAATCAGGTTGGTTTTTGGGTTGATGACTGAGTTATATTTTAGTCGGGAATTGGCAGGATTTGCACTGTGCTAAAATCTGGTTGGTTTTTGAATTGATGACTGAATTATATTTTGGTTAGGGACTGAAAAGATTTGCACTGTGTTCAAATCCGGTTGGTTCTTGGGTTGATGACTGAGTTATATTTTAGTCGGGTATTGGCAGGATTTGCACTGTGCTAAAATCTGGTGGGTTTTTGGATTGATGACTAAATTGTATTTTTGTGGGGAATTGGCAGGATTTGAACTGTACTAAAATCTGGTTGGTTTTTGGGTTGATGACTGCGTTATCTTTTAGTCGGGGATTGGCAGGATTTGAACAATGCTAAAATCTGGTGGGTTTTTGGGTTATTGACTGAGTTATATTTTGGTTAGGGACTGGAAAGATTTGCACTGTGCCTAAATCAAGTAGGTTTTAGGGTTGACGATTTAATAATATTTTGGTTAGGGACTGAAAAGATTTGCACTGTGTTCAAATCTGGTTGGTTTTTGGGTTGATGACTGAGTTATATTTTAGTCGGGAATTGGCAGGATTTGCACTGTGCTAAAATCTGGTGGGTTTTTGGGTTGATGACTGAGTTATATTTTAGTCGGGAATTGGCAGGATTTGCATTGTGTTCAAATCTGGTTGGTTTTTGGGTTGATGACTGTGTTATATTTTAGTCGGGGATTGGAAAGATTTGCACAATGCTAAAATCTGGTGGGTTTTTGGGTTATTGACTGAGTTATATTTTGGTCGGGAATTGGCAGAATTTGCACTGTGCTAAAATCTGGTTGGTTTTTGGGTTGATGACTGAGTTATATTTTGGTTAGGGACTGGAAAGATTTGCACTGTGTCTAAATTTGGTGGGTTTTAGGGTTGACGATTTAATTCTATTTTGGTTCGGGACTGAAAAGATTTGCACTGTGTTCAAATCTGGTTGGTTTTTGGGTTGATTACTGAGTTATATTTTAGTCGGGGATTGGCAGGATTTGGAATGTGCTAAAATCTGGTTGGTTTTTGGGTTGATGACTGCGTTATATTTTAGTCGGGGATTGGCAGGATTTACACAATGCTAAAATCTGGTGGGTTTTTGAGTTATTGACTGAGTTATATTTTAGTCGGGAATTGGCAGGATTTGCACTGTGCTAAAATCTGGTTGGTTTTTGAATTGATGACTGAATTATATTTTGGTTAGGGACTAAAAAGATTTGCATTGTGTTCAAATCTGGTTGGTTTTTGGGTTGATGACTGAGTTATATTTTAGTCGGGGATTGGCAGGATTTGCACTGTGATAAAATCTGGTGGGTTTTAGATTCATGACTGAGTTATATTTTAGTCGGGAATTGGCAGGATTTGCACTGTGCTAAAATCTAGTGGGTTTTTGGGTTGATGACTGAATTATATTTTGGTTAGGGACTGGAAAGATTTGCACTGTGTTCAAATATGGTGGGTTTTTGAGTTGATGACTGAATTATATTTTGGTTAGGGACTGGAAAGATTTGCTCTGTGTTCAAATCTGGTGGGTTTTTGGGTTGATGAATGAGTTTTATTTTGGGCGGGGATTGGCAGGATTTGCAGTGTCTTCAAATCTGGTGGTTTTTTGGGTTGATGACTGAGTTATATTTTAGTTGGGGACTGGCAGGATTTGCACTGTGCTAAAATCTGGTTTGTTTTTGGGTTGATGACTGCGTTATATTTTAGTCGGGGATTGGCAGGATCTGAACAATGCTAAAATCTGGTGGGTTTTTGTGTTATTGACTGAGTTATATTTTGGTTAGGGACTGGAAAGATTTGCACTGTGTCTAAATCTGGTGGGTTTTATGGTTGAAGATTTAATTATATTTTGGTTAGGGACTGAAAAGATTTGCACTGTGTTCAAATCAGGTTGGTTTTTGTGTTGATGACTGAGTTATATTTTAGTCGGGGATTGACAGGATTTGCACTGTGCTAAAATCTGGTGGGTTTTAGGGTTGATGACTGAGTTGTATTTTAGTGGGGAATTGGCAGGATTTGCACTGTGCTAAAATCTGGTTTGTTTTTGGGTTGATGACTGTGTTATATTTTAGTCGGGGATTGGAAAGATTTGCACAATGCTAACATCTGGTTGGTTTTTGGGTTGATGACTGTGTTATATTTTAGTCGGGAATTGGCAGGATTTGCACTGTGCTAAAATCTGGTTGGTTTTTGAATTGATGACTTTTAGTCGGGAATTGGCAGGATTTGCACTGTGCTAAAATCTGGTTGGTTTTTGGGTTGATTTCTGAGTTATATTTTAGTCGGGAATTGGCAGGATTTGCACTGTGCTAAAATCTTGTGTGTTTTTTAATTATATTTTGGTTCGGGACTGAAAAGATTTGCACTGTGTTCAAATCTGGTTGGTATTCGGGTTGATTACTGAGTTATATTTTAGTCGGGGATTGGCAGGATTTGGAATGTGCTAAAATTTGGTGGGTTTTTGGGTTGATGACTGCGTTATATTTTAGTACAATGCTAAAATCTGGTGGGTTTTTGAGTTATTGACTGAGTTATATTTTAGTCGGGAATTGGCAGGATTTGCACTGTGCTAAAATCTGGTTGGTTTTTGAATTGATGACTGAATTATATTTTGGTTAGGGACTGAAAAGATTTGCATTGTGTTCAAATCTGGTTGGTTTTTAGGTTGATGACTGAGTTATATTTTAGTCGGGGATTAGCAGGATTTGCACTGTGCTAAAATCTGGTTGGTTTTTGAATTGATGACTGAATTATATTTTGGTTAGGGACTGAAAAGATTTACACTGTGTTCAAATCAGGTTGGTTTTTGGGTTATTGACTGAGTTATATTTTAGTCGGTAATTGGCAGGATTTGCACTGTGCTAAAATCTGGTTGGTTTTTGAATTGATGACTAAATTATATTTTGGTTAGGGACTGAAAGATTTGCACTGTGTTCAAATCAGGTTGGTTTTTGGGTTGATGACTGTGTTATATTTTAGTCGGGAATTGGAGGATTTGCACTGTGCTAAAATCTGGTTGGTTTTCGAATTGATGACTGAATTATATTTTGGTTAGCGAATGAAAAGATTTGCACTGTGTTCAAATCTGGTTGGTTTTTGGGTTGATGACTGAGTTATATTTTAGTCAGGGATTGGCAGGATTTGCACTGTGCTAAAATCTGGTGGGTTTTTGAGTTATTGACTGAGTTATATTTTAGTCGGGAATTGGCAGGATTTGTACTGTGCTAAAATCTGGTTGGTTTTTGAATTGATGACTGAATTATATTTTGGTTAGGGACTGAAAAGATTTGCATTGTGTTCAAATCTGGTTGGTTTTTAGGTTGATGACTGAGTTATATTTTAGTCGGGGATTGGCAGGATTTGCACTGTGCTAAAATCTGGTTGGTTTTTGAATTGATGACTGAATTATATTTGTGTTAGGGAATGAAAGATTTGCACTGTGTTCAAATCAGGTTGGTTTTTGGGTTGATGACTGAGTTATATTTTAGTCGGGAATTGGCAGGATTTGCACTGTGCTAAAATCTGGTTGGTTTTTGAATTGATGACTGAATTATATTTTGGTTAGGGACTGAAAAGATTTGCACTGTGTTCAAATCTGGTTGGATTTTGGGTTGATGACTGTGTTATATTTTAGTCGGGGATTGGAAAGATTTGCACAATGCTAACATCTGGTTGGTTTTTGAGTTGATGACTGAGTTATATTTTAGTCGTGAATTGGCAGGATTTGCACTGTGCTAAAATCTGGTTGGTTTTTGAATTGATGACTTTTAGTCGAGAATTGGCAGGATTTGCACTGTGCTAAAATCTGGTTGATTTTTGGGTTGATGTCTGAGTTATATTTTAGTCGGGAATTGGCAGGATTTGCACTGTGCTAAAATCTTGTGTGTTTTTTAATTATATTTTGGTTAGGGACTGAAAAGATTTACACTGTGTTCAAATCTGGTTGGTATTCGGGTTGATTACTGAGTTATATTTTAGTCGGGGATTGGCAGGATTTGGAATGTGCTAAAATCTGGTGGGTTTTTGGGTTGATGACTGCGTTATATTTTAGTCGGGAATTGGCAGGATTTACACAATGCTAAAATCTGGTGGGTTTTTGAGTTATTGAATGAGTTATATTTTAGTCGGGAATTGGCAGGATTTGCACTGTGCTAATATCTGGTTGGTTTTTGAATTGATGACTGAATTATATTTTGGTTAGGGACTGAAAAGATTTGCATTGTGTTCAAATCTGGTTGGTTTTTGATTGATGACTGAGTTATATTTTAGTCGGGGATTGGCAGGATTTGCACTGTGCTAAAATCTGGTTGGTTTTTGAATTGATGACTGAATTATATTTTGGTTAGGGACTGAAAGATTTGCACTGTGTTCAAATCAGGTTGGTTTTTGGGTTGATGACTGAGTTATATTTTAGTCGGGAATTGGCAGGATTTGCACTGTGCTAAAATCTGGTTGGTTTTTGAATTGATGACTTTTAGTCGGGAATTGGCAGGATTTGCACTGTGCTAAAATCTGGTTGGTTTTTGGGTTGATGTCTGAGTTATATTTTAGTCGGGGATTGGCAGGATTTGCAGTGTGCTAAAATCTGGTGGGTTTTAGGGTTGATGACTGAGTTGTATTTTAGTGGGGAATTGGCAGGATTTGCACTGTGCTAAAATCTGGTTGGTTTTTGGGTTGATGACTGCGTTATATTTTAGTCGGGGATTGGCAGGATTTTCACTGTGCTAAAATCTGGTGGGTTTTGGGGTTGATGACTGAGTTATATTTTAGTCGGGAATTGGCAGGATTTGCACTGTGTTCAAATCTGGTTGGTTTTTGGGTTGATGACTGAGTTATATTTTAGTCGGGGATTGGCAGGATTTGCACTGTGCTAAAATCTGGTTGGTTTTTGAATTGATGACTGAATTATATTTTCGTTAGGGACTGAAAAGATTTGCATTGTGTTCAAATCTGGTTGGTTTTTGGGTTGATGACTGCGTTATATTTTAGTACAATGCTAAAATCTGGTGGGTTTTTGAGTTATTGACTGAGTTATATTTTAGTCCGGGATTGGCAGGATTTGCACTGTGCTAAAATCTGGTTGGTTTTTGAATTGATGACTGAATTATATTTTGGTTAGGGACTGAAAAGATTTGCACTGTGTTCAAATCTGGTTGGTTTTTGGGTTGATGACTGTGTTATATTTTAGTCGGGGATTGGAATGATTTGCACAATGCTAAAATCTGGTGGGTTTTTGGGTTGATGACTGAGTTATATTTTAGTCGGGAATTGGCAGGATTTGCACTGTGCTAAAATCTGGTGAGTTTTGAATTGATGACTTTTAGTCGGGAATTGGCAGGATTTGCACTGTGCTAAAATCTGGTTGTTTTTTGGGTTGATGTCTGAGTTATATTTTAGTCGGGAATTGGCAGGATTTGCACTGTGCTAAAATCTGGTTGGTTTTTGAATTGATGACTGAATTATATTTTGGTTAGGGACTGAAAAGATTTGCACTGTGTTCAAATCAGGTTGGTTTTTGGGTTGATGACTGAGTTATATTTTAGTCGGGAATTGGCAGGATTTGCACTGTGCTAAAATCTGGTTGGTTTTTGTTGAATTGATGACTGAGTTAAATTTTGGTTAGGGACTGAATATATTTGCACTGTGTCTAAATCTGGTTGGTTTTAGGGTTGACGATTTAATTATATTTTGGTTAAGGACTGGAAAGATTTGCACAGTGCTAAAATCTGGTAGGTTTTTGGGTTGATGACTGAGTTATATTTTAGTTGGGAATTGGCAGGATTTGCACTGTGCTAAAATCTGGTTGGTTTTTGAATTGATGTCTGAGTTATATTTTAGTTAGGGACTGGAAAGATTTGCACTGTGTTCAAATCAGGTTGGTTTTTGGGTTGATGACTGAGTTATATTTTAGTCGGGAATTGGCAGGATTTGCATTGTGCTAAAATCTGGTGGGTTTTTGTGTTGATGACTGAGTTGTATTTTAGTGGAGAATTGGCAGGATTTGCACTGTGCTAAAATCTGGTTGGTTTTTGGGTTGATGACTGAGTTATATTTTAGTCGGGAATTGGCAGGATTTGCACTGTGCTAAAATCTGGTTGGTTTTTGTTGAATTGATGACTGAGTTAAATTTTGGTTAGGGGCTGGAAAGATTTGCACTGTGTCTAAATCTGGTGGGTTTTAGGGTTGACGATTTAATTATATTTTGGTTCGGGACTGAAAAGATTTGCACTGTGTTCAAATCTGGTTGGTTTTCGGGTTGATGACTGAGTTATATTTTAGTCGGGGATTGGCAGGATTTGGAATGTGCTAAAATATGGTGGGTTTTTGGGTTGATGACTGTGTTATATTTTAGTCGGGGACTGGCAGGATTTGCACAGTGCTAAAATCTGGTAGGTTTTTGGGTTGATGACTGAGTTATATTTTAGTCGGGAATTGGCAGGATTTGCGCTGTGCTAAAATCTGGTTGGTTTTTGAATTGATGACTGATTTATATTTTAGTTAGGGACTGGAAAGATTTGCACTGTGTCTAAATCTTGTGGGTTTTTAGGCTTGACGATTTAATCATGTTGGTTTTTGGGTTTATTACTTAGTTATATTTTGGTCGGGGATTGGCAGGATTTGGACTGTGCTTAATTATGGTGATTTTTGGTTGATGACTGAGTTATATTTTGGTTAGGGACTGGACAGATTTGCACTGTGCGAAAATAGGGTGGGTTTTTGTATTGATGACTAAGTTTTATTTTGGTCGTGGACTTGCAGGATTTGCACAGTGCTCAAACCTAGTGGATTTTTGGGTTCGTGACTGAGTTATATTTTAATCGTAGAATTTCTTACCATAGCTTTACTGACACATACTTAAAATACATACAAACACTATGTACTCAACAACTCCACAGGGCCCCTGCAAAGCACTAATCAAACTGCAGCAGCCGTAATAGCTCCCCCCAAAGCAAACAAACAAGGACCGGCAATGGCTTACAGTGTAATATAATGGGTTTCTTGTTGTTGTAATTGGAAAGAAAGCAGTGGAAAGGGTCTATTCCCATGGTCGGGGAGCAATTTGCTTTTGAAAGTGGTTGATTTCAAAATTATGAATTACAAGCGGGGAAAAACAGCAAGAATCCACCTTGTAGTAGGGATTCTACTAGATTCTACACAGGTGGTGTCAAGGAATCAGTCAAATTCCACGCTGCTGCTGTTAATCCCGTGCGTTTGCTCCCTCTTTACGCTTGAGTATACCTAAAAACACGTGCAATGCGTTGAAAAAATTATTACTTAACAAGTGAGTGGTACTCCGGTACCACCAAAATGGTACCACTGATTGGTACCGTACCATTTGTACTTGTTCCTACGAGGAGTACTGGTCGGTACCACCAATTGGTACCGGTTTAGCCTTGTCCCCCCCCCTGTAGCAGCATCGAAATGCTAAGCAACACCGGTAGCTAGCAACAAGGAACCCCTCCTCCATTGTGCCCGTCCTTCCGAAGCCATAGAGATTACCATGTCAACACCCCTTTCCTCCTTTACCTCCTCCTCGTATTATCAGTGGGGAGGAGGGGTGTTACTTGGTACCACTCTAGCTGCTTGTTTCCTCGGCCCGGGGGGCCTCGTAAACAAGCAGCTAGAGTGGTACCAAGTAACACCCCTCCTCCCCACTGATAATACTCGGAGTCGATTTGGTTGGCACGTGTCATCCCCTCTCTAAAGAAAAACTCTCTTAAGAAAAATCCTCGGCGCGCGCGCCTCGGATTTTTCTTAAGAGAGTTTTTCTTTAGAGAGGGGATGACACGTGCCAACCAAAACGGAGGACGGGGTGTTACCTATAGTAGTAGGACCCATCACAATTATACTAGTAAGTACTCGTCCGTATTATAGTTTCATTAGAAGTAGTATCATGATACGGTACCACCAGTAGTAGTACGGTAGTATGAAAGCGTTTCTGATCAGCAAATCAGAATCAAAATCAGAATCAGAATCAGAATCCAAAGCAAAGCAAAACGCAAAGCAAAGAAACGCAAAGCAAAGCAAAGCAAAACGCAACGCAACACAACGCAATGCACAACGCAACGCAACGTGACGATGATGCTGGTTAGCAGGCAGGTAGGATTTCTTGTTGTTGCCATTCACTGATTTGGTACTAGTAGTTGCGGCTGCCAGACAAGTAATATGAATGGAGGACGGAGACTCGAAACGCCAAAACTTGGCTACCGTACTAGTAGGTTGTTGTGACGGGATGAACCAGCAGCGATGAAGAGGAGTGCAACTACACTACTACGAAAACGGTGATACGGCTGAGAGAAAAGGGGTGTGAGTGTTGCTACTGTACGTACTCGTACTGCACTGTACTGTATTACACGAACGTAGCTACGGTAGTACTAATAGGTAACACCCCGTCCTCCGTTTTGGTTGGCACGTGTCATCCCCTCTCTAAAGAAAAACTCTCTTAAGAAAAATCCGAGGCGCGCGCGCCGAGGATTTTTCTTAAGAGAGTTTTTCTTTAGAGAGGGGATGACACGTGCCAACCAAATCGACTCCGAGTATTATCAGTGGGGAGGAGGGGTGTTACTTGGTACCACTCTAGCTGCTTGTTTACGAGGCCCCCCGGGCCGAGGAAACAAGCAGCTAGAGTGGTACCAAGTAACACCCCTCCTCCCCACTGATAATACGAGGAGGAGGTAAAGGAGGAAAGGGGTGTTGACATGGTAATCTCTATGGCTTCGGAAGGACGGGCACAATGGAGGAGGAGGGGTTCCTTGTTGCTAGCTACCGGTGTTGCTTAGCGTTTCGATGCTGCTACAGGGGGGGGACAAGGCTAAACCGGTACCAATTGGTGGTACCGACCAGTACTCCTCGTAGGAACAAGTACAAATGATACGGTACCAATCAGTGGTACCATTTTGGTGGTACCGGAGTACCACTCACTTGTTAAGTAATATTTTTTTCAACGCACGTGTTTTTAGATACTCAAGCATAAAGAGGGAACAAACGCACGGGATTAGCAGCAGCAGCAGCAGGATTTGGTTGATCCCTTGACACCATCTGTGTAGAATCTAGTAGAAACTCTACTACAATCTGGATTTTTGCTGTTTTTCCCGCGGTGTAATTCATAATTTCAAAATCAACCACTTTCAAAAGCAAATTGCTCCCCCGACCATGGGAATAGACCCTTTCCACTGCTTTCTTTCCTATTACAACAACAAGCAACCCATTCTATCACACTGTAAGTCATTGCCGTTCCTTTGTTTGCTTGGGGGGAAATGTTCAGGTTGTTTTGATTCGAATGGGGGTTGTTGTTGTTGTCATCATCGTCATCGTTGTCATCGTCATTTCTATTCCTATCTCACGACTCTTCTTCTTCTTTGCTTTTGACCATGGGAATAACGAATAACCCCTTCCAGCAACCATGGTTTGAACTATTCCACCCTGAAAGAGCAAGGCTGGCTGCCCCAGCTCCTTGGACTTGGTCTAATGCTCAAGATCTTTGGTCTGCGACTCGGTCATCTACCGACGCAACACCAACAGCAACAACAACAAACCAACGTAGGTCTATAGCAGCCAGGAATTCTTCAGATCAACTGCCACTGCTGGGTGGAAAGAGGAAGAAGCGCGCCCGTCGGACTCGGCGTCCGAATTACAAGCATTGCCTGCTCCAGTCTAGGAAACTGTGTATTCTTGCTCCGGTGTCTGAACTACAGCAAGCACTGGTGTGCTGCTCTGGGGGACTGGTGTATCCACGGCGCCCAAACTACAAGCGCTGCTTCGTTTACAGGACGGCCATATTTCTTGCTCCAGCATCCAAACTAGTACAACAAGCGCACGAGCTACAAGAAGAAGCTCGTCTGATTTTGGCCCCAAGAACAGCCTCAATATTCATCATGGTGTGCTCTCTAGCAAGAAATAGGTCTACAGACTAATTCTAGCTCTTTTTTTTGCATATACTCTGGTCCCTAATCTGCTGTGTATTAGTCTGTTCTGGGAGTATCGAAACTAGTCGTAAGAGAACAGTGCTCAAAATACGACTGGAAATTGAACAGTACATTCTACTGGAAATCGCGTAGAAAATACTACCATAATAAAGTGTGGTACCGGAGTACCACTTTTGGTACCAGAGTACCACCATCTGCTACCGGAGTACCACTCCCTTCTCCCGCCCGTTGAGCCTGTTTCAAACCTTCATTTTTCTTGGTACTTAGGAGTGAGTACACGTGCTCGTCCGCCGAAGCCATAGGATTACCGTAGTACTCCGCTACCTACTACTACCTACTTGTACTAGTAGTGTAGTCCTCCTCAGTTTTTCGGTTACTACTAGTAATTACTTCTTGTACCTACCGTACCTATCATTCACAACTCCATAAAACATCAATTCCATTCCATTCAATACTTTGTTGCAAACACTTGCATTACTGTATATTATCATCAATCATGCCATAAACCTCTTACTGAGTGATTCCCACCTAAGGAAAGTGAATAAAATGAATACTCGTACTCGTAGTAGTTAATAGAAAATATTCACGAGTGAATAGATTGAATAGATTTTTGGCGCATCCAACGGACGAGATATATTTATTAACTGACAAACAAGGAATTCAGAATCCCTAAAGAAGAAACAGTAACTGTCTCCTGTTGTTTAATCACTACCCACACCACCTACCCGCCTACGGTATATAGGCAAGCAAGGCTGTCCGGTTGAAAATTTCAGAATTTTCCATGTACCATACTACCGGTACCGGCTGTCAATTTGCTATCCTCACTAAAGAAACACGCAATTTGCTATCCTTACTAAAACACTCAAGAAGTTGCTCTCCAGCAACACACTCTTTTTCTTTCTTTAGAAAATTGACAAAACACCATGGCGCTGGAGTTAGCGCTGCTTGGATAGTACTACTACTATGACAACTACTTAACCCCTGACTACAATAGTAGTCCACTGCTTGGCGACGAAGATAAGAGAAGAAGGGATCATAGAACTCGTAGGATTGCAATTTAGATATACAGTCAATCTGATTTCATGTATTTGTATCAATCCAGGAATGATCAAGCCCTTCTAAATTGTTGTGAAGTTGACCATGTAGTATTCAGGGAGCTCCTAGATTTATTCGAGCCACTCTAGTACAATTTGTACACTGTTGATAAAAACACTGGAGATATTCCAAAGAAGACCCGGGAGCCACACTCAACCGATTGATTTGATGCAACTGGGTGCCTTGTTGCTCCTGTTTTATTCTGGTTCCAAACCAGATGATCAGCAGCAAGAGCAGTTGCTCTAGCGTTTGGATTGACATCCTATCCTATGTCGTACAGATGGCTGAAATTTGGACAGAAGCGCCTTCTTTTTGCATTGAAAGAACATCCCACTGCAAAGGCTTGCTTGCCAAATGAAGAAGAGACCCAACAATGTGTTGATGAAATTTCTGCAAAGTATCCAGTGTTAGCACCTCACAGAGTGTGGGGTGCCTGCGACAACTTTAAACTGCACCTCCAGCAGTCTGGTAACTGGATGAAACAGAACCAGCAACACTACAATGGTTGGACTTGTGGTACATACTACGTCAATACTAGTGTTTTGATCTTTGCTCCGGATGGCAGGATCCAGGCATGCATCTTGAATGCTCCAGGCTGTTGGCATGATAGTACTCAAGCCGCCTATGGGCTCCATAAAAAGATGGAGCTCATGTATGATAGGTTCCTAGCAAAGGTTGTTGTCGACTCAGCTTTCAAACTGTCTAGAAAGCCATACCTCATGCGCAGTAGCCAAAGTGATCCCTTCAATACAGCAGCTCTGACAGTGAATCATACTGTAACCAGTCTTAGACAGCTCTCTGAAGGGGGAATGCAACAGATCCAAGGGGGATTTCCCCGAATGAAAGATAGCATGTTCCTGGAAGAAACAGGAGACAGGACGATTATTCTGAAGATCCTCGTATTGCTGTACAATTTCCAGACAGCGAGAGTTGGAATAAACACCATACTCAACACCTACATGAGTCAGACTGAAGGTTCCTTCTTGTACAAATTGGTACCAACCAAAACTGCGAACAATGTATTTTAGAGCAGAAACGATAATCAGTTAGTAGTTTCGAATTAAGTTCCGAATTAGCATTAGTTCTGAATTAGCATTCATTCCAAATTAGCATTCTTTCGTTCCAAATTAACGTTCTTATTTAGAGCCGTCAACAATACCTCCAAATAATTTTGCTCTAGCGCACTTCTAGTGGTTTTGGATCCCTCTTTTAAGGGGTTGCAATAGAGTTTTTCTATTGTCTTTGTAGCCTAAGTTTCTGTCTGGAGCAATGTTGCTACTGTTGTTGAGTTTACTACTAACTGGTGCTAGTAATTCGATTACTATTTTAACTCACTAACTAACTAACTAACTAACTAATCAATGTATTTGATTACTAACTAATCGATTGATTCGATTCAAAATTATTCCAAATCGCTGTCGTCATCGTCACTGCTGTCATCGTCATTATTATTTTCCTTCTGAATCCGGTCCGTTGAGAGTCTGATTCAAAGGCTTCTGAAGAACAGCAACGCTGTGTTAGCTGTGTTAGTAGACGAACGATTGTACTCTACGCGTGACAATTGTGGTTGGATACGTTCGACAACGGATACTCGGACTACAGGCGAGACTATGGAAACGCCGGATCTTTTCTTACTGTGAACTTGTTCAGATACAGCGAGATAGACCTTAGTAATGTAGATTACAGGTAGTTGGTAGCAACTAGTAGTGTGAATTTTGGGATATAAATCAGTTGAATGTTAAAAGTATGAGATAAAGTGAAATCTTGCCGAAACGCAAGATGTCTCTTTTATTGAGATGAAATACGTTGCAACTGCTGTTGCGTAGTGATGGGATTACTCGCTGATTATTTCCGTACATGCATTGATTGTTGACCGTATATATCTGTATATATATATATATATATATATATATTGTGTGTGAGAAGCACACACCAACGGTTTTCTTCTCTTGTTCCGTTAGGAAGATCCTATGATATGTTTATCATTATGATCAGGAATTGCTCCTGTAGCTCGTGTGATACTTTATGAAATCAGAGTTTGCTCACCAAAGAACAAGGGCAATACTATAAAACAGAGATTGCTCACCGTCAATGCGCGATGGGAATCGATGCTCCGTGGGAATCGATATGCCTGTGGGAATCGATTACTTTGGTTGATACGGGACTCATTGATTCATACGAAATAGAACATCTACCGTCGTGTAGCTTTGGTACTTCTGGACACGAAAGGAATTTAATACTCCCCATGTTCTCCTTGTGAAAGGTCATCACGTTTTACATGATGCTTCCATCATCTTGGAGGAGGTTGCCTGTATACCCACAGAAGTGGAAGATGGGCTTGAGCAGTGGATACACAACTGAGTGTCTCCAATGCTTGGTGAGGATATCTGCACAGTTATCTTTACCAGGGATGTGCAGCATTAGAATGAAGCCTTTCGCTATCATGCTTCGTACGTAGTGAAACGATAGGATATTGTGATGCTTATACAACCTTGTGTAAGGAAAAGTCGACGTCTGAATCATCTTCTTGTTGTCTCCCCATGAATAGGAGACGTCATGGACTCGTGTTCCGAGGCATCGGAATGAGTGACGTAGATCAACGAATTTGCTTGATGCAAGTTCTTCCTGCAACAAATTCAGCTCCAAATGTGGCTGTCTCCGTAGTAGCTTGTTTCTTCAAGAACCACATCATGGGAGTTTTGTTTGCAAAGTGAAGGATGCCGGTTACTGCCTTCCCACTGAGAATATCATGCATGGGAATTTGCATCATAGAAGTGTGTTAACACTACTGTCTTCCCAAGTGGTGCAGGAGCGTTGTCGGGTAGCTCTTCAGAATGCTCCCCATAGACGGTGTTGGACCAATCGATGGTGTCTGGTTTAGTCAGTATAAAAGCTGGGGGCTCCACACGGAACCTTATCTTAAAATGTCTAAACTTGGAGATATATCTGTAGATACGTTTGGCACGATCAAGGTGTCCCTCTTGTGGTTGAGCTCTGAAACTCGAGAGTGTCATCACGGCTGTTTGAACATCAAATTGTCCAATGGCAATGATCCATTGGAGTGATCCGATCATGCTTTGGTATTTCTGGATACCAGTTTCCTCAAGAAAAGCCGAGGAATCCAATTCAGGATGATCGTTTTTCGGCGATGGGCGATTGGAACCTAGTGTTAGGTTTGCATCCGAACATTTGTTCATAAGATGCTTCCATCTTTTCGATGAACTTGATGGGATTCATACAAAGAACACCATGTTCATCTCAGTTCAAATCCACAGCCCAGATGAAAATTCATAGGTCCGGATCCCTTCAGTTTGAAGTTGTATGGCTCTGACTGTAGTATTTCCAGGAACAAATTGGGATCTGCCATGCAAAGACATAGATCATTGACATATGTGCATATGAGTTCATATACATGCTCCCCATGCTTGTTCATTCCAGGCTTGAGAAAGATTTCCGGTTCAGCGCGGGATCTTTCAAAGCCGAGTTCAATAAGGCAAGCCTGCTAGTAAATCACCAAAGCACTTGCCTGATGATCTGAGTCCATATAAGGCCTTGTAGAGGATCAATAGATGACCTTCTAATGATCCGAATTCTGGACCTGCCTTGACACAGACTTTCTCGCAGGTTACTGCTTCAAGGTAGGCATTTCCTATATCGGTACCCCATGCTTCTAGGCTGTTCAGTTCAGCTAGGAACAGACACATACGTAGACCGCGAAGTGATATGACACCAGCATAGACACTGTGTACGGGGACTTTAGTGAGATTACCATTTGCAACAAGATGAGCCTTATGCCTACCATCATGTTTGACAGCATATATCATGTGTACCTTGATCTGTTGGAACCCGTTTGGGATGGAGCTTGCCTTGTACATGCCTTTGTCGATAAACGTCGGACGAAGGTATTGTATTCTTTGAGCTGTTCCATTTCAAGAGTGGTGGCGTCTTCCCATTTGTGGTTTCCGTTGGCTTGATCAAATCGGAGGGCTTCTTCGTGGTTACGAGGTACCTTGAACCCATATTGGTATTGTGGGGTGGTACGAAAAGAACGAAGTTTAGCTTGATGTACGAGTTGATCAAGTTTCTTGGTTCGTTGTGCTAGGTCGATGATTCGTTTGAGACGTTTCCAACCTGGGAGGTCAAGCAAGTTGTTGTCTTTCCCATATTTGGCAACGGTAACAGGATCATCAGCCGCAATGTTGGCTAATGGTTCATATGTCCTGTTTCATGTTTTCCCATTCAATCCAAAGGTCATACTTGGAGCCTTTGTATTGAGGGTGCTTGTTATCCAATGGACCTTGGTGTCCTAGGATTTCGGCGAAACGGCCAAAGTTTTCCATCTTCTTGGGTCGAATCACGGTTGATGTAATTCATGACATCATTGTATGCAATGATATCGTCAAGTTTGTCGTCAGAGTGTTTGCACTTGAATTTGATGAAGTCGTTATTGCGTTCAAGACTGTCTTCTACATCGACGATGGTAAGACGCTTTCGAGTACCATCGGGGTTGGTTACAAGGAAAGATCTTCCTTGTAGATTGGCAATCGGTATTGTCGGAATGGTAAGGGGTTTACCATCATTGTCAAATTGTGCATTGCCTTCTTCATCGGTAACAACTACCTGTGATGGGTCTACTGAAGGAGTAGCAGGGTTGGTGTGTGGAGTTGTGACGTCACTAACATCAAAATATGCTAGCTCCGGTGGATCAAAACCATCTTCAGTAAGGAGAACGCCATCGGATGTTTTGCTGAAGATGTGTGTCCTAGGAGGACCATCAAAACTCTCCCCATAGTTGTGAGGGAGTGGAGAAGGGGACCAGCTTGGGCTGTCATCGACCTTCTTATATAGAAAGCTTGGTAACAAGGGGTGGGCGGGTGGTTGGATAATAACTTGATATCCAGATGCGGAAGGTTGACTATGGTCGGGTATCTGAACAGGAGGTGCTGTAGCCTGTTGCTCGGTAGGTGTAGACGGCGTGGGGTCGTCATGTGCCGCAGGAGTGTCGAGGCTTGGATCGGTGTCGGAGTCCGCAGTGGATTTGCCAAGAAGAGGAGTAGTTGGGACGTCCTGTGGTTTGGAATTTGCATTGGGATCATTCGTAGTGGTATGCTCCCCATGTTTTGTGAGTGTAGGGGCGTCACCGGTGGCGTACAATCGAGGTACTGAATCCTTGGCCTTACCCCATTTGATGAAGCCACCATCGGTAAAGAGGCCAGCTTGTTTGTTGCGTGACTCAGGTGTAAGAGCAGAACGTACACCAGAACGGTCAAGCAATTTGTTGGTGACTGGATCCCAGATCCGGAAACAAAGTCCATTGCCCACATGTTTGGCAATGCCTACAAAATGACCGAGGCGTTCGGTAGACTGTGTACCAAAAGGGGAGTCATTGGTCTTGAAATAAACAGGTTCAAACCAGAAGAAACTGGTATACGCGCTTATATCACCAAGTGTACCGGTAGCAATGAAGACCGGTTGTTTGTCCGACAGAGTAGGATCAGAGATAACATTGAGGAGTCCGGCTACGTATGTCATGCACAACAACCATAGATGTGGTGGTGTGCCCGTGCCGTCCATGACACGATTGACAATACGCTTAAACGTTTGATAGCGTCGTTCAAATTGATTCTGGTGTTGGTGATAGGGTTCACTTTGCCAAAGTCCAATCCATAACATCTTGAGATAATCGATGACCCTCTTACTAGATTGGTAGTTTCCATGATCACATAAGAGGTGAAGAGGTCTGCCCCATTTTTGAACGAAATTCTGAAAGCATGATAGAAAGTCACCGGTGGTGCGCATCTCTTCAACATGTATGATATGAGACTTCCGACCAAAGAAAATCTGGGCAAGTTTGGAACCGCCATCAATCGCTGGGACATCGGAATAAACAACGTCAGACAAGACGTCGTCATTGAACGGTTGAACGTTCATTGCCGGCTAGGGGAATGAAAACGTTTAAAGATGTTACCATCAGGGCTAACCGCTAATGAACCATATTGCGTTGAATTCTCAAAGGTAGTCTTGATGGGATCTGTGGAAACCCAACAAAAGAAGGGTTTCAGAGATAAGTAATCATGTTTGTTGGGATAGCGTTCACAAGGTGTAGTTGCGATACGTGGAGTATCACTAACAATACAGTCTGTGGGAAAAGCAGTGACCGTCTCAGAGATTAGAGGGGGAATGCAGCATGTGAGGCGCTCCTGATGAACATAGTTGGTAGGTGTAAGCCAGAAGGAGCGGTTGTTGGTTCCATGATCATCGATAGGGAGAAAGGGTAATCGAGTACAATGACTAGAGTACAAACTGAGAGACGTAACCGTGGATGAGCCAGGAGATACAGAGATATCCAATCCTTCAAGACAACGTGGATTTCTGTATTTGTCGTATTTGGGATACGGAAGTTGCTGCGACTGAGGAGGATATTTCTGAAGGAAGGTTTCATCCTTAGCACTGATTATGGTATCGAGAATGGATGGGTCCCAGTGTTTATTGGATGTCATGATAACATGTGGGAGCGTGTCGAATTCATCAGTCGTATACTTTCGCATGGCAAGGTATGGAAAACCATGCCAAATGCTGAGAGGCACGTCCGAGAACTGTTTCTCTACCCCCCGCGGGCTATCGCGCGCTATTTTTACAATTCTCGACCCTATTTTTTAAATTTCCTACCTTTTTAGGTCGCGTGTCTACTAAAATACCTCGCGCGTCGCACACCTTTACTTTTGAGACAATATCTCGTCACTCCTCAAATAAAATAACTATTTTAGGGTTAAGTATATCATATTCTTTTCGTGACAAGCACTATTTTGTGTACAACTTATGCACGGATGACTTATTTCATCTTCTCAACATACCGGTATAACGGGCTCCATCCCAAATCCTCCAACTCCAACTCCAAGTCGAATTCACCCCACAAAACTCGTCGGGTTGGAGATCTGGTGGAGGAGGAGGAGCGATTCGATGCCAACGATTCGTTGTTGCTGCTGCTGCCGTAGATTACTTCTTACTCCTACGTCACGAAAAACAGTATCTTGTTCCTGTTAATATAGAGGCAAGGGACGATGCCGGTTCATTGCTTCTTTCAAGACGTATATGTTTGGGTGATCAAGTCCAAGAACACTACTATCTATCCAGCAATTCCTAAACATATTGTACGAGGAATGTTGCAATCATCACTAAGTAGTAATGCATTTACTTCACAGACAATTTTTGCAAAAGCAACAGCAACAGCAAAGAGCGAGAGCAACAGCAACAACAACTAGCGAGAGCAACAGCAGCAGCAACAACAACTAGCGAGAGCAACAGCAACAACAACTAGCGAGAGCAACAGCAACAGCGGCTAGCGAGAGCAACAGCAACAGCGACCAGCGAGAGCAACAGCAACAGCAACAGCAACAGCAATAGCGACTAGCGACTAGCGACTAGCGACTAGCGACTAGCGAAAGCAGCAGCAGCAGCAGCAGCAGCAGCAGCGAGAGCGAGAGCGACTAGCGAGATCAACACCAGCGACTAGCGAGAGCAACAGCGAATCCACTCCTACTCATCCAACAGATTTGTCTCCTCCTCCTCCTCCTCCAACAACAACAACAACAACGGGGATTCGTCTCCTCCTCCTCCAACAACAACAACAACAACAACGGGGATTCGTCTCCTCCTCCTCCAACAACAACAACAACGGGGATTCGTCTCCTCCTCCTCCTCCAACAACAACAACAACAACGGGGATTCGTCTCCTCCTCCAACAACAACAACGGGGACTCGTCTCCTCCTCCAACAACAACGGCGATTCGTCTCCTCCATCCAGCAGCGAATCCGCTCCCCTCATCCAACAGAGCAGCGATTTGTCTCCTCCCCCAAGAGCAGGATTCGTCTCCTCCTCCTCCAACAACAACAACAACAACAACAGCAACAACAACGGCAATTCGTCTCCTCCATCCAGTAGCAAATCCGAATCCGCTCCCCTCATCCAACAGAGCAGCGAGGATTCGTCTCCCCCCCCCCCCCCCCCCCATAGCAGGATTCGTCTCCTCCTCCTCCAACAACAACAACAACAACAACAACAACAGGGATTCGTCTCCTCCTCCTCCTCCTCCTACAACAACAACAACGGCGATTCGTCTCTTCCTCCAACAACAACAACAACAACAGGGATTCGTCTCCTCCATCCAGCAGCGAATCCGAATCCGCTCCCCTCATCCAACAGAGCAGCGATTCGTCTCCTCCCCCAAGAGCAGGGTTCATCTCCTCTTCCTCTTCCTCCAACAACAACAACAACAACAACAGGGATTCGTCTCCTCCTCCTCCTCCTCCTACAACAACAACAACAACAACAACGGCGATTCGTCTCTTCCTCCAACAACAACAACAACAACAACAACAACAGGGATTCGTTTCCTTCTCCTTCTCCAACAACAACGGCGATTCGTCTCCTCCATCTAGCAGTGAATTCGAATCCGCTCCCCTCATCCAACAGAGCAGCGATTTGTCTCCTCCCCCAAGAGCAGGATTCATCTCCTTCTCCTCCAACAAAAACAACAACGGCGATTTGTCTCCTCCTCCTCCTCCAACAACAACAACAACAACGGCGATTCGTCTACTCCTCCAACAACAACAGGGATTCGTCTCCTCCCACAACAACAACGATTCGTCTCCTCCATCCAGCAGCAAATCCGAATCCGCCACCCTCATCCAACAGAGCAGCGATTTGTCTCCTCCTCCTCCAACAACAACAACAACAACAACAACAACGGGGATTCGTCTCCTCCTCCTCCAACAATAACAACTGCAATTCGTCTCCTCCATCCAGCAGCAAATCCGCTCCCCTCATCCAACAGAGCAGCGATTCGTCTCCTCCATCCAGCAGCGAATCCGCTCCCCTCATCCAACAGAGCAGCGATTTGTCTCCTCCTCCTCCAACAACAACAACGGGGATTTGTCTCATCCTCCAACAACAACAACGGCAATTCGTCTCCTCCTCCAACAACGGGGATTCGTTTCCTCCTCCAACAACAACGGCGATTTGTCTCCTCCAACAACAACAATGGGGATTTGTCTCCTCCAACAACAACGGCGATTCCTCTCCTCCATCCAGCAGCGAATCCGCTCCCCTCATCCAACAGAGCAGCGATTCGTCTCCTCCTCCTCCAACAACAACAACGGCAATTTGTCTCCTCCTCCAACAACAACAATGGGGATTCGTTTCCTCCTCTGACAACAACGGCGATTCGTCTCCTCCAACAACAACAACAACGGGGATTCGTTTCCTCATCCAACAACAACGGCGATTCGTCTCCTCCATCCAGGAGTTGCTGACGTTGGTGGAGCGCCGGTGGAGGAGGAGGAGCGATTTGATGCGGACGATTCGTTGCTGTTGTTGCCTAGCGACGTCAGTGGAGCGCCGGTGGAGGAGGAGGAGGAGCGATTCGGGTGGAGCGCCGGTGGAGGAGGAGGAGCGATTCGATGCCGACAATTTGTTGATTCGTCGATTCGCCGATTTGTTGCCGGATGAATCCCACTGATTGATTCGTTGCCGTTCCTATTTGAATACATGATAATTGAACAAAATGGGTGAGTATCTATTGATGTAGTACATAGGAGGGTAAATAATAACAACAGAATAATATAATCTACATGCCAATCGATTCGATGCTGACGTTCGTACGATTCGATGGTTGCTTCCGATTCGATGGTTGCTTCCGATTCGATGGTTGCTTCCAATTCGATGGTTGCTTCCGATTCCGATTAGATTCGTTGCTTCCGATTTGATGGTTGCTTCGATGGTTTCGATTAGTTGCTTCCGATCCGGTCCTATGAAAATAAGAAGAAAACCGAAGGGAATCAGTAATGCCGGTGGAGTGGAAGACCAATATGCCGATGCCGATGCCGATGCCGATGCCGATCTCTCTCATTCTTACCTTTGCTTGTTCCGACGTTCCGACAACCGTCCCGATGAAATTGTAGTTGCTGCCGTAGAATACTTCTTACTCCATGTCACGAAAAACAGTACCTTGTTCCTGTTGATATAATTGCAAGGGACAAAGCCAGTTCATTGATTTCAAGACGTATATGTAAGGCTGCAGTCCAAACAATATCTATCCAGCAAATCCCCTTCTCGTCAAATGCTAACTACTTCTTTTCCAGTACAAGGCTGTTATTTCGGACTAAAATATCTGAGAACGGATCGTTGTGCTCCGTGAAGAGGGTCGGATCCCACGTTCTCGGACGGAGTGTTGATTGCAAGAACCAACACTCTACTCAAATAAGTTGGATGTAAGAAGGCAGATTATGAAGTGATGTTTTTTTTGTTGCGAGGTAGATTGTTTTTTTTTGTTGCGAGGTAGAAAAAGTGATTTTTTTTGTCGCGAGGTAGAAAAAGTGATCTTTCTTGTTTGTTGGGAGGTAAGAAAAGTTTATTAGTGTTTGTGCGGGAAATTTTTTTTTGGTCGCGAGGTAGAAAAAAAGCATCGATCGATCGAAGTAGGTACTACATCCTGTACAATTCTACAGGATTTTGCAGTAGTGAAGATTTCTACACATTTTTAGTACTGAATAATTTTAAGTACTGAATCCACGTAGATTTCTACACAGGAAGATCTTTACACCTTACTAGAAAATTTTCGGTATTGAATTCATGTACGTTTCTAAACCAGTAGATTTCTATACCTTTTTAGTACTAGATAATTTTTCGGTAGTGAATCCGTGTAGGTTTCTACCCCTGTAGATTCGTACACGTTTTTTGTACTAGATAATGTTCGGGATTGTCATGTGAAAAACTCATTTTTTGGTACATACTCTGGTCCTTACTTGGATGTAAATGCTGGTACATGGTACATGGGGGTAAAGAACTTGCGAGAAAGCCACATATAAGAATAAATAATTACTTAATTTTCGAACAGGATGTAACCCTAACCATATTGGAAACAACTTTGCCACACAGAATGCCCAAAATGATGTGGTTTGACTCTCCAAATGGCCAACATGAGGATATTTTTGGTGCAATTCCAGGGCACAAAATAACTTATTGGATAGTAATGACTCCAAAAGTATACGGTCCAAGCAATGAATACATTCATCATGACTCATTAAATGCATATTGGGAACAACTTTGTCACATAGAATGCCCAAAATCTTAAGGTTTGACTATACAAATGGCAAACATGGGGGTATTTTTTGTGCAATTCCAGGGCACAAAGTAACTTATTGGGTAAGGACTCCAAAAGTATCTGGTCCAAGCAATGAATACATTCATCATGACTCATCCAATGCATATTCGAAACAACTTTGTCACATAGAATGCCCAAAATCTTAAGGTTTGACTCTACAAATGGCAATCATGGGGGTATTTTTGGTGCAATTCTAGGGCACAAACTGAGTTATTGGGTAATGACTACAACAATATCTGGTCCAAGCAATGAATACATTCATCATGACTCATCAAATGCAGATTGGAAACAACTTTGTCACGCAGAATGCCCAAAATGTTGTGGTTTGACTCTACAAATGGCAATCATGGGGATATTTTTGGTGCAATTCCAGGGCACAAACTAACTTATTGGGTAATGAATCAAAAAGTATCTGGTCCAAGCAATGAATACATTCATCATGACTCATCAAATGCAGATTGGAAACAACTTTTTCACATACAATGCCCAAAATGTTGTGGTTTGACTCTACAAATGTAAAACATGGGGGTATTTTTGGTGCAATTCCAGGGCAGCACAAACTAACTTATTGGGTAATGAATCAAAAAGTATCTGGTCCCAGCCATGAATACATTCATCATGACTCATCAAATGCATATTGGGAACAACTTTGTCACATAGAATGCCCAAAATCTTAAGGTTTGACTCTACAAATGGCAAAACATGGGGGTATTTTTGGTGCAATTCTAGGGCACAAACTAACTTATTGGGTAAGGACTCAAAAAGTATCGGGTCCAAGCCATGAATACATTCCTCATGACTCATCAAATGCAGATTGGAAACAACTTTTTCACATACAATGCCCAAAATGTTGTGGTTGGACTCTACAAATGTAAAACATGGGGGTATTTTTGGTGTAATTCCAGGGCAGCACAAACTAACTTATTGGGTTATGACTCAAAAAGTATCTGGTCCCAGCCATGAATACATTCATCATGACTCATCAAATGCATATTGGAAACAACTTTGTTACATAGAATGCCCAAAATGTTGTGGTTTGACTCTACAAATGGCAAACACGGGGGTATTTTTGGTGCAATTCCAGGGCACAAACTAACTTATTCGGTAATGACTCAAAAAGTATCTGGTCCAAGCCATGAATATATTCATCATGACTCTTCCAATGCATATTGGAAACAACTTTGTCACATAGAATGCCCAAAATTTTAAGGTTTGAGTCTCCAAATGGCAAACATGTGGGTATTTTTGGTGCAATTCCAGGGCACAAACTAACTTCTTATTGGGTAAGGACTCAAAAAGTATCTGGTCCAAGCCATGAATACATTCATCATGACTCATCCAATGCATATTCGAAACAACTTTGTCACATAGAATGCCCAAAATGTTGTGGTTTGACTCTCCAAATGGCAAACACGGGGGTATTTTGTGTGCAATTACAGGGCACAAACTAATTTATTGGGTAAGGACTCAAAAAGTATCTGGTCCAAGCCATGAATACATTCATCATGACTCATCAAATGCAGATTGGAAACAACTTTGTCACATACAATGCCCAAAATGTTGTGGTTTGACTCTACAAATGGCTAAACATGGGGGTATTTTTGGTGCAATTACACGGCACAAACTAACTTATTGGGTAAGGACTCAAAAAGTATGACTCATCAAATGCATATTGGAAACAACTTTGTTACATAGAATGCCCAAACTTTTTTGGTTTGACTCTACAAATGGCAATCATGGGGGTATTTTTGGTGCAATTCCGGGGCACAAACTAACTTATTCGGTAATGACTAAAAAAATATCGGGTCCAAGCAATGAATATATTCATCATGACTCATCAAATGCATATTGGAAATCACTTTGTTACATATAATGCCCAAAATGTTGTGGTTTGAGTCTCCAAATGGCAAACATGGGTGTATTTTTGGTGCAATTCCAGGGCACAAACTAACTTATTGGGTAAGGACTCAAAAAGTATCGGGTCCAAGCCATGAATACATTCATCATGACTCATCAAATGCATAGTGCGAACAACTTTGTCACATAGAATGCCCAAAATCTTAAGGTTTGACTCTCCAACTGACAAACATGAGGGTATTTTTGGTGCAATTACAGGACACAAACTAACTTATTGGGTAATGACTCAAAAAGTATCTGGTCCAAGCAATGAATACATTCCTCATGACTCATCAAATTCATAATGGGAACAACTTTGTCACACAGAATGCTGTAAATGTTGTGGTTTGACTCTCCAAATGGCAAACATGGGTGTATTTTTGGTGCAATTCCAGGGCACAAACTAACTTATTCGGTAATGACTCAAAAAGTATCTGGTCCAAGCCATGAATACATTCATCATGACTCATCCAATGCATATTGGGAACAACTGTGGCACATAGAATGACCAAAATCTTAAGGTTTGACTCTACAAATGGCAAACATGGGGGTATTTTTGGTGCAATTCTAGGGCAAAAACTAACTGATTGGGTAATGACTCAAATAGTATCGGGTCCAAGCCATGAATGCATTCATCATGACTCATCCAATGCATATTGGAAACAACTATGACACATAGAATGCCCAAAAACTTAAGGTTTCACTCTCCAACTGACAAACATGAGGGTATTTTTGGTGCAATTCCAGGGCACAAACTAACTTATTGGGTAATGACTCAAAAAGTATCTGGTCCAAGCAATGAATACATTCGTCATGACTCATCAAATACATATTGGGAACAACTTTGTCACACAGAATGCTGTAAATGTTGTGGTTTGACTCTCGAAATGGCAAACATGAGGGTATTTTTGGTGCAATTCTAGGGCACAAACTAACTGATTGGGTAATGACTCCAAAAGTATCCGGTCAAAACTATGAATACATTTATCATGACTCATCAAATGCATATTGGGAACAACTTTGCCACTCAGAATGCCCAAAATGTTGTGGTTTGACTCTCAAAATGGCAAACATGATGAGGGTATTTTTGGTGCAATTCCAGGGCACAAACAGTCTCATTTGGTAATGACTACCAAAGTTTTTGTACCAGGCCATGAATGCATATCACATGACTTACGAAATGCATGTTGGGAACAACTTTTAAATGCATATTGGGAACAACTTTGACACACACAGTACAGACAATGATGTGGTTTGTAGATACAAATGGCACACAAGACAGTACGGTATGTTAGGTGCAGCAGTCTACGAGATTCTACATGTGACTAGAGGATTGAAATACATAACCTTAGTGTGATCAAATGTTTCCCTTCTGAAAAAATTATGGCGCGGGAGGGGTGGCTTGCACAGGTACGTGCTCTACTGCTACAAATATAACAGCGCGCCCAAAACCAGACAACACACAGAAGATGTTCGGGCAAACAACATAGTACAGAACCCACGGAAAAATTCTACACACAAAACATCGTACACATACTACACGAAACACCGTACACACACACACACACACACGACACACACAACACACACAACACAAAACACCGTACACAACCCGACAAATTATTAGTACACACACAAAACCACACAAAAAGAAACACATGATTCTTGATCGACACCGTATTCAGAAAATAAAATAAAAAAATATGAATGCTATCGGAAAGACACGACGAAGCAAAAAATCCGAGGGGAAGACCCTTCGAAACAACAAAACCATCCGGCCCGGTGATCATCAAAATACAGGGGACAACAACGGTAAGAAAAGAAGAGTTAAAACAAACACCGCAATTACTAACAAAGTGTGTAACAGTAATACCACAACTATGAACGCATCAAAGGGCAACAGTAAAAAAAATGGTTCCGACAACACAATTTCTACTACTACAAACACGGAAGAACAAAACACCATCAACCAGAGTAACGAACCAGCGCTGACCATTACCAACACAACCACCACTACAGTAACGAACCAACAGAAAGAAGGAACAAAAACCAATGTGGTAGAGAAAACATCTAACGGAGAATGCTACAATTTAGAGGATGTTGCCGAACATGTCATGAAAAATATCCAATATGACAAATTGGCAGAGGAAGTGGCAAAACACTTACGGAAACAAGAGAGGGAACCACATATAGGGGTGGGAAAGGTAGTAATGGTACCTAAACAAACGGAGGCAACCATGCAGGGAGAGGGGAGTTACAATGCCGGCGACACAAGAGAACGAGCAGTAAGTACAATTACAGACGAATATGGACTTATAATAGACAACGATATGCTTAAGGCTTTGAGTGATATGACTGAAAGAGTGGAGAAGCAGCTAAGGGATTACGTCAAAAAACATTGGTACCCCAACATGAAGTTCCCTATCAATGACAAGGTAACGGCGCTTGTAATAAATAAAGCTGTTGGAGAAAGTGCGGTTATGAAGCCACCAAATATTCCACTTGCAGCATTCTGTTCCTTTTACAGGAAACGAGTAGGGACAGTACTGACTGCATTGAGGCACAACTCACAAACATTAGCGAGAAAAAACTGGATAGGTAAATACAGGTGGGAGAATTGGTTGTTTAAATTGGGATTTTGAGAATCTATTTTTGGTCCGACAACACTAACATGCTGCCCGTTGATACTTATGATACTTCCGTACAGACGATTACAGAAAAGGTCGAGTCCCTATCACATTCCCTGGTACTGTTGCAGTTATTCAAGACACAGAATATGAAAACACAGGTATTTTAAACCCTCAATACAGAACATACAAAGACGCGGAAGATGAAGATTTTTATTATTTTGTTACAAGAATCATGTCGGCAATCAATCCGACAAATTCCAATTTCAAACAACGGAAGGAGAGGCACTTGCTGAGTGATATATTTACTATAGCAGATGAAGCATTTGCATTGGTACTAATCTACAATGAGCATCATGTATGGGTGAACCAGCAGCGGCGAAAGGGTGATGCCACGATTCCGCGACAAAAAAAAAATTCTGCGATTCAGACAGTGGAAGCAGAAATGGATGGATGGAGGAAGGTCGCGAGTTGTTCAGTGACTTGTGCGACAAAATTGGCGAGATGCGAAAACACCCAGAAACAGGAAGGAAATTGGAAGAAATGATGAGGGACAGATTTAGGAACGAAAGTTCGACAAATTACACCAACAATAAGCAGGGCGATGCAAATATTACTAGTAGCAGCTCCACTAATTGTAGTGGACCAAAGAAGAAAAAGAAAAGAAACGTCTATATTGATCCGGCAATAACAGCATTGATGAATGAAAGTTTATCTATTGGTGAACTAATGTAGAAAATAACAGTACATACATAATACAAAACTACTACTAATCTTGAACTTAATTTTGAGAATATTAGAAATAATGGAGGATTCGTAATACGTCGCAATAGGAATAAATCAAGCATAATAGAATCTACATTTTAAAAAGGGAATATTGTAGTCAAGAAATATAATTCACAACTAGGGGAGCAGAATCGAATTGTTGTTTGGTAGATTAATATTTTGGAATTAATACTGACTCAAGATTTCTTTTTTATTCGTGAATAGAAGTAAGTGTTGTTCGTACAGAATAATAATTCGGTTCTGCTAGAGACTGAAATAAATTATTTTTATTTGAGAGTAGAGTAATGTGCATCACGCGCACAGAAATAGTGCTGAGTTTACATATACCCTTATACGATCGTCGCGAATTTCAGGGTATCCAGAAATATTGCCGTGTTAAAATCACGCACAAAATTTGTGCGCGAGAAGTAAATTCGAACCCCGCGAAACAGTTCTCGGACGCAGTGCATATCCGCCGGAGGTGGTGATTACCTGCCCACCGCCTGCTTTGATGGATGTGTCATCGACAGTGGAGAAGTATGCTTCCATCTGGCCAGAAGACAAAATAGAGGGGTGTCGTCCCGTGTACACACATTCGTTGAAAATGAGGATGATGGGACCTCTATTGGAAACAGAGTAGGCTCCACATGTTGCAATGGGGATATTCTGCACTTGGTGATTGTTGATGCCGGTGACATTGACATATTGGGGCGGAATATCCTTGGAGATAAGGCAAGCATCATTACCGATGATACAACCATTTGCACCGCGGTCGACCATAGCGAAGCTGGGGTTGGTAACAGTAGCTTTGTGAGCACGGTAGGTGTATGAAGGTACCTGATTATCATGTGGGAAGGTTAGGTCATCTTCAGGGTTATACCACTGATGAAAATTGACGGAATAGGAGGATTTCCCCACAGGTATCAGAGTATCACCGTCCTTTTTGTACCGAATGTCAGGATTCTCACAGAGGAATCTTGCAGGATGGGCAGGCAACACGGAAGACTTGAGGGGTCGTTGGTCCTTGAGAGAAGAAGTCTGAGACTTGTATACACCAAATGATGCATGGAAGACGCCTCTACGGTCATTTTCCACAGCTGGATGGAGGTCTGCAGAGGCATTGGTATGTGTATCACCGTTCGAGGTGTCATCTTCAAGGAATGAGACGGAATGCTCATGTGTATATGCCTTCCGGGTGATGGGTTTAACGGCATTGGGGTCCGGCTGACCGTCTGGGAGCAATTCGGACCGCAATGAGGCGACCACTATTTTCTTGCCTTCGGGGGAAAAATTCAGCCAATTTTTCATGTCTTGACGTGATAGGGCCTTCCATATGCCAGTGGGCAAGCGTATGGTAGGGTCAGGTGAACGTCCAGCCTTGAATACGGCATAGTCTTGGTAGTCACCTTCGAATTCGATAGGGAGAGCATAGTCGTCAGAGTTGTGGCCTTGTCCAGAGGAGAAGTCGTGTACATGTGCACGCACTGTGGACTTTGGAGCAGACATTGCGGACTGAGAATCAAGTCGAGCCGCTTGGAGAAGGAGCGTGATCTTGAGCTTGTGGATAGCGGTGGCCTCAGCGACTGCATCTGTCACGGTACTATTCGTGCCGCCGGGATCTTTGACTTTGGCAAACTGTTCACTTAGCTGAAAGCTGGAATAGCAGGCCTGACATAATGCTGATTTTACAGTATGGTACTCAAGGGGCTTGTTGGGAGGACGAAGCTTGTTGAGGTGGTTCAATTCTCGAAACCAATGTGTGATAAACTTCACTTTGGATTCCTTCCAGTTGTTGAGATTCAACTTCAGCAAAGCTTGCAATTGAGCCGAGTTGTCATATACCTTGGCTTTTGATTCACTGTGAAGGTTCACAAAATCAAAATGTGCTTGACGTCCATTGCGTGTGAGGGAATGGCTCTGGACGCATGACGCTATTAAGTCGCTTTTGAAGACTTCCAACATAAGAACCCAGAAGAAGGCACACTGTTTGACAAAAAGGTCGCGTGTATAGCCTTGTAGCGCAGCAGGAGGCCAAGTTTCATTGAGAAATGTTTCGGTGTCAATGTTGTATGCCTTGAGTTTAGCCTTGAAGCCCACGAGCCAGTGTTCGAATCTTGAGTCATTCGTGAGGGGTGTGAACAACTTTTCATCACGTGATTTTTGGCACCAAGATTCGTACTTTACCTGCTGGGTTCCCGGAGGAGGAGCTGGGGGATTCAGGATAGATTCATTCTGAAGGCGCAGTGCACGTGCCATACGGAAGGCACTGAAACTGTCATACGTATATGACGCTACATCCTTCCAATTCTTTTCGTTCTTGCGCAAGTCATTTGAGAATTCCGCAAGTGCTTCTATGGTCCGTTGGATCGACTGATGGAGCTGGGTTGGTAATCCACTGCCAGTATCCATGTAGGTAAGCTCGCGGGAAAAACCATGCTCGATGAGTGCATCAAGGAAAATCGGCCACTTGCATAATCCTCCCTCTCGGAGAGCTTCACACAGATAACTACTTTCTTCCTTTGCTAGACAGAATATGGTTATGAGTATCAACTTTATATGGGAATCAAAACTAGAAAAACTGGTTACGGTAGCGGCGGTGCCATCTCCAGCGTTGTTCCCGCCACCAAATGGATTGGCAGGCATGTTCAATCTTGATGATTCCGATTCGTCAGAGGAATCGCGTGATGAAAGGAAACTACTCCATAGACAATTTGCAATTGGCATATGCCAGCGTAGGGATTGTGTTCAATTCCGTTCCTGTTCTTTGTGTGCAAGCCACCTTGGAGCTTGCGACTGTTAATCTATTATTTTCCTTCTGAATCCGGTCCGTTGAGAGTCTGATTCAAAGGCTTCTGAAGAACAGCAACGCTGTGTTAGTGTGTTAGTAGACAAACAATTGGACTCTACGCGTGACGATTGTGGTTGGATACTTTTGACAACGGATAATTGGACTACAGGCGAGACTATGGAAACACCGGATCTCTTCTTACTGTGAACTTGTTCAGATACAGAGAGACAGACCTTAGTAATGTAGATTACAGGTAGTTGGTAGCAACTAGTAGTGTGAATTTTGGGATATAAATCAGTTGAATGTTAAAAGTATGAGATAAAGTGAAATCTTGCCGAAATGCAAGATGTCTCTTTTATTGAGATGAAATACGTTGCAACTGCTGTTGCGTAGTGATGAGATTACTCGCTGATTATTTCCGTACATGCATTGGTTGTTGACCGTATATATCTGTATGTATATATATATATATTGTGTGAGAAGCACACACCAACGGTTTTCTTCTCTTGTTCCGTTAGGAAGATCCTATGATATGTTTATCATTATGATCAGGAATTGCTCCCGTAGCTCGTGTGATACTTTATGAAATCAGAGTTTGCTCACCAAAGAACAAGGGCAATACTATAAAACAGAGATTGCTCACCGTCAATGCGCGATGGGAATCGATGCTCCGTGGGAATCGATATGCCGTGGGAATCGATTACTTTGGTTGATACGGGACTCATTGATTCGTACGAATAGAACATCTACCGTCGTGTAGCTTTGGTACTTCTGGACACAAAAGGAATTTAATAGTCATCAGCACAGAGATGGAGATTGCTTAGTTTTCTTTTGAGCTTCCCTTCAGCACCAGTAGTAACTTGGGGAGTAACAGGAGGTCTAGTGCCACCACCACCACTACTAAGTTGAGCAAGGAGGACCTGCAATAACACCTTCTTCTCTTGATTTGCCTGATCCTGTCATCTTTGCTGGAGTTCCAATGACTGCTGCTGAAGCTTTCTATCCTCTCGTCTGTCTTTCAATACTGCAGTAATCATGTTCATCATCTTCAATTTGTTGCCTGCTTTTTGATTGTAAGCTCTCTTCTTAGTGCTGGCACCGGTAATGTTGATACTGGTAGGAGTCAGCTCTGTTGCTTCTTCGAGTTGTGTTGGTTGAGTTGGTTGACCAAGTAGAAGTGTTACTAGTAGATTGTTCTGAGTTCCTTGAGTCAGTTGAGTTGGTTCACAAAGTGGCGGATCATTTCAAAGTGGTGGATCGTTCCCCCCAGAGGACTCCTCATCTAGTACAACAGGGACAAACTCCCCTGCTTCAAGATCAAACGTTTCTTCTCCGTTAATAATGGAGGCTCTCTGGCCAATCAGGCACTTGACTTCCTTTGCTTCTTCAATGTCCCATTTCTTAATTGGAGCACTAGTTGGCATCTTCTTCCGGTACAACCAAATGTATTTGTTCCTGATTGAATCAGTGTCCCTCCCAGGATACAATTTTTCAGCATGTAGTAGGTCTGTAACGGCGTCCCACTCTTCTGGTCCAACCGTTAGGATATTTCTCATGCATCTGAACAAATGCTCCAACTCGGGCTTAGTGTAGCTGCCAATGCTGGCTTTCCTGCCACTGCTGCCGGCCGGTGCAGCCGGTTTGGTCAGTGCAGTCGGTGCCATGTTGATGATGGATGGTATTCGTAGTATTTCTTTTTGTGAGGGGGGTAGGGATTGAATCGATTCATCTTCCGATGAATCATCTAATAATGTACTAGCAAAAGCAATGAGAGCGATTGTAGTGAAGGGATAGAAGGACATTGCCCTGCTGAGTCAGCTCAAAAGAAAAGAAAGTGTTGTGTCGATTCTTGAAGTTGAATTAACATTTGCTGGAGAGACAAGTGGTACTGTTGTTGTGTTTCTTCCTTTTGCAATTTTTCAGCTCAGCAAAATTAGCGATGATCACCAAAAAAAGCATGTCAACAACAGATGTGCACACTATTCAGCAGTTCAACATGCGTTGAGTGACTGAAATGTTTGATTTTAAGATTCCGTTGAAATCTATTGAGTTTTAGTTAAGTGAATAAATCAATACCAAAGCACATACTTTTATGTATTTTTTTATTAATTTTATTAATTTCCCTCAGGTGGGTATCACTCACTGTTTTGAACAAGAAGAACCAGCAATCCATCAAGCCTGGCTTACTGGAAAGTATGTAGTGTTGAGGAACATGATACTGACTTGGCACGCGCTGGACGCGATCAAACAGGCCAGGTGCGCGCGCATGCGCACACAAAGGACGCGCAAGATGGTTTTTAGTAACCGGTAAAACCAGTCATCACAGTTTAGTCAAATAAAGCATACTTGCTGCATCAACGGGGGTGGACTAGTAGTACTACTAGCTATCAGCACACAGTCCTCATACTTTTATATTTATCTAGTTTATGAAGTTAACACCACTGCTCATGATTTTTAGACTGGAAAGTGGATATTCTCGTGATATCCATTTGTTAAATCAACATAAATATAAAAATACAATTGAAAGTCAATTGTTTTATCTCAAACCATTGCCAGATAGAGCCAAGAATCCCAAGGGATCAAGTTCTGCTGTTTCTTCTCTCCAATCAACCAAGGGCTGGTGATTCTATCAACAAACCATCAAAGCGATGGATTCCAACAACAAAACTACTACCGTGAAAGCTCCCACCACCAACAACGGTAGTAGGTCTGCTGCAACTCGCCAATAGTCATCAAAGAACAACCAACCTGGCAACAAGGGCAAGCCCAATGCCGCCAAGAAATTCCAAGGTCATGACCAGAAGGAAATAAAGGGAATTGCCCTTTGTTGGGGTGACGCCAATGCACAAGGCTACAAGGTGTTCAAGGAACATTTAGCAACCCTTGGAGGATCCAAGTATGTCCCCAATATGGGGGTCAGTATCACCAAGCTGAAGCAACTAACACAAATGTATTTCACACCCAACCCTCTCCCTGAGGAAGACTACTCCACGAAGATAGGGGAAGACCCAAAAGGACAGCCCATCTACGAAGCTGATCCAGTCACGAAGGAACTTGCAGAGCAAATGCACAAAGAAGAGCTCAAAAGCAAAGTGAAGCAATGATGCACCATTTACTGTTCTGACATGCAGAAGATTTTTGCCGTGGCTTATGGACAGCTTTATGAGGAGATGAAGGACAAGCTCCAAAGCAACAAAGACTAGTATGTCAAGCTCCTGGAGTAAAGTTGGTGTATCATACTAAAACTCCTGAAAATGCTCTGGGACATCTGTTACCAAGGAAGCAAAACCAAGGTACACCCAGAAACCAGCAACCTTCTCCTCAGGGCTTTCCGGAAACTCATCTGTTGCCAGCAACGGTCTGGAAATCTCAGTGAGTACTCCAAGCATGTAACTGATGCATTCAAAGTGTTCAAGAAGTCACTTGGGGGGTCAATCATCTTCTATGACAAAACTGTTACACAGGAACTGAAACACGGATCCTACACCATCTTGACGTATGCAGACTACCTCGGTCTTGAGGACACGGACCCCAAGACGACTGCAATTCTTACCACCAGAGTGGAACAATCATTTCTACTGGTTTTGGAGATGGAATCGCATAAGATGAGGTATGGATGAGGGGAAGGGATTGTTTGGATGAATCGAGCAATGACAATTGTACATGGTGGGACTGGTACTGTCTGCGATGGTTGTCAGTAATCGGGATGGTGTTCCTCATGAGCGTCCTGATGATAGCAATCGTCGTCGTCCTCATCATTGTATTCCTCTGTTAGTGGTGCGTCCTGTTGTTCTTGGTGATTGTGAAAGTAATCGTCTTTGTGTTTTGGTGATTCTTGGTGATACGGTTCAGGATCCGGTTCAGTGACTTTGTTGTTGTAGTACAAGTCGTCACTCATTTTGAGATGACGAGCGTCGCCTGACTTCCCTTCATGGTATGATCGTGTCTTGTACGGGCTGTTCCTTGGTTTGTGTACCTGTGTACTTTTACCTGCAGCATGAGGGGGCTGACCCAATCAACCAGGGTATGTTCGTGGATAATCAACCAGGGTATGTTCGTGGATAAGGATTATATTTGCGTGCTGGTTTCGACCCGGTATATCCGTGGTAGTAAGGACGCGAAGTCTGGGTGTAGGAACTCTTATACTGGGAGGGGGGGGGGGGGGGGTGACTGGCATTCTGATGAATTATTCGAGGAATTGTTGTAGGACGAGTTATAACAATGACGCGGTGCGCGAGTGGGATAACTGTTGTTGTTGTTGTTGTTGTTGTTGTTGTAACCGCTGCTGATGTTATTAGTTTTGTTGCGACGATTGTTGGGCTGACGCATAGCTTGTCCGGCGTCGTGATGAAGGCGCTGTTGTTCCATGAACGCAACAAGGCGTTGTTGGAAGGGATAGTTGGCATCATCGAGTTGATTACCCGTCTCGTTGAATTTCAAATGCCACGTTGGAAGCATTAGACAATAGAATGCATTTTTCATGGAGGTTTTGTCCGGAAAGAGTTTCTTTCCATTTGATCCTGGCAGATCTATCAACACTCCTGAGAATGTTGATGAGACGAAGACGTCCGACGGCGGCAAAACAATTCATGTGGTATGGTTTGCTGCTGCTGGTTGCTGCGTTTGACATATATTCTTGTTGAATGAAAAACGCGTTGGAGGGAAGGAACAAGGAGACGAGGAAGCCGCAAATATTCTTGACGAAATGCGCGTCTTGAATGTCGGGGCCTGCATCAGCGACGATTTTGTCCCAAGCGGTGTGCTTGAGATCACCTCCAAGAAGGACGACTTCTTGCAAACTTTATACTAGTAGTAGTGTTTGGCACCGTTCTTGGTGATGTTCAAATTCGTGTGTTGTCCGACTGCATCGATAAAGTTGGCAATGAAGCAAATGAGACGTTTGGCGCCGGTGGAATCGGGACAGAACATAGTGTCCTGTTTCTTGAGGATAAGCGGCGTAGTAGGCGGAGGTGGTAAAGTGAGCGTGCTTCTTGTTGCGCCTGTGCCTGGTGTTGCCGGAGGGGCAGGTGCGGTGGCAGGAGCGGTGGTGTTGAACCTGGCAACACTATGCACAAGACAAGCAAATGGTGGGGTAATCCTAATAACGAATTACGGGTTTGAAGAGGAAGGGAGCCTGCTTAGCAGCTTGAAGTTGAGTAACAGCAGACATGGTGGGTTAGACGTTCTTGCGGTTAGTAGTTTTTTAGATATTTTTATCGGTAAAAAAAATCAAAGTGATATTGCGATTGAATTCAATATGAACTATGCTGTGTATGAAATTGTGTGCTGCCTATTGAGTTTTAGTGTCTACTATGACTTTGAGATAATTGGAGAAGCTTCCCAGCTAGTAGTTCAGTGATACGATTGTTGGAAAAGAACTGGGTTCTTTGATGCTAATTGGAATTTGGTTGAGACTTCAAGGAGAAGGTTATACTATTTGATGTTCAAATATAACTACGATTGAACAATGACGGATGATCGGGAACGATGTCATTGACTCATGACTGTTGGAGTGTGTCGTCAATGACGCGTGACTGGACTGAAGGAGTGTGTTGCTGACTCGTGACTGAAGTGTCTGTGCGTTGTTCAATCGTACGAGTACACTAGTTACTCGTATCCAGGAGCAGTTGCGGCCTTGTCGCCCGCTTTTCCCCACTCTATGTCTGTCCGCCGCACCTGCCGCACAAACGGACGGAAGGCTCCGATAGCGTGCGAGTGGATAGTACGGTAAGAGTTACTCGTAAGTCTTACTCGTAGCTACTTCTACTACGAACCCAGCAAGCGAGCTAATTTTTTCGTCTCATTCGTACGGTACCGGTACGAACTCGTACGTACCGTAATCTTACCATTGCATTCGTATTTTGGTTGCGTCAATCATTCTTACTTGTACGATAAGTACTACCGTACGGTACTTGTAAAAGTACTAATTATTGGTGATGTGATGGATTGATGATTCGATTCATTCATTCATTCGTTCGTTCCTTACTTCATCTATTTTTCCTTCCTTTCCTTCCTTTGCTCAACTCACCAAATTCATTGCGATAAGATTACTGTACCGTACCGTACCCGTAATCTTACGAGTACGAGTACGTGTACCGGTACGAGTAATATCTCTTTCTTCCCTCCGAAACCACCTAAAAATCAACGGTTTTGGGATTTGGAACTGCATGCCGGTCGGTACAAGTATAAGTACATACAAGTACTCGTAATACTCGTAATTACTCGTGCTCGTGCTCGTACTCAATACCTACCGTATCGTGTGGTGTCGTAATTATACCAGTTCAGGATCGAGCACGGGTTCCATCTGTATTGCATTAGACTCCTACCGTACCGTAAATACTCGAACTCATACTGGCCCGGGTACGAGTACAAGATTGGTCTTGTCTTCTCGTCTTCCTACCACGGTACGTACTACCGATACTTATACTGTTCATCTACCCCATTGACTGTTTCTTCTTGCCGACAACAAAGGAAGAGTTCACATCGGCCACCATCGACAACGACAATTACAACTACAACAACAGCAGCAGCAACAGCAACAACAGCAGCACTGAACTTCCACAGAGAAAACAATAGTCACCGAGCCCCTCCCTCCCTCCTTCTTTCCTTCCGGTCTTCGTTTTCGTTGCTGACTGGTTCGCTGGCTGGCTGGCTGGCTGGCCCCGATGCAAAGCAGACGAACCGAAGGATTGTAGTGTCTGTCGAACACACAACAACAACAACAACAACAGCAGCAGCAGCACCACCACCACCACCACTTGTTGCACTGCTCACATCACACACATCGGCACACAACAACAACAACCACGACGACGACGACAACCGACGACGACAACCACGACGACAACAACGACAGCGACGGCACCAAATTTCACACAATTTTACGGCACCGGCAGGAGAGAGAATGGCCGGCCAATCCCTTGCGGACGACGAGGGGATTCGTGCCGGGGAACAACGCCGGTCGGCGCATTCCCGTTCGGACTCGCAGACGCAGACGGCTCGTCCGATGCGCTCGAGCGCGAGCGCGAGCGTGCGCGTGCGGAAACGAGGGGCACGAAGCCCGGTAGCGACAACGAAAACGACAACGACAACGACGCAGTGCGTGGACGTGTACACGATGCTGTGCGTGTGGCTGTGGCTGTGGTTGTGTGTGTCGGAACCGGCGATTGTGGGATCCTTCTCCAATCCGCGGTCGTCGTTGGTGCCGTTGTCGCTCCGAATCCCCGCCGGATCGCGACGGAGCCGTGATTCGAATCGGAATTGGAACTCGAATGCGAATGCGCTGAATGCGAATGCGCTGAATGCGAATCGGTTTCGGTTTCGGTTTCTTGGCCTGAAGCCACAGGGGCAGCGGCGGAGATCGAATGCGAATGCGAATGCGAATCCGAATCCGAATGCGAATGGGCTGCGGATGGCGTCCACTACGGAACACGATCTGCGTCCCTCCTCCTCGTTCCCTCCCCTCCACAACAACGCCACGGCGACTGCGGACGCCACCCCCAACAGCCACAGCAACAGCAACAGCAATTGTCCACAGCAACAGCAACAGCAACAGCAATTGTCACAGCGATCCCTCCGAGGCTTTGCGTCACCCCGGGGTTCCCAGGCACGTCGGACTGATCTGCGACGGCAACGGGCGCTGGGCGACCCAACGGAATCTCCCCCGGGCCCTGGGACACGCCGAGGGTGCCCGCCGCCTCGTGGACCTGATCCGATCGCTGGCGCGCGAGCGGAGGAGGCTCCTCCTCGGGAAGGAAGCGCAAGAATCGTCGGCGTCGGCGTCCCTCGGCGTCGACTGCCTCACCCTGTACGCCTTTTCGACGGAAAACTGGAACCGGGATCCCCGCGAGATCGACAAGATCTTCGAGGCCATCGAGGTCACGGCCCGCACCATAAGGAAAAGCCGGCTCCTACGGGAGGACCTCTCGGTCGTGGCGCTCGGAGACCTGGACGATCCCCGGATCCCGCCGAGCCTCCGGACGACCATTCGCGACCTGGAGGACCTGACCCGGCACCGAGAAGACGACAACGACAAGGAGAACAACAATAACAATAACAACAACAACAACGACAACAATAGCAGCGACGGCAGCAGCAGCGAGTCGCACCACCACCACCGCCGCCGCCGCCGCCTCACGGTCTGCCTCGCCATCAACTACGGCGGCCGAGGGGACATTGCCCGGGCCTGCCGCCGCCTGGCGGAGGCGGCCGCGAACGGGACCCTGGATCCCTCCTCCATCACCGAGGAAACCCTGGAAGAGCAGCTGGGGACGGCGGGCCTGTGCGGACCGCCCGACCTCGTCGTCCGGACCGGCGGGGAGCACCGGCTGTCGAATTTCTTGCTGTGGGAGGCGGCCTACGCGGAGCTCCGCGTGGTGCCGACCCTGTGGCCGGACTTTTCCTACGGGGAGGGATTTTTGGACGCACTGGACTGGTACGCGGGGCGCCAGCGGAATTTCGGGGGGCGGGCCGAGTGAAACAAAACGAGACGGGACGGGACGAGACGGGACGAGCGAATAGTGACGGCAGAGGAGGGATCACCACACCAGCTATCCAAACGAATGAATCATTCTACGAACGACCCGAGAAGAGCAATCCGAATCGGAAACCGGGAACCTGCAAAAACGAAGGATCGTTGGTCCGGACGCCGAGCTGCGTGTCTCCCGTCGAAGCAACTCACACGAAAGGAATGCGAGCGAGAGGTTCCCGCATTGTCCCGTCCTATTATACTATGTCGGGTCGGGTCGGGTCGGGTCATTCATTGGCTGTCTGGATCATAGGATTTCGTTATGGTTTCCCCGACAAAAAGAAAGAACAACACGATACCTTTTGGACATAATTACCGCACGAAGGAGGACACCATCTCGAAACCCAGCGATCACCGAAAGCAGGGGAGCAGGAAATAATGCGAATACGATTCATCCGCGTCCGTTTTTCACCGTGCTCCTCTCTCGTTCCGATGCGACTGTTTCGCGTGAAACGGAACGATGGATCACTCTCGATGCATGCCATGGCATGACATGGCATGACATGGCATGACATCTATGAATGAATGAATGAATGCCAGAGATAGCGTTCGGCATTGCCTTCCTCGTTGCGAGCATACGGAGCACGAAACAATGCGGCCAGTCTAGTCTAAAAGAGTCTACTAAAAGTTAGCGAGTCACGTCGCGGTCTCCGACTCGCGCCTCAGCGATAGTAGGAAGCACCGACTTTGTTTTTCTGCTCTACGTAATCTTACAATCTGCTCGCACGGCACGCAACAATTTCCGGGGTAGATTTATTCATGCGTAGTTTGCCCGTTGGCAAAAACAAATACAAAAAAAACCGACTCGTTCCGAGCCCACCATTCGACGAAGGAAGAAATCCGGTCGGTTTTGGAGGCTCCCGTACGGTATACCATACCCTCCGATTCGATAGACGATAGAGAGATTCTGTCGGAAGATTTTTTCCGCCTGCCTTGTCGTTGCAGATCGTCGCAATGATTCGCGTCGGCAAGGTTCTCCGACTACCGTGGCGCAAACCGTGCCGCGTGAGGAATGACGGAGAGTTACACCGTGAACAAATCAATCATCTCCCCGAGACACCGCAACGAACCGGACCGGACCAAACCAAACCAAACCAAACCAAACTAAACTAAACTAAACCTGCTATATACTTGTTCCTCGCCGGGGATTGACATGTCAAACACCAAAACCGAGAGTATCTTGCGTGTGCCTCTAGACCCGTACCTATTCTATTCGAGGCCCATCGACAACGTCCTCGTCCAATCGTCCGCGTCGCTGTGATTCGCGGTGACACACCGAGCAGGAGCACCCGTGTCGTTGCGGACGTGTCGTGACGTGGACGTGGACGAGGGCGGCAGCGACAAACGATCCTCGGCACAGAGCGCGAGACCCACGGCCGAGAGAAGTGCGAGAATGGCCACCCAAGCTCCGAGGCATCCCACCCCGTACTTGTTGCGGGGTTCCAACGCTTTGAGAGCCAGTCCGGCCCAGAGTCTCGCGTTGTTGGATCGTGGATCCCCATCGCCATCGTCTCGGTCGATGCTTGATGCAGCCTCTACCAACCGTTCCATCAGACGAGATCCACCCCGGGACACAATGATGGTTTTGACCCTGGGATGGAAGGACAGCGCCCAGAGCGCTCGAAACGCTTGTTCGTGAAGATCGTTGCGGTGTTCCCGAGCATCCCGAACCCGATCGGGGCGCTTCTCGAACGGGTAGCTAGCGGCCAGGGCTCTCAAAACCGCGTCCACTCCCCCACAACGAGCAATGAGCAATCGCCGGCGGCCGGAAGACGCGTGAAAGAACTCCCGGTGGTTCTCGTATCCCCCTTCGTGGGACAGATTGGCCAGGGCTCGGCAACCCGCCACCTGAACCGCAAGGTGGTCTTGGTGCTCTTCCATGCCCCGGACGATTGCCTCGAGTCCACCGGCACCGGTTATGTCCCGCCGGCTCTCGATCCTCAGGTTTGCATCCAGCTTTTGTGCACGGAATGTCCGTTCCGACGTAATCGGCAATGGCGTTCATGCTGTGCTCGACCTGCGCCGGGGTCGACGCACATCGGAGTGCTCGGACCTTGTACCGTGCGCTGGCATTGCGAGGGGGAGAAGGGTAGTACCCCATACCGAAGGAGGATAGCAACAGCAACGGCAGCAACGGCAACAACAGCAACAGCAGCAGTAACAACAACAAAAACTTGAGTGTGCGGAACTACTCGAATCCAAAGGTCTTGGGATGAAAAAGGGCAGAAGAAGATCGAAATGACTTATATATTTGATGTCTCGGACAAGAAGAGGTGCGAGAGAAGCAGAACGATTCTAGACCATGATTTGATTTGATTTGATTTGATTTGCCATCTTTGGGTTGCCTACCGTGTGTGTTGCCAGATACCACTGACACTACATGTGTGTCCTGACCCTGGCAACCCATTTATATGGCACATACTCCGAACGAAACTATCGAACGCAGATTCCTGGGCCTGGATATCGAACCGTCATTCTGACTTCCCCCGAAAACCGGAAACAGGCTCGGCAGGAACCCAGACGTCGCGATCGCGCAGAGCGAGCATTTCATAACGCTTGGATTTTTTTAGGAATTATATCCGGTATGGCCATGCATGTGGGAGGGGTTTTGAATTTCCTACCGTACGCCGTTCTATTGAATGCCACATGGTACTTTTTGAAGTAAAAACCGTTTCGTTTCCCTCCGTTCCGCTTTGCAAAAGTGGGTTTTTCGCGAGCATCACAAAACCCATTCCCTCCATGAGTTTTGAGCAACTGTTTGCCCAAGCCCCGGATCTAGTCCTGTGGCTGGACACGGAAAGCATCGCCCGGTGTTTTCTGGTATGCAAGTGGTGGAGCTTCGATATTCGAAAGAACCCGAAGGCATGGACCAAACAGCTGTTTTCTATCGCCGAGGATCTCGTGCTCTGGCTCGATGCGGAAAGCACAACCCGGTGCTTTTTGGTATGCAAGTCGTGGCGGTCTAAAATGCAAAAGCACCCCAGGATATGGACCAACCTGCTGGTTTCGCGGTTCCCGATCTTTACCTGCCACCAGGGCGGCCAACAGTTTTTGGAGGCAACCATGCCACGGGCGAAGTTTTTTCTAATCGTTGGATCGCTCGTCCGAGTGCGTCGCATATCACCCGTTGTGTTCCATATCCCCTCGAATTCTCCCGCTACCTACTTCCCACACAATTTGATCGGCCTCTTCCTTGACCTCTATGGCAGTAATGATTATCGGGACTTCTTCAGAATAAACGGCTTCCGAGAAATACGTGAAGATTCCACTTCGGTCTATTATGAATTGGGCAACCCGTGCGTCTTTCTCCATGCGATGATGCAAATAAATTTTCACTTCATTCACGATCGAAAGAAAGCTTTCATCCCAAAAGACTACTGCATTTATTTCGACAAATGCTCCATGACCGCCATTAATACCGACAAGGTGACCTACGGATGGAGCGGCGACGAGCAACGGCAATATTCCACCATCGAGCGCGTGATCCGAGACTTTGTTGCGCATGGGTACACGGTGAAGAAAAACACCCCCTCCGAAATTATCTTTCAGAAAGTGAGTGGATAGGTGACCACAAGATTGAAAGAGGAATAGGTACGTAGGTAGCAGGTTGTTGGTTAGGATGGTGATGGTGATGGTGTGAGCGGCGACCATAACTCCGAGACGAGATTGCAATTCAACACGCGAGTGGCCACACACGCACACGAATGCCGTTAGATTGACGGCGTTCTTTCGTGGTGCTCTCCAATCGACCAGCTATAGCACGGTATCTCGATGCCGGCACTCGATAACAGTGTCATGTTTGCAGTAAGATTACGTACTTGTAGTGATAATTGACAAAAAAAATGATCGCATATACCTGCTGTCTTATTATTATTATTTATTCTATTCTATTCTATTCTATTCTACCATTGTTGTTTGCTTAATCATAGTACTGTAGTCTCATCCGTTGAGCTCTACTAAAGCAATAGGTCAATCTTTCACGTGATCCGAGACTTTCAAGATCACGATTACTTTGTAAAGAGAGACACCTCCGCTGCAATCATCTTTCAAAAAGCGAGCGGTGGTGAATGAAAGAATGAAAGAATGAATGAATGAATGACCACGAGATGGGAAGGACAAGAAGAACTGCTTCGGTACCGTAGAATGCGAGCTAGTAACGCTGCTACCACCTAAACTCTACTAGAGGACGAGATATACTACTATCTCGATGCCGGCACTCGATCACTGTGTCCGATAATACGAATGCAACACCTGTTTGATTCTATTCTGTACCGGCACTCGATCACTGTGCCTGATAATATGCAGTGCCTGTTTGATTCTATTCTAGTGTACTAGAAGTATATTATGATAATAATAATAATATATTAGAGTTTATCTTTGTATTCTACGAAACGTGTATCGGTCGTACGGTATGTACGGTATGTACGTTTGAAACCTGTTTACTTCCAAAAATAGGGAACGTCCAGGGATTTTTCGAGGACCTTCATTCGAACCGAAGCGGGTCTGCCAGACGCTGCCGCTAGTTCGCTGCGGCAGTCGCAGTCGCAGTCGCAGTCGCAGTCGTTGTCGTTGTCGTTGTAGATGTCGTCTGCGTCGATGCTGCCAGAACTGCAACCACCACAACCGGAAAAGGTAGGAACGAAATGGATCGGGGGCGGCGGTTTGACCGTCCATTCGTGGGTGCGCGATTCCTCGCAATCGAAATCGAAATCGAAATCGAAATCGCATCGGTCTTGGTTGGGTTCAACGGTGCCCTCGGTGTCCTTGGCTTGTTCTCTTGTTGATGTTGCTGTTGCTGTTGATGTTGATGTTGATGTTGATGTTGCGATTGCGGGTCGAATGGGGTTGCGGTTGCGGTTGCGGTTGCGATCCGGGCCGTCGGCGAGGAGGCTCGTGCTCGGGTCTTGCCGTTTTTGGCTCGAGAGGAGGGGCCAGCAAGCCATCGCGAGATCTCTTCCGCCGGCGGTTCTTGACGTTACCTTTGTATCCTTCTTCATGGTTGTGTGATGTGATTCGAATACTAGTACGGTATGATACTGTTGTATTGTATTGTGTTGTATTGTGTTACGGCTCGGTTCGGTTCGGTTCGAAGTCATTGATCGAACAAAAAGGTGTTCGTTCTAGAAGAAGTACTTTTTTGTGAAGCACTTGTTTGGTTGGGACCGCTCGAAGCGAGGAAATCTCGTACTGTATTCTAGCTAGTTGCAATCAGGAAAGAGGAGGCAACTTGGCGAGCACATTCGTAAGCGACGAACGGTGCCATACTACGAGTACGACTAGTACTCGTACTCGTACTCGTACTCGTAGTGTTCCTTTGGCATCGTTTGAGGGAGAAGGGAACAAGTTGTATCGTATCGTATCGTATCGTATCGTGAACAGAAAAACTCGAAAAAAACTCGGAGTCGAAAGGATGACGCACCGATTTAAGGTTTCAGGACCTGAACAGGACTAATTTTTGAACTTCTGACACGCAAGTTCATGGATTCACGACTGACTCGTCTACTACTACCGGGTACTAGTAGTCGAAGGGTGAACAACAATTTGGCGCATTGTTGACTTCTTACTAGATTGCTGTTGTTACAGTATGCAGAAGCAACTGATTACTCTGTCCCATCTCCTCTACCCACATTGGTACTAATCCACAAATATAATAGTACTACTACTAGTAGTAGTCCCTACTATGGAGTGAAAGTGCTGGGATGTGCCAACAAGAACGGGGGGTGGTGTGTGATGGGCCGGAGGGAGCGAGGAATTCTTGCTATCGATGAACTGCTGGGCTGCTGCTGGTGCCCCCCCCCCCCCTCCCCCCCCCTCCCCCCCCCCCCCCCACCACCACCACCACCACCACAAAATAATGGACAAGGCTATTCTTCACTAGTAGTGCTAGTAAGCCCCCTTAGTGTAGTACTAAGTCACCAGTCCCCAAACTGTGCCTAGTACTAGCTAGTAATAGTACTACATGCTTGTGAAATTGCTTTCGGTACTAGTAGCTTGCTCTGTACTAGTAGACTAGTCATAGAGAAGAAGAACACCAATGGCAGCAATATGGTGGTACTCAGTGGGCGACAAGATCCCCTCCGGAACCTATTTGTGCTGGTGGTCCCTTTGAAGCCCCCCGCAAAACATTTCAAGGTTGCCCTGCAGGATGATCTCCAAGGGTGGTACTCAGTTCTAACAGCCCCAAACCACCAGCAGTTGCAGCAAGAAGCACACAATAGTGATATCCAGGAGACCCCCCAACAACTGCTGGTGAAATACCTCCATCATGACACAGCAGGAGATTTCCCCCATATGACAGACACATAGGAGGCTGCTGCAGGAGGCTAGTACTAGTAGTAGTATCAATAGCGATTCTACATGGGATGACCATGCCTAACCACAGAACGTGACACTAAGTACCTTGATGTGTTAGGACCATAATGTAATAGTACTACTATTGGTGACATGAACCACCAGCTGGCTGCTCTACTACTAGTAATCCCAACACCAACCAGAGTTGTGTGCAACAGTAGTAAGTACTAGCACTGAAGACGACCCAGCTGAAGAGTGTAACACAGGTATTATCCTGCGTGAACGCCCTGTCAAGTTCACAGAAGAATCAACACATGGACATAACTACATACTCATATTTGTGCTCTAGACTTCTTTGACACAAACTGCATCATGGCTGCACCTACTATCAAGTCACGTGTAGCTGAACAACAAGTGGAAGGATTTGAACAATGTTATTTTGTGCACAGAGAAAAAGACATACTAGATGCTAGAGTGGGCTGGTGGTGAGACTAGACAATCATGAGATCTCAAAGAAAATAGTGAAGTACTACAGTAAGAGGAACAACTTAGTCTATCAGCTAAGATACTACTCGTGGGACTCATCCGGAGCCACTTTTTAAAAAATCAGGAAGATATTGTTGTTGCTGTGCTACTAGTGAGTGCCAAGTGGAAGTGCTAGTTAGTAGCAGCAAGAACACGAAGCCAAGATTCCCCCTCAAATGAGAGCAGATGTGATCATACTTGTATGCCTCCTAACAGCATACTAGTGGTAGCAGAACATAGTTAAGCAGTTGTGGAGAATACCCAGTCCAATAGCCACAGCTGTTGTACCAGGTTGCACTTCTTCTTGTCTTGCCTTAAAGACTATGACGGTGGATCCCCAGCCAATCCAGTACAAGGACTTCTTTGAGTGAACCAGGGAACCCCTTTGGGGCCGACACGGTCCTCAAATTCTCCTATACAACAATGTCTACCTCACATTCTGGAGACCCCCCCCTGCTACCCAGAGTGCACGACAGACCTTCTTGTTTGACTATACCCAAGACCTCTTTGATGCCAAAGTGGTAGGTTGGATCGGGATCTTTATAGCTGACGAAGGCCAGTCCAATTTGCACCTCCCACTCATCCTTGGGATCCAGAAATATTTGGCAAACTCAGAGCTAATGTCTCAAATTCAGAGCACGTGCTTGGCTACTTAGATGACACTGTACACCTAGTAGGCAATTCAGGGAAGCTAGTAGCTAGGCCATGTACTAACAAAAGACACATTCAAACTCACAAATGAAATAATGGTGTGTACTCCCGGAACAGACACCGCAAGGTCACCCTTGAATTTGACCCAGACCTCATATTTGTGCAAGCAGCTTGTGCTGGCAATTGACTGGAACATTGGGGTGACAATGATTAGAACACTGAGACCATCGGGAACCACCAGGTCAGTCTCATCCCTTTGATTTAATGCCCGTTAATGCCCGTCATGGTCCGCAAAGGACTCACCCCATGGCGGACCTTCTTCTTCATGATAGGGAACTAAGTAAGCTCCCATACGTTTGATAACTGTCACGTGACCCAACGCGACCCCTCGCAAGCCCTATTTTCAGAAAATCCCACTGTAAAATCACACTGTAAAATCAACAGTGTGAGTGTTTTTGCTAAGTTTTTTTCAAATTTTTTTCTTAGTACCGGTACTGAATCAACATGAAATTCAAATTGTGTGTGTGTGTGTGTGGGTGTGTGTGTGTGTGTGTTCGAAAAAAAAATCGACTTCGAAGAAGAATCGAAGAAGAAAAAAATCGATACTTAACCTGTGAGATCTAATGCAGTAAATATAGAACAATGAAGAATAATTTGATTTTCTTAATTAAAATAAGAAGGTTAAGTAAATAAATCGCACGTTGTGCATGTTTTGAATATAGAATAACAAAGAATAAGCGCACGCGACGCGCTCGATATAGCCCTTACTTTTTTAGTTAACGTTCTCAACTTGTGATACAGTGAGATCTTTCATGTACCGGTGCTGGTAGTACGTACCGACAGTAGTTTTCTACACAATTTTTGTACTAGATAATTTCTGGTAACACATTTGTGTAGCATCCTACGACAGTAGCTTTCTACACAATTTTCATACTAGATAATTTCTGGTATTGAATTTGCGTAGATTTCTACTACAGTAGATTTCTACACCATTTTCGTACTAGATAATTTCTGGTAACCATTTGTGTAGCATTCTTTGCCAGTAGCTTTCTACACTATTTTTGTACTAGATAAATTCTGGTATTGAATTTGCATAGATTTCTACTACAGTAGCTTTCTACACCATTTTCGTACTAGATAATTTCTGGTAACAAATTTGTGTGGCATTCTACGCCAGTAGCTTTCTACACTATTTTTGTACTAGATAAATTCTGGTATTGAATTTGCATAGATTTCTACTACAGTAGCTTTCTACACAATTTTCGTACTAGATAATTTCTGGTAATGAATTTGCCTAGCATTCTACGCCAGTAGCTTTCTACACAATTTTTGTACTAGATAATTTCTAGTAACGAATTTCTGTAGCATTCTACAACAGTAGCTTTCTACACAATTTGCGTACTAGATAATTTCTGGTAATGAATTTGCGTAGATATCTACAGCAGTAGATTCCTACACAATTTTTGTAATAGATAATTTCTGGTAACGAATTTGCGTAGAAATCTACAGCAGTAGCTTTCTACACCGTTTTCGTACAAGATAATTTCTGGTAACAAATTTGCGTAGAAATCTACAGCACTACCTTCCTACACGATTTCACCACCATTATCCCTTTTTTCCTTTTTTTGGAACGGCGTTCCAAAAAATGCTCTTTTCGTAGATATGTGTCCGGCTGTATTATGATAGTAGTAGTAGTAATGTAGGTATGATAGTAATCACTTCTGTTGGGGTGGTGAAACGTTTTTTTGTACAATTCATGTCAACAATCATGGAACGGCATTTCAGAATTCTCTAACCGGAATGGCGTTGCAGGCTTTGTGTTTGAAGCATGTTTAAATTTGAAATCTCAAAATGAATGTTACTGGGTGGTAAAGAAGTGGTTGGAAAATCTCAAATTTGCAATTAAAAATTAGAAAATCAGATATTTTTAGTGATTAGTCCGTGAATATTGTTCCTGTTATGGATAAGATGAATCATGAAAGAAACAGAAGTGAGTTATCTTTGATAGTTTGTGTGTCACAAACTAATGACTGCATTTGGGTACTGGATTTGGAGGGAAAACACACACTAATTTGCAATTAGAAAATAAAAAATCAGATATTTGTTGAGATGAGTCCATGAATAATGTTCCTGTAATGGATAAGATGAATCATGAAAGAAACAGACGTGAGTTATGTGTGATGTTTGGTGTGTCACCACATAATGAGTGCATTTGGGTCCTGGATTTGGAGGAAAAATACACACTAATTTGCAATTAGAAATTAGAAAATCAGATATTTTGGGTGATTAGTCAATGAATATTGCTCCTGTAATGGATAAGATGAATCATGAAAGAAACAGAAGTGAGTTATGTGTGAGGTTTGGTGTGTCACAAACTAATGAGTGCATTTGGGTACTGGATTTGGAGGAAAAATATTGGGTAAGGACTCTCAAAGTTTTCGATGCTGTGCATGAATATATTTCTCATTACTCATCTGATGCATATTGGGAACAAAATTGTCACACATAATGCTGAAAATGTTGTGGTTTGTGTCTCCAAATGATACACAAGAGGGTATTTTTGTTGCAAATCCAGGGCACAAACTGACTTATTGGGTAATGACTTACAAAGTGTCCGGTCCAGGCCATGAATAATTTTTTCATGACTCCTATGATGCATATTGGTAACAATATTGCCACACAGATTGCTGAAACTGTTGTGATTTGTTTCCCCAAATGGCACACAACAAGAGAATATTATTGGTGCAAATCCAGGGCACAAAATGACTTATTGGGTAATGACAGGCAAAGTATGAGGTCAAGTCCATAATAGGAAGAACATTTACTTTGTATAATCCAATCACCAAAAACGTACTTTAATGAGTGTCAAATGAAAATAATTCATAAGTTGTTGAATTGAAATGGAGGTGCTGTTTTTTTATTATTCTCAGACAAAAAAAGGGTGCGGATATTACCAGTACTACTAGTTGTAGCTAATATTGCATGCAAAAAGGTACATAGTTGGGTACTGTGCAAAAAGTGTACGTAGGTAGGTACCATACTGACCCAAGGGAGTTTCGAACCACTGACCGGCTTCCAGATTCTACAGATGGGTTGAGGATTTAGATACATAACCTTTGTGTAATCACAATTTCCTCTTTGAAAAAATTATGGCGCGGGAGGTGTGGCGTGCACTTGTACATGCTTTACTTATAGAAAATAAAGGCCGTGCACAAGCCAGGCACATGGAAGAAGTCAGGGTGCATAGCACACACAACACACACAAAACCACACACACATGAAAAACTGTATACACGCGGAACCGCCACACAAAACGCAACACATGCTTCTTGGTTGGCACAGTTTTTTTTAAAGCAGGAAAAATGAATGTTGTCCAACAGTCACGAACAACAGAACAACGGAACAAAGGAACAACCGAACAACAAAGAAGAAACAATAGTCAGTGACAATAACAGCAATTCGTTGGATATTCTATTTGTTTCTGATCTTTCTTTCTTTTATTTTTATTTTTATTGAAATGGAACAGCAATCAAACAAACCAACGAGGGAAAGAACGACACTCAAAATGGAACAACAAATTTAAAAAAAGGAATGACAGAATGGAACAACAGAACAACAGCAGCGTGAGTGACAATGACGGCAATTTGTTGGAGATACTAGTTGTTTCTGATCTTTCTTTCTTTCATTTTCATTTTTATTGAAACAGAACAACAATCAAATGAACCAACGAAGGAAAGGAGGGCACTTAAAACAGAACAACCAATGAAACAGAACGGAACAATGGAACGGAACAATGGAACAGAACGACAGAATGGATCAACAGAAAATTTCACACACAAAAAACTGTACACACACGGAAAACTGTACATACCCCAAATCAAAACCACACAAAAAGCAACACATCCTTCTTGGTTGGCACGGTATTTAAAAAAAATGAAAAGCACGGAAACAACAGATCGGCAATGAAAGAAAACAATGAGAAACACTAGTGAGTGACAATGACAGCAATTTGTTGGAGATTCTTTTTGCTTCTGATCTTTCTTTCTCTTATTTTCATTCTTCAGGAACAAGAAACCAACAAAAGGACATAAGAAGGACAAAGGGATGAAACGGAACGACAAAATGGAACGATCAAACGGAACAGAACAGCGGAGCAAGGCAAGTGTTCGCTAGATTGTGCAAGAAGGTACAAACGTTAAGAGAAGATCCCAAAACGGGTAAAAATTTGGAGAAAATGATGCTGGAAAGATTCAAGTCAGAAAAAAAAACTACCGGTACTGTATCAAAAGATGGTGGCACTGTTGCCAGTAGTCTTGCTGAAGAGGAAAATGAGGATGACAACTATATTGATCCTGTATTGATGCAATTGCTTGGCAGAATGGAGGAAGTTTAGGCATTGTTTTCAGAATTGTTACTGTTCATTGTGTCAGTCCATTCACTAATTTGACGACAACGTGGGTGGGCTCACACCGTAGTACGACAGGGGTAAATCTTCGGGGAGAGTGATTAGGGTAAAAGGTACATATTCTACATACATTGCATATGGTTGCAATAAATAGTACATTGTGTGACACAAATGAGTAAAATGTACAGAAAGGAGTACTCATACCTATCATACATATTTTGCATGTGATACTACTAGACAAATTCTTGACCCAAAAAATTCAACTGTAGTGGTAGGTAGTCGCAAGCGATGATTTTAAATTTTAAGGGTTGTGTGTCGCGAGCACAAATATTGAATTATAAGGGTAGTATGTCGCGAGCAATGGAGATACATTTTAAGGGTTGTGTGCCACGAGCACTAATGTTAAATTTTACTGGTTGTGAGTCATGACCTTGCGTATTTAATTTTAGTAGGTGTGATTCGTGAACGTATGGGTAGGTAGCATTAAAAATAATTATTATTATTCATGACCCAAGGAAAAAAATAATCGCGAACCAGGGATTGAGAGTTAGAAAAATGAGTATGATACGAAGCTACCAAATCACAGTGGGGGCTTGGTTGTGAGTCATGATCTTGTGTATTTAATTTTGGTACGTGTGATTCACGAACATATGGGTAGGATATTAAAAATTAATAATAATTATTCATGACCCAAGGAAAAAAAATGCAAACCAGGGATTGAGAGTTGGAAAAATGAGTATGATACGAAGCTACTGAATCACAGGGGGGGCTCGTGTTAAAATTACACACAAGCAAGGGTTGCGAAAGTACCTTGCGACGAAAAAAAAAAAGGGTCGCGGGACAGTTATCGGACGTAGCCTTGCAGTGCCATGTGCCCCCTTGCTCGACTTCCTCTGGTCTGGTGGGGGCCACCATTCTGACACACCCCTGAGCGACCTCTTCCAATATATGAAGCAAATGGTGCTGTATCAAGACCTTACTGGGCTTATTCCCCACCTTCAAGGCCTGGAGCCTTGGGCACAGGAGGAGGCCCTCACTGAAACAGACGCTGCCCTCACCAGCCACTGCTTGGAAACAGACCTCTCCAACACCCAGCAGAGGACCGAGGCAAGCAAGCAACAGACTCGTTCAGCAGATTTTATTAAATTCCTTTCGTGACCAGAAGTACCAAAGCTACCAGATGGTAGATATCCTATTCGTACGAATCAATGAGTCCCGTATCAACCAAAGTAATCGATTCCCACGACATATCGATTCCCACGGTGCATCGATTCCCATCGCGCATCGACGGTGAGCAATCTCTGTTTTATAGTATTGCCATTGTTCTTCGGTGAGCAAACTCTGATTTCATAAAATATCACACGAGCTACGGGAGCAATTCCTGATCTTAGTGATAAACATATCATGAAGTCTTCTTAATGGAACAAGAGAAGAAAACCGTTGGCGTGTGATTCTCACACAATATATATATATATATACATACAGATATATACGGTCAACGACCAATGCATGTACAGAAATAATCAGCGAGTAATCTCATCACTACACAACAGCAGTTGCAACGTATTCATCTCAATAAAAGAGATATCTTGCATTTCGGCCAGATATCACTTTATCTCATACTTTTAACATTCAACTGATTTATATCCCAAAATTCACACTAGTTGCTACCAACTACTTGTAATCTACATACTAAGGTCTGTCTCGCTGTATCTGAATAAGTTCACAGTAAGAAGAGATCTGGCGTTTCCCTAGTCTCGCCTGTAGTCCGATTATCCGTTGCTGAAAGTATCCAACCACAATTGTCACGCGTAGAGTACAATTGTTTGTCTACTAACACACTAACGCAGTGTTGCTGTTCTTCAGAAGCCTTTGAATCAGACTCTCAACGGACCGGATTCAGAAGGAAAATAATAGATTTCTACGGCAATTTTCAATCTCAAGAAATTGCTACTACTCTGCCACAAATCCGCCCCTGAGGATCTACTACCCCCATCTATTTGGAATGGGTCAACAAGAAAAAGAATGAAAAGGTCCTCATGTTGTTCAAACGTCAAGTTGACAAGTCAGCCAAAGAACTGAGTGTTCTCCTTTCTTTCGTCCCAACAGCCACACACAAATATTTCTAAGTCTTCAACTTCTTTTGCACAAACCTGTATGATGTGACTGGTGGACTCCTCCTCCCCCTAGCATTCATCCCCCTTAGTGGGGTCCTTGGAGGCCTTCAAGAGGCAACATGAGGAGGCCCACATAGTGACGGCTTACAACATGGTGGTCTCCACAAAAGGAAACTCTGTGTCATTTCAGGACTCCCTAAGTCTCAGAACCACCGAGGCCTTCATCATGACCGACTGGACGTGAAGCCACCATGCAGCTGGAAGGTTAGTAGTAGTACCATCCTGCCGTCATAGGAACCCTATTACTTGGAGTGAATCAGTCTGTGGTGAATAACTACCAAACCGAGCTATGGTGATAAGAGCAAGAATAAGATGTCCCTCCAGAGGACAGTAGTACTACTGGCAGAAGAGGTAGGAGAGAAGCTCGCGGCTCCCTAATTGTCTAGTATCATTTCCAAATCCGGATTCAAGGTTAGCAGAAGAGCAATGGGACAGCAGCCCAGCCAATGGCCCAGGCCTGGACTTCACTGAAGAAATACAGAGGTCCAGGAACACTCAGAACCTCAACTGGTTGCCAAGCGTCACCAACATAAGCTCCCTCAAAAGCTTTCTTCACAAGAGCAACAACCACGGGGGGAAGGCGGCCCCCAAGGTCAACAGAGCTAGTAGTACGGGAGCTAGCCCGGTCACACCTCAGAGATGTGTCGACAACCTGAAAAGGGATAACCAGCTTGAGAACAAGAATGACCCTGTGGTTGCTAAGAAGATTGATGAATGGAAGATCTTGAAGGCCATAAGCGCTATACGAGAGAAAGGCGAGGGCCAATATGTATGATCAGATGGGAAGGAGCGGTGCCACTTGTGGCATGCAAAGGACTTTTGCTATAGTAGCTGCCAGCTGAGTCGCACAACATAGAGGCACCATTGTCAGAACATTAGGATGTGCTTTTGGAAGCGGTGCCAGGAGGCATATGTCCAAGAGGTAGTAGGCAAAGCAAAGGCCGGTCCTGCAGTCGCGTTGACCCCCATTCCACCCCCCAGGAGCCTTCTAACCTCCAAGGAGTCACCTTGCGGCAACCATTTAACCCCGCAGTTTGTTGCAAACGAACTAGGTAAGAACGTTGAACAAAAATAGTAGTACTATGTTTATGCATACGAGTTTACCGTGTGAGGAAGAACTACCTCTTGTTAAGAGGCACCGGCCACAGGGACAGTCATCCAAGTACAGCCTGCCCTCATATATCAGCAACTGTGATGATGAGAGTTCCCTGCAGTCATCAAAGCTGAGGCTTAAAGCAGAAACTACAGGAATCCATTCCCCCCTACGCCAATACCAGTACAAGCTACTGCAGATTCTGCCACACAGCAAGACTCCACAGGAAAAATTGATTACCTACCGCCTGCCTACCCAGTTGCGAGCATATGCTGGCAATGCCGCCCCCCTTCAACACGAGTGAAGCCTGTCCCCATCACCTTAGGAATTCACACCCTCAACTTCTCACACCACATCCCCCCCCTCTGCTGAGAGGAGAGCTATTGCAAACATGATATGCATTGCCTTCTTCTTTTACCTCCAGCCTGGAGAATACCCTGGGACAACCACAGATGATGACCAGGTTTATCCTTTAATGATGTCACCCTTTTCTTGTTTGGCGACCAACTCCTCAATAGCAGGGCTACAGTTCAAGATCTCCAAAAAATGCCAATTCTGTGACGCTGCTCTTTATGACCCAAAAGAATGGCGGCAAAGGCAAAGTGGTGGCACAAGAAGCCCTGGGTGGCGATCCCCTCTGCTATCCAGTTATAGCAGTCATTTGCCAGCTCCTCCTCCTCCAGCAGGTCGAATGCGAGTCGCCAGATACTACCCTGTGATGGAACGTACCTGCCGGCTGGCTTGCAACTTGTTGTTGTTGTTGTTGTTACACTGATGATGCCAGAGTCCTCATCCCTGCCAAGGCTTCCGGTCCTGGTTTCTGGCCCCATTGATCTCTAGCTACGGTAGTTCCCTCTTACGCGCTCAAGCGGCTCCCCCATGGACCGAATGGACCGAGACGTAGTAGCCAATGTGTGAGCCGGCTGGGTCTGTCCCCCGCTTAGATCTGTTTCACCTACCAATGCAACGCCGCGCTGAACCAACTAGAACTGGACTAACCTACGTAAGTACGTAACGGACTAAGTATCCTAGAGCGACAAAACAAACTGGTAAAATAACATAGTGTTCATTAGTTCATACTCTTATAGTAGGATATGGACAAAGAAGCGAGTCGCTTCGTATAGTAGGAAAGTCTTAGTAATGAATGGAACTCGAATCGATCCGAGCAAAACTGGCTGCTGCTGTTATTCAGGGATTGTGTCTTCGGTGTCAAAAGTTTTCTCGTCGTCGTCGAGTCACTCGTTCCTTTCTTTCTTCGAGAGGGGGAGAAGAGGAAAAATTGCGTTGTGTTCGTTGTTGTTGGCAAGTCCACCACAAATCAAATCATAATGACATTGTAATCATCCGAGCTTGTTCTGCTTCTTCTTTATTGTCCCCACTGCTGGAGCTGTGGCTGCTCGACAAAGGCGTTCGCGTCGTTTCCGTTGACGACACCGGGGCTCTGTCCGAGGTTTTCAAAGTAGACCTCCGAGTGTCCCTGGTAGCTCTTGTTGGTGACGATTCCGTTGTCGCCGTCTTCCCACGAAACAATTTCGTTGCACCAGTTTCCGATCTTGTCGCAGAAGGCCTGCATGGGGAGGATGGTAAAGGGCTCCTCCATCTGTGTGGCGAGTTCCTCGATACCGAACAAGAAGAGAGAGATGATGGCGGTGGAGGGGATCATGCCCACGTGGTTCCACGTCGATTCGAAGGGCTTGTACATGGCCAGGGGCATCAACAACAACCAGAAGGACAAGAAACGGGCCGTGTGGCGGTTGTAAATGAGCGGGACCGGGGAGGTGAGGAGACGCTCGCTGGATCCGAGGTTGTCCTCGAAGATGGTGAGGGCCTTGTGCATCTCGTTCTTTCGCATAAAGTGCATGGGAAGGTTCTCAATGGCCATGCTGAGGTCAAAGAGAGCGCGGTTGGGTCTGTGGGCGGCGTTGATGATGGCGTTGGCCTGGCTCTCGGGCAATCGCTCGTACAGTTCGAGGCGGAAGGCGGCCTCGTCTTCCCACTCGGGCGATAGGTGTCGCTTCATCGATCGGACAAAGGCCCAGGTGCAGACGGAGAGGCGCTCGAGATCGGCCTTGCGGGTGGCCTCGTCGACCTCGGAGGAGTCATAGAAGGCATTTCCCATGCGGACCAAATCACGGGTGTGGTTGCTGCGGGGGGTAGGACGTGAAGGGGGATGGGACGGGTTGGTTTGGTTTGGCGCCGAATGGGAAGAAAGCGAGAGAGCAAAACGACGCATTGGAAATCGTGGTGGGTGGGTGTGTGAGAGAGAAAGGGGAATGGAGTGTTGTCAACAACAGCAAATTTGGCAAAGTCGTTCGTCCACAGCAGCAGTTGGATCCTGGCAAGTTGGTTGATTGATTGATTGTCCAGGAGCAGGGGAATCGAAACTCCATCCAGTCGCTCGCGCAGAGAATGTCGGTTGACACATAAACCGAGTCGAGTCGAGTCGAGTCTAGTCGGAAAACATTTCCTCGAATCGGATCGGGTTGGATTCGAATTGTCTCGGTTGGTTGGAAGCTAGGGTTTCGAAACCCATGGGGGAAATCCCATCGGCCATCGCAGAAAGAAGGCGCCGGAGGGGTGTGATCCAACGGAACCGGAACCGGATTGGATTCGATTCGCTACTCTACCGGGCAGGCAGCGAGGATTACTCGTTCGTTTGTTGTTGCCGAGTGCCTGCCTGCCTGGAATAGATCGCAATCGTAATCGCAATCACAATCGCACCGCCCAACAACACAACAGTCTATGTATGGGGGGAGTGGAGTGGAGTGTGTGCGTCAACTCAACGTGCCGATCTGCATCGCATCGCATCGCATCGTCCCGAACCATCACTGTTCGTCGAAGCATCATCATCGGTTCTTGGCATTCTCGTCCGGTTCTGTCCCGTCCCGTCCCGACTTGACCTGTCCGGCCGGTTCGGTTCCCATAGATCCAATCGTTTCGTTTCGCTTCGCTTGGCATCCACACGTTGTTTCTCGCGATTCGACTCGACTCGACTCGACTCGACTCCCAACTGCTGCTGTTGCTACTGCTGTTGATGATCTTGTCATAAAACAATTCTGTGTTCTGTTTGTGCTGTTCGTTCTGTACTTACATGTTCATTCCCCAGTTCTTTCGTGCCTCGTCCCATCGCTGGTAGGCGGTGTTGGTGCGAAAGACGAGCAACAGACCGAGGGATCCGGACGCCAGCGTAAAGGGCGTGAGGGGAAGGGTCAATCCCGGAACGTAGTAGTTGTCGATGATGGGTGCGTGGTGGATCTGGTTAAAGTCGTCGTATCCGATGGTGAGCATGTTCCACAAAAAGACGAGGGTGGCAATGGTCGTGGTGGTGGAGACCTCGCGTCCGACGTTCTGCGGTGTGCGGTGCGATGCGATGAATGCGATGCAATGAAACAAGTACGGTGAGAACCAGTGAAGAACAAGCAAAGCAAATCCAAGACTACAATATACAATAATATTCAATGCAATGCAATGCAATGCAATCCAATTCCATCGAGCACAACACGATATACGCGTGAGTGATACACAACATCTGTATGATACACCACCACAACGCACCTTGTAGATTCCCGAGGCACCAATGGAGAACAAGTTCTTGATGAATCGGTTGGGGGATCGGTGCTTGACCCAGTCGTCGTGGGTGTAGACGGTTCGACGGAACTGACGGGATGTCTCTCCGTAGGGAATGTCCTTGGTGGCGGTGTCATCGGGCCCGGCCATGCGAACTTCGGTGGATGATGTTGCTGTTGTTGCTGGTGTGGTGGCCTGGGTGGAAGGAGAAACAAAGGCCTCGGTGGAGCGGGCGGCGAGGGCCAACACCGTAAAAGCTGCGGTTGTCAGTTTCATCGTGGATGGATCTATTTGGATTGTATTGTTTTGTTTTTGTTTTGTGTGGATCTTTCAACAGCAATAACTAACGACAGTTACAAATAATAAAGAATGAAGCGTCGTCGGGTTGGATTGCCAAGATATACAAATAGTGTATTCCTGTAAGTCGATATCGATATCGATGTCGATGTCGGAAGCGGAATAGGAATAGGAATAGATAGATAGGATGTTAGTGATGATAAGGCTTCGGTATAGTACGGTAAGAGCGCGTCAATTCAAAAATCCATACTCAACAATCTTAGGCTTATCGATCATGTAAGATTACGAGTACAACTAATTACCGGTACATCATCATCGACACAACCAAATCCTAATTACTTCACATCCTATCTTTGTTTCGTACTATTTCAGAAACCTACCGTACGGTACAAGAAGGTGTAAGGCCTGGCCTCTGTCGTCACCATGGTTTCTGGAAGATTCTTTGAATGTACCGGTACGAACCGGTACCCGGCGTACGGTACCCAAAATCGAGTCCCTAGGATCAATCGTGTCATTGATCTGACGTCACGTAAAGCACCCCCAATACTTCATCGCTTGGATTTTTAAAGTTTCACATCTATTTTTTCACAGCAACCGGTTTTGGGGACTTGGGGGTAGTGCCCGGGTGTTTGACAGGACTCGAACGTGCGTACCCGGACCGAAACAACAATTCGACGTCATCACACCCCGAATTCCCGAGACGAATTTAGGAAGGAACCCGACAGATTGTTTTTGCTGCGATGGCACCGTCGGTTTTCTAGAATGCTCGGGGTACAACCGTGCTAGGGGGTGGTGTGGACGAAATGCTTCTCATCCAAATTCGAACGCCTACTTTAGTGACGTCACAGCATCAAGGGCGTTGCGATCTGATAGGCTGGATCCTAGGCTCCTACGGTACGGTAACTCCGAAAAGCCTTGAAATATACGGACAGTACGAGTACAAGTTGTACGAACCGTGCGAGCACCAGTTCGTAGCGTACCGTACCGTATGGCGGTAGTACGGTGGTGTTTTTGAAATCTGGATTGCGCAATCCACAATAATAATAACCGCTGTCGTCGTCGTCGCTTGGTAGACAGAAGCAGATCGCAAGGCGAGCGGTACGAGTACGAGTACGAGTTCGTACCGTACGAGTAAGATTTTACGGTAGAAGGGGGTACGTAATAATCTTCGATCAGCATCAGAAGATTATCTTGTTGCTTGTATCCTATCTTTGAGTTTCCATCAAAATACGGCAATACAACGAGTAAGTTACTCGTAATCAGTACTAATCGTCTTTCCACCCTCTCGTTCCTTCCCATTCTCGCTTCAAAAGACTCAGAGCATCGAGCTGAATCATATTATTATCCTACACCCTTAAACCAAACCAAACAATCTACACACCAGGGTTCGTACCGGTAGTCCGAAGAACGAACAATCAATCTTATTCTAGTGTAACATACAGCATTGAATATAAAATACAATACAATACAACACAACACAACACAATACAGCATGCCTCGATTTGCCAATCTCTCGTTGCTCCTCGCGGCTGTCGCCGTCACCCTCGGATCCACCTCGGCCTTTGTCCCCAACTCCGGAAAGGCCACAACCACCGGTAACGCTAATGCTAACGGTAACGCTATTGTTGCCGCCTCCCGGGAACAGGCCAACACCCGGGATCCCATGAAGCTCTTTGCCGACATCAACAACGACATCCCGTACGGAGAAGAATCTCGAAAGTACCGACGAACCGTCTACAGCCACGACGACTGGATCAAGCACCGATCCCCCGATCGATTCTTCAAGAACATCATGTCGACCACCAAGTCGGGAATCTACAAGGTGCGTATAGTATTGTATCTCGAATCTATGATAGTATCGAAACAAACAAACAAATGAATGAGTGCTTGCTTGCTTGTTTTGTTTTGTTGGATTGGTTTTGCTTTGCTTTGCTCTGTCTTGACGATGGAATCGGTTGTACTCGCTATTGTTTTTTTTTGGTTCTAACCAAACACAACACCACCCATCCAATCCAATCCAATCCTCTCTCTATACAAACAAACAAACAAACACACATCCAATCGTTCGTTCGTTCGTGTGTGCTGCAGAACGTCGGCCGCGAGGTCTTGGCCGTGACCTTCGTTGCCACCCTCGTCATGCTCTGGAACATGCTCGCCGGCGAGTACACCGACCTGTACGGTGCCGTTCACCCCGGAATCCTCCGCGGACAGTACACCCCCGTCTTGAGCCTGCCCATGAACCCGTTCACTCTCTCCTCCAGTTTCCTGGGTCTGCTCCTGGTATTCCGCACCAACAAGGCCTACCAGCGATGGGACGAAGCCCGAAAGAACTGGGGAATGAACATGTGAGTAGTTGCTGTTATGTTAAGTGTGTGTTCTGTTCTGTTCTGTGTAGTAGTTGCTGTTAGTTGGTTGGATTGGATTGTTACGTCGTTGTTTGCTGCGGTTGACAACGATGACAACACACACACACACACGCACAGCGAGACGAAGTGAATCGAATCGAAATGGACCCGATACAGAAAGGTGGGCGACGCGACGCAAAGCAAAGCGACAAACCATTCTGATGCGACGGGAAACGACAGGATCCCTTTTGCAAAGCCAGACGAAACGATGCAACGGCATGTTGTGATGTGGTGTGGTGTGATGTGATGCAGGGACCGAGACAGAGTCAGAGACCTTGCCGATAGTTGGAAACTAGCTAAACACCTCCGGGAGTCCGAACTCGAAACAAAGCTGCTGTAACGCAACGCAACGGAATCAATAGCGCGAACGACACATATGCACATGCGCGCACACACATACGCACACGCACACGCACACATACACACACAATTCCTTGTGCTCATACAGAAGACGCAGCACAGCCACCAAATGCATGCATGCTTTCGGGGACAAGAACCGGAACTTCGCTTCATTCAAAAACAAACAAACGACAACACGAAATTCAATCCGGCCAATCGGGAGATGAACGATCGCTTGCTTCGATTCGATTCGATTCACTTTGCTCCGTCTCGGACTGTGTGTCCGTGTTGTTTTGTTTTGTTTTCGCAAACCGGTTTGGCTTGCCTCCCATTGCATTGCATACGGTAGTACCGGGCATCCCGTTCTCACGCAAACATTGTTCGTCTTTTTTTTTTTGGATCCGTTCGATGTTCTCGATTCGATTCGTTTCGTCACGATCACCCATCAATTGCAATTGCAATCGACATCGCCGGCCAATGCAGCAACCACACCCGTGACTTGGTGCGCATGGGAACCTCCTTTTACGACGATTCCCAATCGACACCCGAGCAACGCGAGGAAGACCTCCAGCGCCTCTCCAAGTGCACCTGGGCGTTCGTTCGCTCCATGAAGCGCCACCTCTCCCCCGAGTGGGAAGACGAGGACGACTTCAAGGCCGAGCTCTTCCAGCGCCTCGAACCCCAACAGGCGCAGGCCATCATCAACGCCGCCCACCGACCCAACCGCGCCCTCTACGATCTGTCTCTTGCCATCGAACAGCTTCCCATGCACTTCATCCGAAAGGACGAGATGCACAAGGCCCTCACCATCTTTGAGGACAACCTCGGATCCAGCGAGCGTCTCCTGACATCGCCCGTGCCCATCTTCTACAACCGACACGTCGCTCGCTTCCTCTTTGTGTGGCTGTCCTTCCTACCCTTTGCGCTCTTTGATCCCTTCAAGGAGTCCTGGAATCACGTCATGATGATCCCCACCACCGCCATCCTCTCCCTCTTCATGTTTGGAATCGAGGAACTCGCCACGCAGATGGAGGAACCCTTCACGATTCTCCCCATGCAGGCATTTTGCGACAAGATCGGAAACTGGTGCAACGAGATCGTTAGCTGGAAGGACGGCGACAACGGCATCTACAACAAGCCCGCCAACACGATCGCACCGGGACACAACTCGGTCTATTTCGAAGCCGAGATGTAAATGCAAGGATATCGGTGCGATGCGATGCAGTGCAGCGCAAGTTAGGATGGATGGATGGTTTGTTTGTTGTGTGCCGCCGTTGTTGGTTGGCACCGTAGGAACCAGTCCGTGACGGACGGAGACGAGAGAAAGAACCGACCGTGGTGTTGGTCGGTAGATTTTGCTAGACAAATTAGACGCGAGATGAGCCCAATTTGCAAAAAAGGTTGCACAGAGAGGAGTGGCCTGTGCCAGGAACAACGCATTCCTTATTATATATTATATAATAGATGGTGATGATGAATGAATCAATGATTGAAAAGAAAATTAGTATTCTGTATCTAGAATAAGACCGATAAACGTCACACCATGATTTTGAATCGACTCTTACTACGAGTGTCCTCCGATGACTTGATTGATTGCTGCTGTTTAGTAAAGAGGGAAAGACCGATCGTCAACGATTGTGTTCAACACGGTAGCATTCGAAAAGTTCCGTCATACCGATATCGTGATAATAAAAAAGTGGATGATGTGCATTGTGAGCTGCGTTGTATAGTATTGTACTTCGGTACTACTTCTTGATCTGTACCGAATATGGTGTCGAAGCGAACGGCGAAGGAAAACAAAGAAGTTGTAGCATGGTGAAAGTCCAGTTCGGCTATGGGTCTCGCTGCGCCACGCAATAGCCTCAGTATCAAATCTCTGCTTCTGTGGTCAGAGAGAACTACTACTACTATTGGTTGGAGTTCATAGCAGGGGCGATTGGCACAACAAAAGCAATGCTTATAGGGGAATCCAGGAGACTGCAACCCGAACCCTTAACGCAGCAATTGCCTCGTCTCTAGTAGGATCATTGCTCGGCCACACTCACCGGCTTGCAAGCATAACAAGCTACCATTAGTAGGCCACAGGGAGGGAGGAGCGGCACGTGGGCCGCCCGAGGGCGAGGAAGCCGGGTCTAGTAAGTTAATAATCAGAACCCGCCAGCAGCTGGCACCCATTCATCCCGGAGGAAGAAATACGTGCCATTGTTCAACATCAGGGAGGCCGAATTATTGGAGATTGGGACCGTGGAGGTATCACATCGTTGTACCACTGTGCCATTGGGCCGGGAGTTTCTTGGTGACGTTAGAATCACACTTTCCTTGAAGGAGAGCCAGCATGGCTCCCCCTGCACGGAGTGAGCAAGCCAAGATATCCCGATTGATGCCAGTTGTGGGGAAGAGCACACCAGCGGCGTAGGCAAACATAGATTTTGTAACTGTAGCAGCCTTGATTGGCAGGAGAGGGAGATCGGAAGTGTAGCAGTAACTGTTGAGTTTCCATTTTCAATCATAGTGGAGGGAGGAGGCCAGGAAAGCTGTGCAATGGAGTAGCAGGAGAAAATCAAATGCTGCTATCTGGCAGCAGAGGATGTCCCTACTCTGGGCGCAAATAACCACATCAACTTTGACACCAATTTTCTGGGTGATGAATGTGAGCTGGACTAATGTGGTAGCTTCAATTTTGTGAGCTGCAGCCGCCAGGTTGTGGAGGCGCCAAGTTCCGAGGTAGAACGCTACTAGTACATTGTCAAGGGAGAAGGCCTGATCATATGTTGTGGTGCAGTATATTCCGCAGGTCAACGATGGACATATAAGGCAATGCAAAACATGTTTGCAATAGCCTGCCAAGCAGGATTAGGAGCAGTGTGGAAGGCCACATTGAGAGCATGCAGAACTTACAAGGTTGTGACGACCAGCTCGACCTGAGCTGGGGGAGGCTCATGCTTTTTGTAGTTCCAAAACCAGGATTACAGCCAACAAGAAGACAAGTCCAGGCGCCCCATGAAGGTGTTTTGGGGGTCAGGGGACACTAGGCAGGAGAGTGTCTGTCCTACTGAGCAAAGGGTGTTCAAAACTGTGTGAGATCTAATGGAGTTAGTACCATATGCAGACAGTCTACCATCATGGATTCTTTCTACAAAGATCTATAGCAAGGGGGCTGGATTGGAGACCTGGAGGAGGAAGGGGTGGATGCTGATAGACACACAGAAGTTAAGTCATTGTTGCCAATGGGCATTCTTCTGCCAGGAGTAGGCATCAGTGATGCTGGCTTGCATCTTCTTGTGGACAGAGCTGAGATCGGAACATAAGATCCAAGGTCATATGGATAGAGTTAAAGTGAATAAGCACAGCAGCATCTATTAGAGTAGAATATTTTGCAAGAGGACAATAGCTAAACAATTTGCTGTACCCAAAATGTAGTCCCAGAGGGGCAAATATTGATAGAACCATTGGTGCAGTGCTTGGAAAATCAGGAGATAAGGAGCTGACCCCATGGTAGTGGCAGACCCCTTTGGTTGTCAGTACACTGTGACTGTGTTGTCATAGAGATTCAGCATGGTACGCTTGGTAACATTGGCAGACTCAGCAAGGATATCATTCTGGGCAATATTCCCAGCAAGTTCTAGGTCACTGTTATTGCTCATCTGTCCAGGGGGATTGGAGAAGGACACTAGCTCCTGTTGAACCCACTGGGGAAACCCGTGCCTCCACATGATGGGTTGAACGGTTCCATTCTAAAGTGGCAGAAAGTACACTCCCCCATGTTTTCCCCATAGACACCATGGGCCCCAATTGTGACATGGCAGACGTCTGGGGTAAGCTCAATGAGTTGAGGGAGGCAGCTGCTGATATCGTTGGCTAGATATCAGAAGTTGTCAAGGAAATCATGGAGCTGTTTAGAGAACTGCAGCACTGGTTTGGTCTTCACTTGATGCCAAAAGGCTTCTTGAAACAGGAAATTATATGCAGAACTCGTCTGCCTCTGGTCAGTCCTTGAAGTTGTCCTAGTAGTACCATGTTTGCCAGGTCAGCTACAGGCTTAATGCAAGCACTAAAATTTGGTGGTCTGGTGCTCCAGCCCATGGGGTAGGTGAGGGGGGCCCCAATCAATGGCAGCTTTCCCTATCCTTGAAGGAAACAACATGGCCAGTCTGATGGTATCCTTTGGTCAGAGTTGAAACTGGTGGAAACATCCAGATAGGTGTACCTTGGACATATACAATACATTGGGCTAAATTGTGGATTGGTTTTGTGGATCTTTTTGAGGAGCCTTATGAGGGTTTGAACAAATTGCATAGGTTCCAGAGGAGCAAGCTGAGTTATTTTGGTATTGAGTTCAAAGTACTAGCTGTAGTCCGATATCATCTGGTCCATCTTCCCTGTTTAGGGTACCAGCCACAAGGAGCTTAGGCAAATATCCCTCATCCCCTTGAGAGGGAGGCCAGGAGTTCAGTTCACTGCTACTTATCCATTGTGTTGGTGTACTCCTCTCCAAAGGAGGTGATCCCATTGAGGGCAGACTAGTGGGGGTCCCTACTTAGGGCTGCCTCCATATGGGCTCTATCCCACAATTTGGTGAATACTCTCTGGAAACTGCAGTCCAGCAGTAGTTGTGCTGCCAGGTGAGGGAGCTTCCCCACATCCTCGTGAAGGTTGTCTGGATCCCATACCGACCCGAAAAATTCCCCCATGATTACCTCCATATCCCTTTATTGGATTGATGTCGTACGCGAATTCCCGTACGACCTTTTTTCGAATTTTTTGGGTTTTTTTGGTACCCGATCATGACACGATCGTCGTCCGAGTTCTTGCAAGTGGAGTCAATAAAAGGGCATCATTCTCAACTAAAGTAACAATCTATCACTCATACTAGTGTGAAATAACACAGAGAAGGGGGTTTCATTACTTAAGTTGGGTATTTTTGGCTAATTTTGTCAGAAATCGGCTGATTTTCATACATCGGGTCCAGTTTCCCTCATCGTCGTCGTCGTCATCGTTGCCCCCACCTAGAAAACACCAAAGACTCCAACAAAACCCCAGATCGTTTCCACACAAATAGCAAGAAGTGGTAAATTTGAAGCAGTATTGGCTGTTGTTGAGGTCAAGGCAGGTTGTTGCAATTGAATCGTGATTTTTGAACATAGAAAATTTTGCAATCGTTGTCGTCGTCATGATCATTGTCGTCGTCGCCCCCACCTAGAAAACACCAAAGACTCCAACAAAATCCCACACTGTTTCCACACAAATAGAAAGGAGTGGTGAATTTGAAGCAATACTTGCTGTTGTCAAGGTCAAGGTTTCATTTGCAATCTGCGTCGACCGGCGGATGGCAACAGCAACAACAACAACAACAACAACAACAGCAATGACGACGATGACGATGACAGCAACAAGCAAGAACAACGACCACGACAACAACAACGACAGCAGCAACAGCAGCAATGCTGTCGACAGCTACTTCTTCTTCTTCTTTTGTCTCTTTGCTTCTTTTTCATAGTTGTTCTTTGGCATCACCTTCTGGGATAAGAGATCGGCGGCCCGGTGGAAAGTACCATAACAATCAATACACAAGTGGACATTGCATGTTGCACATCTCATGAGATCCCCCTCCTTCCTTAGTCCAAGCCAGCCATGCATGGCGCACTTAGTCCTTCTCTTGGTTCAAAAAGGGAAGTGGTCTAGGCACCTATTCAACCTGCAGCTTAGAAGTCCCCCATCTGCAAGTGCTTTGTCATTCACTCTAACAGACTTGAAGCTTCCGTCTTCTGCACTTGTGGATCCACATGCTGATGCCAATGGGCTTGATAAAGGAGACACGCCACTAGCACTGCCCAGAGTAGATGCAATGAAGAACATTCTAGCCTCGGCTTCTGTGTCAACAGCATCAGGGTTCAGCCAGTACTCCCCAACAGCCCGCCTGAAATCATAGTGAACGCTGTACCGAGGCTTCTTCACTCCCGCTTCCTTGCAGACAGTCAAGTACAGCTTGTAGGCGTTCGTCAAGAGCACTCCGTTAGCCCAAAACATAACAAACCACCACCACTTTCGATTCCGGACCCACCTATCCAACCTGTACACTCCTCTTACCTGATCAGCAATATCAACATCCCCCATACCATGATTGTAAGTATCCAGTTAGTTGAGACGCAGGAACTTCATCTTCTCCTTTTGGTCAGTGTCCACATTGTAAACTACTTTTTCTTTCTCCACCCATTCAATCACACTAGTAACCATACTCAAATAATGGACTGGCTTTGTGTCATAGACACTGGAAGCAATGAGAAATACACACTCTGGATCACCTTCAAGGACAGCAGCTTTCACAGTTCCGCGCACTGCCCGCTGAGCGCATATGTTCTTCAGTTCCTGTTGAAACACACAGTCATGGATGCCACGATTTGCTTTGCGGGCTACACCATATTAAATTCCTTTCATGTCCCGCGTAGTAATACGTAACAGAGGTACAATGGTATCTCATTCTTTCAGCCACGCGCGCCCTCTTTACTTGCACGCGTCTAGTTTAGTCGCACGCGAATCATATGTTTAACATTATGGACCAAATGGCTCAATCTTGTGAGCTAAGTATCTCATTATTGACCAAATGGCTTGATCTTGTGAGCCAAATGATTGTCACTCGTACGATCGAAATATTCAATACTTAGAGATCGAAGAGAGAACACACGCCAGAAACTAGCATATGCTAGCTATCTTGTTAAGTGTCTTGTTTTCAAGAAAAGACAGCAGAGGTTCGGCCTTTTGCTCACGAACTTGTTTCTCTGCTGCACAAAATACATGTTGTATTAGCGGCAACACAAATTACACGATATACTGTGTTGTATTACCAACAACACGGTACTTTACCGTATAAAATACTTGTATTTATATCGTGCTGTAGTAGCGGCAGCACGCTTTAAAGCGGTGACTTGCTCCCCAGCAGTCAACACGCTTATTCTTTTAGATTATTTGATTATTCAACCTTAAACCTTGCACCGGACGCCCTTTGCGTCCTACTGTAGAACTACGAGCCTAAGATCTAACTGAGTGAGCCCGCCGGTAGTTAGAATAGATCTGATTGGACTAGCGTTCAATCGTAGTGGATATCAGAGAAATATTAGACCACAACAGACCGGCACCTCAACTGGCCTGCAGCTACAGCTCCTGTTGCTCTTCTTTGCCTTTGGATTGAATCAGCTCAACAGCCAGTTTCAAAAGGAAATTAACAGATTAACAGTCGCAAGCTTGTTGAAGCTTGCAAAAGAAGAAGACGACAGCAGATCATCGAACGAACAACTAAGGCCGACGATCGATAGTTCTCTGATCCGATTACGTAACAAAGACGCCAACGGACGAGCCGAAGTCTTTAATAGAAGCCCATTGCATTGGACACGCCGATAGCAATCCATCCATCCAAGAATCACATTCCAGGATACATCGACGCCCAATCCGACAGCAGACCATCGATTGGCTTGACTACGGACGACGATCGATCATTCTCTGATCCGATTACATAACAAACACATGACTAGCATTCCCCGTGGAGGAAGGACAAGAAGCAAGACCACCGGAAGATTCCTCTCCCTTTGCCCCGGCAGCGCGGCAACTTGGTCACCTCTAGCACCACCTGCAAATATGCCCACCGGGCAACAGGATAATCCTAATCAAGAGGATGAGGAGGATAACATCTCCATCTCAAATCTCTTCCCTTCATTCGACCAAGAACTAGCCACCTTCCTACGCGACTCCTTTGATGTCCCAAAGGAATCCAACAGCATCCTCTGTGAAGCACTCATTGCTGGTCAGTATACAACGTGGTTGAATTTCCTATTCATAGAGGAGATCGACGACCTCACATATCAAGATAGGGGACCAAGAGTACCCCTCACGCGGCATGTGCAGATAAAGCTACAGCGGTTTGTTGATTTTGGTCGACTCCTCACTGAACAGGGCCTAGACTGGGAAAATTGCGTCCATTACACCAAAGAAGCCTTCAGAGAATACTGGAGTGGAATGGTCAAGGCTAGACGCGACTCCACGGCCGATAGAGTAGTAGTGGAAGATTGTAGACCCGATGGAGCGACAAACCGATCAACAAAGCCAATCGATCAGCTAAAGTATGAGTCATGGATCAGGAAATCAAGAGACGAGACTACCTTCCCTGCACTACAAAACGGCGAAAAATTCGAACATTGGCTTGTAAAATTTAAGGCCAAACTGGAAACAACTGACATTGATATTGCTACATTCCTTGCCCCCAACTGGCCTGACGTTCCCCTCACAGGATACACCAAGGCACTTCATGACAAGCAGTGTGCATTCTTCTGGACCCTTGTACTCCATGTATTTCAAAGTGACCTCTCCTCTTTGTGTGTGCTGAGTCATACAAACACAAGGGATGGCAGACAAGCCTTCTTTGATTTTGTGACCCTACACGACAAGTCCAAGTCCAAAGTATACGACACCTCCATCGTCATGCAGAGGCTACTGGATATTGACCTGAGGTCATGGAAGGACTCCAAAGTCAAGTTCATCACTCAGTGGTTTGCACAGCTAGAGCACCTTAACAAACTCCGGGATCCACAGCAACCACTCGACTATGACACTGTCAAAACGCATCTATGTAAGGCCTGCAGTAGCAGTTTCCAGCTCAGTGAGCAATTCTGTAAAGCTAGTGATCCCCCTGCATCACATGATGTGATTCAATTTCGACAACATGAAGCTATCGCTATCAGTGAGCTCAAGAATACTCTCCTCCTTGAAGCCACCCGATTGGATTCTCAAGCATCCCTAACCCAACCTAGCAGCCGAGCATCTGTCAAGGCACATACGCATGACCTCTCATCAATGACACATTCCACATATTCAGCCATCACGGATGATACCTCTTCTTGTTTGCCTCCTATTGAGTTTTTTGGCAATTATCAGGACTATGCTGTATATAAAGCTGGAAGAACTCCAGACCCAAGCACCAGGTTACCATCTCCCGTTTGGTCAACACTCTCCAAGCATGGTATGAAACATTGGCTCGGCTTCACTACAGATGACAAGAGGAAACTTGTCGCATGCCTCCGGACAGAACTCCTAGATGCAGCCCCTGCTCCAGATCCCAATTCCAGCAAGCCCATCACACGGCGCGCTTATGAGCATCATTCTGAGCAGGAACTCACACCTACAGAGGAAGCCACAGCCCAGACAGCATTCCATGAATCCCTTGGAGTTTTCAAGGCATCTTCTCAAGCTGATACTCGCCCCCTAAAATCATCGGTTTCACCTGCTCATCCAGCCCGCTTCCTTGCCAACAATCCTGATGTTCTCTACAGAAAGGATGGTAGTGTTTATGTTCCCTTAGGACAACAACATTCCCTGTCTGCAAAATTCCACCATTGGTCTCTACTTGATTGCAAACCTTATGTTTCCCCGGATACTACTGATGTTGTCTATCACTCCAGCAGAACCAATGTCTCCACACCTGGCTATGCCATGGTTGACCGCGGCGCAAATGGCTGCATCATAGGAAATGATGCATGTCTTATATCCAAGGACATACCCCCTCGCTATGTTAATGTCACTGGCATTAACAATCATCAGATCCAAAATATTCCTATTGCTACTTGTGGTGCATACTCTATTTCCAATCGTGGCCCGGTCATCCTCATGTTTCATGAATGTGCCTACACCGGACAGCACCCATCCATCTTATCTTCTCCACAGATGGAAGCATACTTCTCGCTTGTTGATGATACCTCCATCAAGGCTGGTGGCACACAAGTCATCACCACCACTGATGGCCATGTGTTTCCACTTAGTATATGTCATGGATTACCATACCTCGCAATGCGCAAGTATACCAGTGAAGAATATGCCCGACTTCCTCATGTTGTTATGACGAGTGATCAACATTGGAACCCATCTGCACTTGATGGCACCTATACCCACAAGGATGACACCTTCATTCAAAAATATCCACCTCTTGCCACATTGCTTCCATATCAAGATTATGATGAATTTGGCACGCTTCGTGATGCCAACCTTGGCACCTCTCCTGCAATCACCTCTTTCATGTCAAGCAGCGCCACCTCCATCCTCCAGGCATTAGATACGTCTGATCCTTCCTTTTGGCTCAGTCCGGCAGATTATATCCACCAAGAGGTCCTCAGTCGCTGCTCCATAAGATCCCCTTCCAATTGCATCACTGCCGCACCACATATTCAATCACCCACTGATATGGATTACTTGTCTTTGAAGCCCTTCTTTGGATGGGTCTCCCTTGATCGCATCAAGGCTACCTTTAACAATTCCACACAATATGGCTCCCTATCCATTAGCCCAGATGGAAACATCTTTAAAAGGTTTCAATCCCCACAGCCTGCCATGAATGTCTGACCTTTCAATGACGATGTCCTATCTGATGTCATATACTCAGATACCCCTGCCATCAATGGTGGTTCCAAGCTTGCCTAAGTTTTCTTCGGTCGAAAATCTCATATCATTCATGTGGAAGAAATGAGAAGTACTGCTGATTTCTTACCCTGTCTCCAAAATTTTGTTCGACAATGGGGTAGACCCCTCAGACTCCTTTGTGATCATGGGTCCTACCAATCCAGCAAGAATGTTCTCGATTACCTCAAGATGATGTGGATTGGCTTATGGCAAAGTGAACTCTATCACCAGCACCAAAACCTCTTTGAACGGCGCTACCAGACTTTCAAACGCGTTGTCAACAGGATTATGGACCGTACGGGAACACCACCTCACCTCTGGCTCTTGTGCATGACCTACATTGCCCGTCTCTTGAACCACTTGTCTGATCCCACTCTCTCCGACAAACAGCCCTTCTACATTGCCACTGGTACCCTCAGTGACGTCAGCCCCTACCTCAGTTTCTTTTGGTTTGAACCTGTCTATTACAAGACTCCCGACACTCAGTTTGGCTCCCAGACTACTGAATGCCTTGGCCATTTTTTCAGTATTGCTGAGCACGTTGGCAATAGTCTCTGTTTTACAATCTGGGATCCAATCACCAATAAGCTCCTTGACCGCTCTGGTGTCCGCACTGCTTTAAACCCTGAGCATCGCAACAAGCGTGCTGGCTTGTTCACTGATGATGGCTTTCTTGCATGGCGCATGGCCAAAGATGCTTCTCACACCCCCAAGTCCTTTGGTGACAGTCCCTCCTCTTGACCTCCTGCAACGGCTGATCCTTTGCCCCCATCATCTACGCGTCTTCCACAGCCATCTTTGCCTAACTTTCTTTATTCCAAGGTTCCTAATACACGAAGCTATGTACCTTCTCCCATCCCTAACAACTATGGGGAGATGCTTGATGGTCCTCCAGCCTATCATATCTTCAGCAAAACCCCTGCCGGCGTCCCTGTCACTGAAGACGATTTTGGTCCCCCTGAGCTAGCGTATTTTGATGTTAGTGAAGCCACGCCTCCACCCACCAATCCTGCTAGTACCCCATCTGTTGGCCCATCCGAAGTAGTTGTTACCGATGAAGAAGACAATGCACAATTTGACGCTGACGGCAACCCCATCACCATCCCTGCCATCCCTGTTGCCAACTTGCAAGGTCGCTCCTTTCTAATGGCCCTCCCTGATGGCACCCAGAAAAGAATGACAGTTGTTGACGTTGAAAACAGTCTTGAGCAAAACAAGGACTTCATCAAGTTCAAGTGCAAGCATACAGATGATGAGCTTGAAGATATCATTGCCTACAATGATGTAATGAATTATATTCATTGAATCAGCTCAACAGCCAGTTTCAAAAGGAAATTAACACACCATGGCACAGGACTTGTTTTGTAATGCCTAAAGGCAGCCTTGCAGAACATAACCGAGTTGCAGAGGTTGTCCATTCCAACATGATGATGCTCATCCTTGAGGGAGTCAAACAGCCACATGGTACGCAAATGAAAGCCCAATGTCAAGATACTTTTTCGGAGCTGGATCATTCCTCATGTAGACTTTGTAGCAATATCCATCATCACAGAGTGTGTCAGCTTGGAAGCCATCCCCCTCCCCCTTGTACAGTCACACGCCGTTTGTCAATGTGTTGACCCTTAAAGCGCATAGTCATTTCATCCACTGTCATGCTTTGGGATAGCATCCAAGCGCGCGGAACCTGCAAATTCATCCACTTAATGAACGGATGTATCTTCCAGTTTGGATACTGCTTCCGTGGGGGATTTGGTATTCACGGATCTTGGCAAGCAAGAAAAGCCTTGAAGTGCCTGTGCCATTGCTGGGGATTGCCACTAAGATTGCCATCCATATCTCTGGTGGTGAAGGAGTTGTGGATGAAGTCATTGCCAGCAATACGATCTGCATTTGTGGATCAAAGCTTGTAGTCCACTCTTGCTGTAGGTCATAGACCGTGTAGGACGTAAAGGCCAAAGAATTGCCGTATTTCCTTAGTTCCAAATGGTTTGAAGTCTTCGTAACACTTGTTGCCTGGCGCCAGCAATGGAAGCCTTCTAGTTTGTCCATAGCTTTATTCGTTCAAAGCTGAACGGATCCCCGTCCTTCTCTTTGGGGTCGTTGTAAAGAGGGAGGAATGCATCTACAAACTCCCACGGGTGGGACTTTGCAGAGAGCTTGTGCTTCTTCAGGAACTCAGGATCAGCTGATCCTGTCTTTTGCAGTGTAGACTTGGTCACTGGCTTACCATCTGCATCCATGCAAATGCTTCCACGGCGGTCGAATTCATACTCTGTCTTCATTCCTTTGAATTCAGGAATATCAAAGACCTCCGCAAAGTTGTACTTCTTGGGAATGGGAGCTAGCCTCCCCTCAGCTTCTGATATGGTGGGAGCTTTTGCAATCCTAAACGCTGGATTTTCAGGCTCTGGGACAATCACAACCTCTGGATGGAGCTGTTGCCAGTACACTGTATCAGGGAATAGTTGCATGACATTACGACAGCGTGTTGTTGTTGTTGTTGTTGTTGTTGTCCCGCGTCCACATCGGGGCCTGCTTGCATTTCTTGCTTCCTCCATGGTATCAAATCACTTGATGTTCCGGTCTATTGCTTTGGTTAATCGACTCACCAACACTGCTTTATTGCCAGAGGTTGGCTGTCTCCTAAGCTTGAGCTCCTGTTGGAGCCAAACAACAGATTCCGTTTGCACATTTTTGTCATCATCGGCTTCCTCCTCCTCCTCCTCCTCCTCCTCCTCTGCTGAAGACGAATCCTCCTCTTCATCCAAAGACGAATCCTCCTTGTCCTCCTCCTCTGCTAGGGATGTTGTTGCTGCTGCAGCATCAGGCCCAAAGTGGAAGCATTGGTCAGCTTCCATTTCTTGATCCCCCTTGGCCCAAATTGCATCCAAAAATGAACCTTTTTTGCCATCACTATCATAGCCATCAGAAAACCTAGATTCATGCCGAGTGAAGTTCTGAAGGACCCTAAGCCTAGGGCTATCCCTAAGCTCAATCTCTGGGCACTTGGTAGGGTCTTGTGTGCCATTTTGGGCTGCTGGGGGGAATCCCCATCTGTTTTGGCGTTTCGGCGCATGATGGAACGATTCCGAATTAGGAAATCAGTCCGAATTTCCTTGGTTTTAAGCTGAATCAGTCTGCTCTTCTACTGGATTGTAGCTCTATTGATGACGGTGACGGCAATGTGCTTGGATCATGGATTGGTGGAGTGTAGCGGCTGGTCATAATTTTTTCCCATGGTGATAAGAAATTTTGAGTTTGTACGGATGCTCGAATAAAACCAAGTGTAATAGAGCTGCCGATGACAATAGCTCAGCCAAAATACCAAGTAGGGACCTGGGACAAAGTGTTTTGTAAGACAGTTTTTTACGAGAAATAAGAATATGAAGTCGGATTTGAAATCCGACAGAGTTCAGACTTTTGTTCGGCCCCTCAAAAAAGAGCGATTTGTACGGCTGTACGCGTACGATCCAGTAAAGGGATAAAAGGCTTAGAGGTGTGTTCAATGTGGGCATCTAGTCTGCCGTGATCATGTTGATGCACATGGTGGTATGCACAGGGCGCAACGACCTGAGACCTCACCAGGCTGGCGCCCTTGATTGCGGCCTATGACACCAAGGTGGTTGCCTGGCATTGCCGGACTTTTGTGGAGGAGGTCTCAGGATTGTGTCCCCAGAACATATGGGGAGCTACTTCCTTGCAATGATGTGTTGCTGGGCGGGGGGGGGGGGGGGGGGGGGGGGGGTTCGGGATCCCTATAAGTTTGATGGCTTCCAGGGCAGCAGGCCCCAAGCCCTTACTAACACTATTAGTAACAAATCAATTCCATATGACTTTGTAGAGGCAGATATCTTTCCTAACTCATTTGTAGTATGGGTCTTATGAAGGATTGATCATAATGGGGCTCCGTGACTGCTTCCTCCACTGGGCTTACAATCAGAGGAAAAGGCACTGCAGGAGGGGTCTCTAGTTATCTGATTGCCGGCCCCACATTTGTAGGCTTCTTTGCTACCACTACCAGAACTGGTCTTGTTCCATGGTTGGGGTGTTGGTGTGGACAGTCGTAACTGAGCTGATACCCACTGTAACAGGTGCTCTTCATATGCCACAAGTAGCAACTTTCCTTTCCATTGGGATGGAGTAAGGGGCCTTTATCTTTATCTCTCATGGCACTCGAGGGACAGGAGATCTTCCACCCATGTTTTTTTAAACCAGGGGGTCATCTTGTTTGACTACAAGTTGCTTCATGTCCAGTTTCTTGTTCTCCACCCATTACTGGCCCATGGAGGTGCCCCCTGCTGAGGCTCACATGGACTTTCTGGGAGCAGGAGCTGTCACAGCAGGATAGGAGCACCAGAGGAAGGCAGGTACGCAGACACGCTATTTACATCGGGAAGCCAGTTTTAAATGTTGTGTCGCCATAACAAGTGTTGGATATCAATGCCAAGGTCTCGGGGGCTGAGCTCAGTTGGGCAGTTCAACTGCTCCTCTAGCCAGACGTGCACACATGGTTGTAAGTAGAAATCCATGATAGCAGGGATTGGTCGTCTCTCCCCAACCTTGTCTGCTGGTTACTGACACAGGGGCCTGGTGTAGCCCTTCAGGTGATTCAGTCCCAACTGGTAGTTTCCCACAACCAGCTGGGTGGTAACTAGCAAGGTGACCAAGATGGGGACGTCCACCTCCAGCTGGAGAGTTGCTTTGGTCCAGTCCTGAGTGACACAGATTGCTTGAACTTGCCTGTTGTGGTGATGTCTTTTGAAGTAGTAATGGTACGACCTTTGTTTGGGGTCATGGTTTTGTAAGCAGAGGCTTCCTCCACTTCTTTGCGTTGTTGCTTTAGGGCAGCAACAGCTGTTTTGAGGGTTTGTCTGCTTAGTGTCTGGGGTACTGGTGTTATATCCCTTCCATGTCTGTGTTACAAGTGACTGAAGTGAATCACATTTTGTGATACAACTGGAAATTATGACCATTTGGGTCATGTACTATTTTGAGCACATTTATGTGTTCAAATTAATGAGACTCATTAGGTCATGTATTTTTAGGCATATTGCACACAGATACATTCAGTTCATGTATTTTGCAGTATACATGATGAGAATGTTCTTCTTGGGTCGTATTTTTTAAGACATAGGGATGGTGACTACATCTAGCTCGTATCTTATGAAGAATGATCAGAAAGGAACACTCCTTTCTGTATCTAAGACCTAAAATGACCGAAAGGCACGATCTCTCTCTGTATCTAAGATCCGAAATGATTGAAATAACGATTATTTTTGTATCTAAGATCAAAGTTTGATATCTATGACCAAGTCTACTACAACCAAGTTCCTTGCGCGCGGCGTGCACAAGGCATGTTTTTCGTGTTTTTAAGAGAACACATCAGAGGTTTGCAAATGCTAACCTTTTGTTAAGCTATGTGTTTAGAGGAAAAGACAGCAGAGGTTTCCTACAATGAACTTGTTCTCTCACACGATAAACCTGTTTTCTGCTGTATTACATATAAGTAATAAGGAGCAGTGTATTCCTGCTAATGTGCAACGCCTGCTCCGTGCAGATGGTGGTCATCAGCTCACTCCTGAAACTTCTGAGTTTTCAATCAGCAACTTTCAATTCTCCATCACCCCATTCGTTTGTCTCACTCATCTCCGTCTCACTCCTATTCCTACTTGTCAGGATAAAGCCTTTGGACTCTGGTTCACAAATGACTCCCTCCTTGGTACTAAAGCCTATGTGACTGACATTCTCCCTCAGAGTCCCTGCCTCTAAGCTTTTCTCTTCTCACAAGACCTCTCTCTCTCCAAGCTTTGGGGCGCATTCTATATCTCCATTAATCCCAATCGTGTATTTAATGCTACCGATGTGACTACAGCTCTGCATGAGTCACACAATTGAGGGGTGAGGGATTTATCTGAGATCCCCATTAAATTTGCTCTTGAAGCAAAATCAACCATGACAGAGGTTCGCAAACATGCTAATGAGTATGGCTATTTGCACCCAACATCTCTTGCAAGGAACCTGCTGACAATGAAGATCCTCCATTCCTGGATCGTATTGCCTCTATCAATACAATAAAGGGCATCCTAAAGCCAATACAGGAAGCTGATACAATCAAGGCTTAGCCATGTTGGCTCCAAGAAAGCTCTGCATGCCATCATCCAGAAACACCTCGCACCAACTGAAGATGACATGGCCGTTTCTGTTCCTAGCATTGACATGGCATTGCTCAGAGCTATCACTAAGCTTCACAAAGCTGGTAACTCCCACTTACCTCTGGACGAGGAATCTCTATCAACGAAAGCAATTGAACTCTTAATGAAGGCAATCAACTCAAAGGCTACCACTCCTGAAGAGCAAGCTCTGGGGCACTTTACAAGAAGGAATCTGAAGCCATTATCTACTTGGAAAGATTGGGAAGCAGGTGAATGGAAACAGCTGGATCAGTTTGAAGATCTAGAAATGTTTGGTGCTCCAATACCATATCCCAAGGATCAGATGCTATCATTCTAAGACCGCATGGGCAATATAGTATCAAACGGAAGAATGGTGTACGAAGAGCTAGACAGTGCCTGCAATGGTAGCAAGTATGTAGCTCCAACCCTACACACCGTTGCCATGACTTATTCCTCATGCGTGGAACATTCCATCCAAAGATTGTTCTTTGCCATTGCTGCAAGCCTCAGCCTGCAAATCTGCTCTGGAGATGCCTCTGATGGGTTCACTCATTCTTCTGGCCCAGAGATCCCCACATTCATCACCATTGATGATGCGTGTACTGAATGGTTCAAGCACAAATATGGCAACAATATTGATAGACAAATGATACTGCCAGTTCTCCATGCACCCCAGGGGAACCCTGAATCAGGGAGACTGTGGAAACCCACATCAACAAGATTCTATACTGCCCTGAGCTCACTCATGATAGGACTATTTACACAACTGAATTTGAAGGTGAAACTGTCTACCTGCTGAGACAAGTTGATGATTTTGCCCTAGCATGCACCAAGGAATCTGTGTGATAAAATCTATGACATCATTGTGGTGCTAAGTTGAAATTGCCAAAAGAATATAAAATCTCCTTATGAAATTGGAATTACTTGAAGACTTCAACTGGAATAGATGTGAAGCAGACAGTTGACTATATTGAACTCTCTTGCGCAAACTATATTGATAGAATCATGCGGTCTCGTGGTTGGGAAACTTATACCAAGATGAAGCCTCATTCAAAGCCTGTAGCGCCCCTGTTGACTGAAGTGTTGAACCAACTACAACCTCACTGTAATGGCCCCCCTGGAGGGAACCAATGGGCATGCTGAACTACAATCCACATATGGTTTTTCATACTGGACCCTCCTAGGGGAAATGATGTTTGCATACATAAGCTGCAATCCCACAGCCTTTCATCATTCTTCAAGTCTGAAGAATATTGCTAGGTATTTGAGAAAAACAAGATCTTGGGGGATACGATTCTGCAGGCCTAATGCAGAACCATCATTACCAGGTGGGACTCTATATTGACTCAATCCAAGATTTGTCACTTCCAAAGTACCCTGAAGATATCAAACAAATCAAATTAATGTGCTTTGTGGATGCAGCTTATGGGAATGACCCCAAATGCCCAAGATCCACCACAGGCTATGTATTTACATATCCTGGTGGGGCCATTGTTTACAGATCCAAAGCGCAGTCACTCACAGCGCAAAGTTCTACAGAAGCTGAGTTTTTTGCTGCTGCTACAGCAGCTGAAACAGCTAGGTATCTTTGATTTATACTTCAGGAACTGGGATTCACTCAAGTTGGTCCGACTCCAATCCATGAGGACAATGCCTCAGCAATCAAAATCATCAATGCCCAAAAGCCCACTGAGAGAACCATGCATATTGAAATCTGGTTCTTTGCAATCCAGGCATGGAAGGAAAATTGAGAAATCAAGATGATCCATATCCTGGGAGTGATTAATCCAGCAGATGATTTAACCAAGCCATTGGGATTGATCTTGCACGCTTGACACGCAACATACATCATGTGAAACTACCCTGGTAAAATCGGTATTGAATGGAATGATCAGAGGTGAAATATTCCGATAGTAATCCAACATTGTTATCAATGGCAATAAGAATGTTGGATCAAGGGGTGTGTTGTCGGTCAAAAAATTGACAAAAAATACAGCAGCAACACACTGTACCAAAGCATTATGAATATTGGATAACAAGTATTCAGTCAGCACCTCCACTACATTGAAGCCTGTTAAGTGGTAGAAACAATTCCACTTAAAACAAGAACCAAAACAAGGTTAAAAGGTTCAAACCAAGATATCATTAAAAACCAGATCGATAAGTAAATAGTTGGAGCCCTATATGATTTCAAAAAGAATAAACATAACAGCTGGTGAGGCAACTACTTATGGCAATCATGAAAAGCAACACCGGTTCAAAATGGGTCTCATTTATTTCCTTAATACATGAAGACACGATCAAGCAAAAAGCCCATCCAATTCATTAATCAACCTCTTGAAAGACCAATACCATTAAAAAACTGATACAAAGAATACCAATGCAATACAACACGATACAGAAATACAGCAATAGGTATGATGCAATAAAACATAACCAGGGAAGATCTCTACCATGTAAATAGAACTCTGGTATACAGTGGAAAATACACACATTAGGTAGCAAAACTAAGAGCGCCACTCCAAGCTCACATCTCTTTCAATTCAAACATCATTATACCTACTATCCGGTTGATTTTTGAGTATACAACAGTGTTTGACAGTGTTGTATTAGCAGCAGCACTGCAAATCACTGTAATAAAAGAGATACTTGCTCTTCTGGGCAAGGTCTATCTCCTTGTTGTCTCATACCTTTAAATTGTTTGATTACAAACCTTAAACTTGCATCAGTTGTCTAGCAGAACACTCATTGCAGAACTACAAATCTAAGATATAACTGGCTGTGCCAAGTAGTAAGTTGGTAGTGAGCATAGGTCTGGTGAATATTTATTCAGCCATAGTAGTGGATATCAGAGAAAAATTGGACCTTGAGAGACCAGCACCTCAACTGGCTGTAGTGCTAAAACTAACAGTTACAACCCCTGTTGTTCTTCCAAGCCTTTGGATTCTGCTGGCTTGCATCCATTCCAAAGCATATTGACAGCTGGGGTGCGCAGCCCCTTCAGGCTGCAAAGGAGGACCTTTGTTTTCATGTAGCTGAGATCAGGAGCATGTTGGAAAGCCTATCCCAGCTCCATGTGGCCTACCATTCATAGTAGTCCCTTGGTGTCTGCTGAATGAGACATGCATTCCAGCTACTCTTGAGGTGATCCAACAAGGGTCAACTGGGAGTCTGTCAGGGGGTGAGACCCTTTTCCAAGTGTCCATGGTACATGTACGTACAGGACAAAGACAGCCTTTCTGCATTGTAGGGTTTCCATGACCTCTGATTTGGCACCTGGCTTGGGGATGTACTCTAGGGCCTCTAAGGCTGCAACTGCTGCCTTGTGCTGGGTGTTTGTTTCCACCACTGACTTCCCCGGTGAGCTCAAAACATTGTTTCCATTAGCTGTACAGGCTTACAGGTTTCTTTAACCACTTTGTCAAGGTAACCAAAAAGCTTACCCATGTCGATTGTTGCCTTTCCAATTTGTCCAGGGAGTTTTCAGATGCCGTGGGTTCCCCAGAGTTAGAATGCCAACTGATTGTCATTTAGGAAGATCCCAACTCCTCCAATAGCTTTGGCCTTGAAGAGGTCTATGACTAAGTCAAGAAGGGCACAGATGCTGGGGACCGTGGGTGTAGTACTCCGGAAGGCAGTGTACACATCATTCTAGTGTTTAGTCCAGACGATCTTCTTGTAGGGCAAAGGGACTGGTACTGGGGTTCCTGAAGAAGTTTGTGCCATATTTTGGGAGTCATGAATCACAAGCCAAGTATGTACTTTCTTCATTTGCTGCTATGTGTAAGTATCAGATGATATCTTTATTCCCTTCTTCAACCACTCGATTCCTGGTTGGTTCCTGGGTCTATTGATTAATGCCACTGTATGGCTCAATACATCAATCACTGTGGTGCATTGAAGATGAACAAACATGTTTTAACTTTTTCCATATCCAAGTGCACAAAATAGCAAAGACAACTATCAAATTAGATACCAGTCCGCAGAGCGTGACTAAATCACAGGCATCACCAGTGGGGGTAATAATTAAAAGCACAAGATAGCTCATTGGAAAATATCCCAAACATGTAATTTTAGAAGACAAGTTTACAAATTCCTTGGAGTTGTTATTGCAAAACGCAACAAGGTCATTCAATACCGCACTTCTTATTTCTACTTTCCAACTGTAACAATACCATAAGTAGTTGCCGTCTCTCCCTTTTTCTCCCTAGTGGAACTGCATCCCTGTCTACCTGGTGCCTTAGTGCCAAGGAAAAACAAAACACATCTGTGAGAACAACAAGTTCCAAAAGGAAAGATATCATTAGATTCACCAACATGCAATGACATTGCCATGAAGCAGACATTTGCCAATAATCTTTACCACAGGAACAAGAAGAAGAACACCCTTGTTTGCTTGCCATTATTCTTGTTCTTTGCATACCAAATTGGCACAGAGATAGAAACAAGGTCTATTCACAAAGCTGTCTTTGAGCATACACAGTATCTTTTCAATCTGTAGGATACATGCCAATTATTCTGTTGCCACAACCACGAAGTACCAAAATTGTGGAAGCAGATGCATAATCAATCTTATTATTTTATATATTGATTTTACCACTGGATCGTTGCAACAGCACAACGGAGGATGATTAGCTCAGTTGGTAGAGCGTGCGACTGTTAATCGCAAGGCCATGAGTTCGACCCTCATATCGTCCGTGATATACGTCTCTTTTTGCTTCCGGGAAATGTAGATCCCTCGACCGCTTGGTGCTGCGTTGTCATTGCTTCGTCTCTCGAGAGACCGCACAACACGAACACATGCACCGGTGTTCATCCGCTTAGATCTTTGCCCGGTATCGTACTGGCTTGCGTCCAATTCAATTCAATCCATACCATTCCATCCCGTTCGTCAAACTCATTCGCTTTACCTCGTATTGTCGTACGGTATTTAATCGTAGGAAGGCGGCAAAGCGAAGGGACAAGCCGATCGATCGATCGCTTGTGCACTTCTCCCAAGCGTCACAACCAACAATCAACGAGAGTGGGCGCCGATGTATATTGCGTGCACAGATGCCGTCTATGGCACGGTACCGCACCTTTTTCCGGGGGATCGTCGATTGACGGAATGTGTAAAAAACAAGATGACACGTCGTCGTTGAACAGTAACTCCGATATGATGTAGGTGGTTAGCATACTTGCCTCTCACGCAGGATACCAGGGTTCGAGTCCCTGTATCGGAACTTTTTACTTTTGTTGTCTGTGGGATGCCCAGATCAGCCCGAACAATCGATGTGTATTCGTTGCTGGATGTATTTCGTTGGTCTCTCTTTCCTTTCTCTTCTATTGATATCACAGTGTCACCCACCGGTGCCAAGATGGCGAAGCTTCCGATATGATGTAGGTGGTTAGCATACTTGCCTTTCACGCAGGATACCAGGGTTCGAGTCCCTGTATCGGAACATTTTGCTTTTTGCTCCAGAACGATGCCCCGAGGGAAAAGAACAAGCATTGTGCGTCTGTTGGTCGATGGTACAAATCAATCCATGCATGTGTCGTCGTTGGTGTTGTTGATGTCGCTTTCGTTTTCTAGTTTTGCTTTTTGTTAAAAAAGTAAGTACTCCTGCTTGTTAGTGCACGGGAAGGTCGGAGTGCAAAACTTACGACAGTGGCAGGATTCGAACCTGCGCGCTCAAAGAGCAATGGATTAGCAATCCATCGCCTTAACCACTCGGCCACACTGTCTTGCTGCACAAAAATGTAATTTTTTGCATTATAATCTATTTAAGTTGTCAATTTCCAGCATTTTACTTGTTCCGCATTACGGTGTGATGATTCTTCCTCAGACATCGGGCATTGGCGAACGGTTTCTCCCATGCAAAGGGCATTCTGGAACGGATATCGTATCCATACATAAACTATATCGAATCGAATCGAATCGAATCGAATCGGTGCTATGCATTGGTGGAGACGCAACGGAACGCAACGGAACGAGGAACGGAATCCATCCAAACAAAATCCAATGAAACGGACAATCTCCAATGCGTTGCGTTGCGTTGCGTTGCGTTGCGTCTTGTCGACATTGCGGTTGCGCGGATGGGTGTGTGATGTGCCAATATTCGTCCGGATCAGACCATACCAGACCAGACCAGCCTAGCCTAGCCTAGGCTCTGTTCGTTCCATTACATTGCGTGTTATGCCTCGACGGCCTTCCTCATCCGGCAGAGAGCGAGAAAGAAACTCCGTTGCGACCCTTGCGCTTCCGGGACCACACACACCACGGATGGGTTGCCAATGGGTGATTCCCGAAATACTTTTTTGTAACGTACATAAACTTCTGTTTTTAGTATTTCGGGAATGAAAATTTCGTACATAAATTTTTTGGCGGGAAAGTGCATAAATCTCATTTTGGAATGTGGAATCTCATTTTTTCTCCTTTGGAATATATGTGGAATTCTTCGTATGAATAAGTATGGCGCGAAAACATGTGGATTCCCTTATAAAAATTTGTAACGTTACAAATCATAGTCGACGTGAGCTCACATCGACTATGATTTGTAACATTAAGACAGGTTAAGTAGAAAATTTCGTGTTTATGTAGTACATAAAAGTATTTCGGGAATCACCCAATGCAACCATGAAAACCAAACCAAACCAAACCAAACCGAATCGAGTAGTACGGTACGTGTTGTAGCTATACTCTTAGTATACACATATTATCATTATTATTATCATGTCATTGCGTTATGCGGTATGAACGGTACGGTACGGTACCGTAGAATGCGGCGATTCGGTAGTAGTACCAACCAGGTACGGTACTCGTATTCTATACAGAGCATACTAATACGGCGGTGTGTGTGTGTGTGTGTGTGTGTCGTAACATACACAAGGTAAGGACTAAAGTACCACAGAACGACCGGTTGAAGCACGCCCCAAACTAGGTATGAATACTAGTAGTACGGTATTTGCAGTTCTTGTTGTTGTTGTTGCTGGTTGTTGTTGTTGTTGCCCATCCCATTCAATCGTGTGGGTTCGGTTCGGTTCGGTTCGATGCCCACCATTGTAGGTTTCCCCGGAGATTTCTCGGGGGGTCGGACGGAAGAAACAGCCATCCCCCTGCCCCATTGTTCGCAATTGCAGCACGTACTGTGCGGTGCGGTGCGGTGCATGTGCGGTGCATGTGCGGTGCATGTGCGGTGCGGTGCGGTGCATGTGCGGTGCGATATTGGGATTTATTCCAGATACGGTACCGCAGACAACAGGTGAACAAACAACGGGGCCGTCCGTGTGTTGAATACTAGTACTGTACGAGTACATAAATTACTGAATTCGTTTGTTGGGTGGAGTACCGTACGTACTCCGTACCGAACATTATTACGGTAGTAGTTCGAGAGACAGGAGTAGTAGTTGTGAGCGAGTGAGTCAGTCACTCGGGGTCGTGCCGCGAGCGCGCAATACTATACTATACTATACTGTAATAGCAGTACAAGCATATCATCGTTGTTCGTATTTATGGCAGTTCCGTTCCGTTCTGTTCTGTTCCGTTCCGTTCCATCCTGTTCCGTTCCGTTCCATCCGCACCCACAGCCACGACCCTATAGTGAATGTACGGTACGGTATGGTACGGCACGGTATATGATTATTACTACTATCCCTCTGCCATTGAGTTCTTCGGTTTACGGTATGCCGCATTGGGAGTGAAGGTTGACTCCGATCCGAACCAACCCAAACCAAACCAAACAATCCTCTTGGGCCCGCGGAGAAGATGTACGGTACGTACGGTATGTTGTGTTGTGTTGTGTTGTGTTCTGTGTTTGCGTGTTGTTGTTTGCGTGTTGTATGTGATAAATAATGTGCATGCATTGTGGACACTCGTACTACTACGCCACGATAGAACGGTACGAGTACGAGTATTACTATCTACCGTATTACCAGGAGGTTGTCCGTAATTACGGTATCTTGTATTTATTATTATTTGTTGTAGTGTGTGATGGGCGACAAGCATCCGAATGAGTGAGTCTATCCGGTTTGTGAAACAATAATACCGGTACTCGTACAGCACAGTACAATACAGTTATGTACCGTACGGTGAGTCTACTGGTACGATCGTTCGTACCTCACGCGTTTGAATGACACCCAAGCAAAGCAAAGCAAAGCGAAGCAAATACGGTACGAACGTGCTAAGGTAATCGTAATTGATGTGCATCGTGGACACTAATGACAAAGATGTGGGATGGGGGATCCGGTAGTACGGTACGGTACGATTAAGATTGCGGTACGAACTCGTAATACGGTAATTATGGCATGGTACGAGTACCGTACCAGTACGAGTATGGTATGGTTCCAGACAGTAAAAAATACTTCGTAATAGAAGTACGTACCGTAATAATAATAGAAGTACGAGTATCAGTACGGTACGTACGGTAGTACTCCGTACTTGGTATAACCAATGAGGATGAGTTCGAGTCCCAGTAAATCTTCATTACGGCGGCATTGGTTCGTGGGAGCCTCGGGAATCGATCGCACCGCGCATCCGATAATTTACGACCAGGGGCATAGATTCACGGTTCTATAGAAGAGTGTGTCACATAATTGATCATAAAAAATGAGACGTGTTATCCGATCGCGCTTCCATCCGGGGGACTCGACAGGATTCAAATCAAATCAATCCAACCGTTTCACCACACCAATCAATCTACCGTACTACTTGTACCGGTATCCGGTATCCGTGCCATTCCATTCCATTCCATTCCATCGATTGTGATAGATGGATCGTGCGAACCGCACATCCGCGGACGCCCGACGGTACGACAAAATGTGTATGGGCTGTGCCCTCGTATCGGCAGTTCGGTCGCTCGAACGAGGTGTAGTGCCGACCCCGAACATTCCGAAAAACCTACGGTACCTACCGTTGACGAATCAACCGAATTACCGCCAACAGGTATAATTACTGTATACTTGTACCGTAATTACGAGTACGATACTGTTGTATCGTTATTACTGGTAACTAACTAACTACGAGTAACTACTAGTATCACTCGAGTTGTGTGGGGTCAGAAAATCACCTTTTTTCACTTTTTGTCGGAATCCTCACATTCTATTACCGTAGGTAGTACCGCTGCATAATCTTAGTTTGGTGCATTCGAAACAACACTGACACTGACATTGACATTGACAAAACATCATAACCAACTCCAACATCATAACCAACACCAACATCATAACCAACTCCAACTCCAACTCCAACTCCAACTCCAGCTACCAACACAAAGGCTTCCTATTAGCTCGTGTGTGAAATATAAACTACCACCCATTCATTCTCCGTTGAAACATCGAGCAGACCGTCTCTTTCTTTTCCTTGATATCATCACATTTACATTCACATTCACATTCACATTTACATTCAGTGTTACGTACTGTTGTCATCCCTCGCATCAACAATGCCCACCACCACCACCACCACAACCAAGTCCCTCGCGTCAGGGTCAAGGTCAGGGTCAGCGTCCAATTCCAATTCCAATTCCAATTCCTATTCCTATTCCTATTCCTATTCCAATACCAGCAACACCCCCCAGACCGGATCTGGTAAGGGTTCTGTCTCGGATTTCATCCGTAGGATCGGCAACATCTCTTCCCTCCTCCTCGGACGCACCGGATCCTTCACGGACGACGACAACAGCTACAGCTGCGATTGTGATTGCAATTGCGATTGTGATTGCGATTGCGATTGCGATTGCGAAAACAACGATTGCGGTTGCGAAAACAACAATTGCGGTTGCGATCGCGATCGCGATCACGATCACGTCCACCACACCCACGACAGAAAGAGGATCCTGCTGTCTACCACCTTTGATCCCGTCGAGTTTCATCATCATCATCATCATCATCATCGTCGCCAGAGAAACAACAATAGCCACAGCCACGGCAACAATAGCCACGACCACGGCAACAATAGCCAACTCCACCCAAGCAACACCTCGTGGTTGGTTCGGACGGAACGACCCCAGAGCGCCGAGTTCTTTACCGGAAGCCAGATGACCCCCATGGACGATGCCACCGTTGTACTATGCCAGCAACAACAACAGCAACAACAGCAACAGCAACAACAGCAACAGCAACAACAGCAACAACAGCAACAGCAACAACAGCAACAGCAACAACAGCAACAGCAAGTCTTTGCCCCCTCCGAAGCCGCCGCCGTGGCAGCCGCGGCGACGGCGCTCTACAACCCAACGTCGACGACAAAGACAAAGACAGCACGAAGCCACAACAGCAGCAACAACAACAATAACAACAACAACAACAGCACCAGGCACCCCCACCACTACTATTCGGATCCCCTCAACCGCAACCGCAACCGCAACCGCAACCGCAAATCATCGAGTCGTCCCGCGAAAGCACAACAATACTCGTCGGGGTGCGACACGACCACGAAATGGCTCGCGGTGATCTGCGGAATCCTGACCGTTGTCTTCGTCGTCCTAATGTTCCTGGTCCGTCCGTTTCGTGGCACCCCACTCTCCTCGAACGGAATCAATATCAATGGCAATGTCAATGGAAATGGCAATTTGAATAATGGAAATTTGAATAATGGAAATTTGAATAATGGAAATTTGAATAATGGCAATTTGAATTTCAACGGCAACGGCAACGGCAACGGCAACGGCAACAGACAGCCGGGCGACTATCCGAGTCTGCCCCCGGCTTCGGCACCGAGCCAGAGGCCCACGTTTCAAAGAACAACAACAACAACAACAACGTCGTCTCCCGTCACCACCGTCATAACCGCCACAACCGTCGCTCCCAAGGAGGCGTCCGGGGCGTCCTCCCCGCGTCCCACGCTGCGTCCCACCACGCAGACGCAGACAACGAGTCTTCCTCCTCCCGTCACCGCCGTTCCTCCTCCCACGGAATCACCCCGGTCCAAACCCGCCGTCAACGACCTCCGGCAACCCACAACTCCCACAACTCCCACAACTACTACCGCTGCCACTGCCACTGCCGCCGCGGTGCCAAAGGAAGCGCAACAGCAACAGCAACAGGGGGATACGATCACTACGATCACTACGATCAATACGAATAATAATAACAACATCGATATCGATATCCCCCCGCTGACCATGGGACCGATGGTCGGTCACACCACCCACGACAGCGTCACGCTCTGGGCCTACCACGACCTCGTAAAAACCCACGACTACACGATGGAACTATTGCTGTACGATTCGCTCACGGACGGACTCCTGCGGACGATTAACATCGTGGCTCCGAGTCTCGACAAACACAACGGGGCCGTCATAGCCACCATCGACAAAGGACTCGCACCCAACACCGAATACAAGTACGGGATGCACATTTTTGGCAAGCGGGTCGGGAAGGGGTCCTTCCGGACGGCACCGCTCCCGCTCCAACCCTCCCGATTCGATTACGTTTTGGCCTCGTGCATGAACCACCGGCAGTACAAGGACCAACCGGTCTGGAAGGAAATTGCCAGGAACAACGGGGGAGCAGGCAACAGCAACAGCAACAACAACAACAGCAACAGCAACAGCGGCGGCTATCCCTCCTTTGCCATACTGGCCGGCGACACGGTGTATTTGCAGGAGGGCGTCGACGTTACACCCGAGAGGGGCGTGGAGTTCGACCGGGTGTGGTTTCGCAACAAAGAGCAGCGGAACGAGCCGCACTTTGCCGAATTTTTGAGGAGCACGCCGATGTACGCGACGTGGAACGACCACGAATACGGATCGAACAACGCCAGCAAGGACCAAAAGGGCAAGCACAATTCACGAAAGGCCTGGACGAGTTTGTGGGCGAATCCCGGATACGGAGCGGAACAGAATACCAACAGCAACAGCAACAACAACAACAACAAGAAGAACAATGACGATGGCGATGTCGACGACGGCGTGTATTTTTCGTATTACTGGGGCGACGTCCACTTCATCGTGACGGACGACCACTGGTACCGGGATCCCTCCAAGGGAAACCGGCTCGGCACCAAGCAAACCGAGTGGTTGGCACAAGAACTCATCCACTCAAAGGGGACCTTCAAGGTCATCGTTATTGGCAGCGATATCATGGAACGGAACTGGTCGTCCGATCTCAACAACATCGGAGCGATCGTTTCCGAGCATTCCATAAACGGCGTCCTCTTTCACGCGGGGGACATCCACCGCAACGAGTTCAAGAGAATGGACGCCGGGACGGGAGGATTCCCGTATCCCGTCACCCAGATCACCTCGAGCGGGATCGCAAAGGTCTGGAGGAGGCCCTACGCGCACATTTTTGTGGACACGACGACGATTCAAAATCCCACCCTAACGGCACGCTTCTACGGGGCGTCCTCGACATCCACATCCAACAACGACGGGGTGGTTTGGACGAACGATCCCAATCTCAGGTGCTCGTCGATCGTTGGTGTCGACCGGGACAAGGAGCACTCGTGCACCGAGACGATTTACCTATCGGACCTAAGGGTGCCACAATAACTATAACCACAACCACAACCACAACCACAACCACAACGACCGTAAGTAGAGAGTACAGTACAGCACAGTGCAGTACAGTGCAGCGGGGATGGTATGGTCCGATGCAATTCAATGCAATCCAATGCAATCCAATTCAATTCAATTCAATTCAATTCAATTCAATCCGGGTCGGTCCAATGGAATGCCATTCAATGCATTCCAATGCATTCCAATCCAATGCAAGCCAATGGAACACTAGGGAGCGGCTCGCTGTGTGTGTTGACTCGGCAGTGTAACTCGCTCGCAGTGTGGTCATTCTCAATTCGGGGGCAATCAACGAGCGAACAAAAACAAACAAACAAACGAACAAACAAACACAACCATCCGAGTCGAACAACGACGCCCCATTCTACTACAGTACATTTTTTTATCCTTTTGAATGAATAGCGCAGCCTTAATTAGAAACGATACGTGTAGCGAGATTCCTAATTTTAATACAATATTGTTTCAATCAATTATGCCACACCAAACAAACAAACAAACAAACAAACCAAACCAAACCAAACCAAACCAAAACAAAACAAAATAAAGCAAAACAAATAGACAAGCGAAGTTGGAGTCGTTGGCTTCGCACATTCTATTGTTCATGCCTAGACAACAAATGGGTAGACGGGAAGCAAAAAGTAACGACAGCTACTGGGCTACACCCATAGGCCTGCGAGAAGCAAGAGTTTTTCAGGGTCTGTGTTGCTGTTGCTGTTGCTGTTGCTGTTGCGCGAAGTTGGATTGTTGCATATACCTGGAAAGTTCCCTCACAGCATTTCAATACGTCTGACCGGCTCCATCTCATCATGTGCTATATAATTTGTTACTTTGGATCAAATTTTGAACTGCTTTGCTGGCACCAAAGGCTTCCTCCTTTTCTTTGTCATATTCCAATACACTTCCTGGCTCTGCTGGGGTCTTTGGTGCTCTCTTATGGGGTCCTCCATCTCCTACCACACCGAACTTGTCTTGGGCGAATCTTGTCTGGATCTTCTTCAGCGGTTGGGTCAGTCTTATCCGTTTGTCAGTTCGATCAACCTGGCATCCAACACTATTTCTTGAGCTCTCCCTCATCCTTACAGTCAATTAATCTGGTGAATTTCCCAATTGATTTCTTTACCAACTGTTTGGGCCCAGAAACACAGCAATCATTGGCCCATAACAAGAAAACTACCAAGCACTCTTGTTCCCATTTGAAGAACACGCATGGCTCGGCCTTGTTGCTTCCTTTTGAACTTCAGGAATGACAATTCCTTGGCACACTCTTGACAGATAGTACTGGAGTGCTCCCTGGACTCTCCCAGACTGTGTCTTCATCAGCTGTAGTAGAACTACTCAACTGGGATACCATTTCTTGTAGGGGTCCGGAACTTTCATAAAGAGCTTTCGGACGTATAGTCTTTTGTTGAATTCCCCATTTTGAAATTCTCCTTCTTCCACATCAACCAAGTGCTGATATCCTCCTCCCACCAGTATTGCCAATACAAACACCACCTTGATTGCAACTTTGGTCACCACTGTCAGTGACTCATGACTGAAGTGTCTGTGCGTTGTTCAGTATGTACGTGTCGTATCTTGTCACTCCTTATGACCCCTAGTAATTATGACCCTATGACCCCTGGAACCTGATACTAATCCCTGTCATACGTCCCGTCTCTCCTTTCTCCCGTTACACGTACATCTGTCCTTCCTAATACAATTGATCAGAATTAGAACTTTAATCACACGTTTCAATTCCGAGAACACGTCACTTTTGTATATGAGAAGCTTCTCCCAATCTAATATGATTGAATACAAAAGTATCAAAAAACATGTTTCTCTCTTCAGATTTATCAATCCCACAATTCTAAAATCCTACTAAATCAAACCATTATTACACGTTCTCTTTTTAGAGGCTTACGACACTGTTTAAACAGCCGAATAAACACTTCTATTTGATATTTATCCTTCACTATTACTCGAGTATTACTATTCAACCCTTTACATCTTAATCAACGCTTTTCCTCACCCGTACTAACTATCAACATTATTGTTCACAATGACTACTTACAATCGTATCCCCTTCAAGTTCGAATTTCGATCCGAACACGATTGAAAAAATGGAATACAAAACTTCAAGAGTCAATGATGGTGTTACTGAAACAACCAAAATGAAAGTCCCCATTATTTCAGCCTCTTCAACTCATATGCAAGTCATTCACTCCATTCATGAATTCAACAAGGCCAGACGAACCCTCAATTGGGACGATGGCGTCAAACTCTTCAACAAATTCCCAGACATCCTCGACGACTAGTCCGACGATGCTTGGTTCTCTGAACAAATTGAAGATGTTGAAGAAACAGAAGACAACTTCAATATTGTCATAGGAGAATTCATTCCATTCAAATTCTCCAACAACTTCAATTTCTATCGCAATCACAAACGATTCATCCTCAATATCAAGAAAACTTCCAACATGACAGTCCACAAGTTTGTTTCAATGGTATCTTACCATAACAAGGCCATTCTCCCTCTGCTTCCCGGTGCTCCTGCTGACTGCAGCACTCGCTATCATCGACTGGCAAAGACTTCAAGAGTTTGATCTACGAATCAATGCCAACGGAATGGAAACATACCTATGAAGAACACAACTCACCCTTTGAGGATGATCTCCATCAAATCATCACCAGAATGGAAAGACTACACCAAAAATCCATACAAAACAACAGCAACAGAAACAGCAACAGCAACAGCAACAGCAACAGCAACAACACCAACACCAAGAACTACAACAACAACAAAAATAACAACAACCGTCGCAACAACAACAACTACAACAATTGCCGAAACAACAACAACAACAACAATGGCAATCGAAACAACAATTTGAACAACAACAACAACAACCAACGTAACAACAACAACAACTACAACAATTGTTGCAACAACAACAATAACAACAACAAACAAAGACTACAAGCTTCGAACCCTTGTTGTCCGTTACACTCAGCATCGAACCACACATGGGGGCAATGCTTCCAGAACGCGAACAATCCCAACAGGAACACCTGCAACAACAACAACAATCGAAAACAACAACAACAATTGAAACAACAACAACAACTCATACGTCAACAATCGTTCCGAAGATAACAACAACAATCCTCCTAATCCTCCTGATACAGAACAACACATGTGTGTTGTTATTGAAGAACACTCCGAGTCCCCAAAAGAAATTTGGCATGATCTCTTTCATGTCGACATTGAAGCCGGCTCCAAATATTACGATAAAGACATTCAACGGCTCCTGTAATATAACAAAGATTCGTTCATTGAGATTCCAACAGAAGAATTGATCTACCGTATATCAACAACAAGCCCAACAAGAAACCACTCACCAACTCTTATGTCATATCTCCTAGCCCACCTAACGGCTACACCAAAAATTTCACTGCTCTCTTCAAGCCAAAAGAACCTCAAGATCTTGCTCCCACTACCATCACTACTTGCAATCAAGTAAATGAACACAAAGGAAAATACTACTTCAAGACACTCTTTGATCCGGGATCAACCAACAACCTCATTCTTCAATCATCTCTTCCACCAACAGTCGTCCTCCATGATCTCGAAACTCCGGTCAACATGATTACCACCAATGGCAAGGCCAGCTGCTCCAAGTCCGTAACTCTTCAAAACCTCATGCTTCCCGAGCTATCCTTTTCGCTCCTTATCAACAAGGTCAAGTGCTATGTAGTCAACGCCAAGATGAATTACCATTTCATCCTTTGTTGAAAGACTATGAAGGATATTGGAATCAAAATGGATTTTGAAAACTCAACCATGGACCTGGTATGAGAAAACAATGCCATTCTATCCTCCTAGTTACTTTCATGACAAGACTATCATCCAAAGAGTCACGTCCAATGAACCATACGTCGTTGCCGAATGCTACATGAACCAAGCCAAACAACAAGCTTATGTTGATGGAGCAACAAAATACTGAGAAGACTGACTTACCCAAACTAGTCTCTGAACAAACTCATCTCTCTTCATACGAACAAGATCATCTCCTCAAGATCCTTAGCCCACACAACAAACTATTTGAAGGTCTCACCAACCGCGAACTAGGAATCTTTCCTGACAAAGAATTCCACATTGACCTCCAACTTGATGCAGTTCCTTATCATATCAAGCAATCATACTCCATTCCCATCCACCAGCAACAAGCCATCAAAACCGAACTCCTTTGACAAGTCAACCTTGGCATCCTCGAACATTGCTATGCCACCAAATGGGGAATGCCTACATTTGTGGTGCCCAAGCCAGATGGATCCTGCCGTCTTATCAGTGACTTTTGTGAACTCAACAAAGTCACCAAGAAACTTCATTGCCCACTACCAAAAATTCAAGATATCTTCCACCAACGTCAAGGTTTCAAATATCTTACACTAATCGACGTCAGCATGCAGTTTCACACCTTCAAACTTGATGAAGAATCCAGTTGGAAGTGTGTCCTTGTAACTCCTTTTGGAAAATTTTGCCTTCTTCGTCTACCCATGGGCTTCCTAAACTCTCCATGTTGGGCCCAGGGTTGCATGGAACAAATGTTTCTTCATCTCCCTCAAGTCGAAGTCTACATTGATGATATTGGAATCTTCTCCGATGAACTCAATGCTCATTGTAAGACCGTCAATGATGTCCTTTACCTACTAAAGGCCCATAACTTCTCAGTCAAGCCAGCCAAATGTCACTGCTTCAAAAGCTCTGGACCATGGCTCAGATACATCATATCTTCCGATGGTGTTAGACCTAATCATATCAAGATAGAACCCATCCTGAAGCTTACCTTCCCCAAGACCATAACCCAACTAAGACCGTTTATTGATATGGTTAACTTTTACCAAAATTTCTGGCAAGGACGTGCTGAAGTCCTCGCTCCACTCACAGCTCTCTCCAGCCAACCAAAGGGCAAGCTTGAGCCCAATCCAGCACTTATCAAAGCTTTTACACGTGCAAAAGCTATGATAACTGAAGATATTCTCCTCAGCTACCCTGATCCAAACAAACAATTTCATGTCTACACTGATGCTTCTGATTATCAGTTAGGCGCTGTAATTGTCCAAGACATTCAAATCATTGTCTGTTACTCTCAAAAATTAACCAAGGCTCAACTCAAGTATCCTACAATTGATAAAGAAATGCTTTGCATAGTCAAAGTCTTCAAAGAATTTTGACCGGTCCTCTGGGGCGCAGAAATCATTGTATGGACCAACCATATCAATCTCACTCATCAAACCATCACTTCCAATTGAATCATGACCTAGCAAATGCTCCCTGAAGAATTCTCTTGGGTCTTCAAATATATTGAGGGCAAAGACAACATCATTGCAGATGTACTCTCGTGGCTTCCCATGCAAGAAGACAACAAGGAACACGCCCTTGAAGATTCTCCTCCTCTCAATCTCTCAGATCTCTTCATCAACTATCCGGAAGCAATCCCTGAATACCCACTGGCTCTTCCACACCTTGCACAAGCACAACTTGCTGACAAAAGTAGCACCCAAAACAAAAAGTATACAACTCAAAATTTCAATGGAACCAATATATTCATATTTACTAACCACAACAACCAAACCAAAATTGTTCTCCCTAATATCCTCAGAGCCAACACCATCAAATGGTATCATCATGTCCTCGGGCATGCTGGAGCTGATTGACTCACCAGCACAATCAATTGATTCATCTACGCTCCTGGTCTCAAGGAAGCAGTTCATCAATTCTGCCGTACTTGCGATGCTTGTTATTAAATTCCTTTCGTGTCCAGAAGTACCAAAGCTACACGACGCCAGTTATTCTATTTGTACGAATCAATGAGTCCCGTATCAACCAAAGTAATCGATTCCCATGGCATATCGATTCCCATGGCGCATTGATTCCCATCGCACATTAACGGTGAGCAATCTCTGTTTTCTAGTATTGCCCTTGTTCTTTGGTGAGCAAACTCTGATTTCATAAAGTATCACACGAGCTACAGGAGCAATTCCTGATCATAATGATAAACATATCATAGGATCTTCCTAACGGAACAAGAGAAGAAAACCGTTGTTTGAAGCTTCTCACACAATATATATATACATACAGATATATATGGTCAAAGATCAATGCATGTACAGAAATAATCAGCGAGTAATCTCATCACTACGCAACAGCAGTTGCAACGTATTTTACCTCAATAAAAGAAATATCTTGCATTTTGGCAAGATTTCACTTTATCTCATACTTTTAACATTCAACTGATTTATATCCCAAAATTCACACTAGTTGCTACCAACTACCTGTAATCTACATTACTAAGGTCTGTCTCGCTGTATCTGAACAAGTTCACAGTAAGAAGAGATCCGGCGTTTCCATAGTCTCACCTGTAGTCTGATTATCCGTTGTCAAAAGTATCCAACCACAATTGTCACGCGTAGAGTACAATTGTTTGTCTACTAAAACACTAACACAGCGTCGCTGTTCTTCAGGAGCCTTTGAATCATACTCTCAGCAGACCGGATTCAGAAGAAAAATAATACTTGTCAACCATACAAGTTGACCCCTCGACAGAAACGTACGTACCCTGGGATACCATAGCCATTGATGCAATTGATCCATGGTCTATTGAACTCCCTGGTCATCCTCTAACCTATCCAATTCAACGGTTTCACTATCATGGATATGTTGACCAATCTCTTGGAAATCATTCGATCTCCTCAAGTCAACCCTACCAGCCTAATGACAGTCCATGCACTCAACAATGCCTGGTTATCTCGCTACCCTCAACCCAATAATTGTCAATTCGACAGAGGTCCTTGCTTCATCGACCATGACTTCCAATTTCACCTCAAATATCTAGGCATCAAACCCAAGATGTCAACAACCAAGAATCCACAATCAAATGCTGTTCTTGAACGTGCCCATGACACCATCAAATCAGCCATGCACATTGAACTAAACACCAATCCTCCTCAAGATCTACAACAAGCTCACGATCTTATTGACAACATCTTTGCATCCACTCAATTTGCTCTTTGTTGCACTGTCCAGAAGACCTTTGGAATCTCTCCAGGTGCCCTTGTATTCAACCGCGATACATTTCTCCCCATCCCTATCATCACTGATATCAACATCATTTGAAACAAACGCCAAAACATCATCAACAAAGATGCCCTTCGTGAAAACTCTCATCGCAAGAAACATAACTTTGTAGTCAATGAACAAATCATGATCACCAAACCAAATGCGGATGCTCTTCAAGGCCAAGAACATTGGTCCATTCACCATTGACCAAATCTTCACCAACGGCACCATTGCCTACTACTGGAAAACTCCACACCTCAAAGAAAGAATCAACATTCGTCACATCAAGCCTTATCACTCTAATCTTTGACTCATTCCATGAGAAGGAGTAGAGTGTCCTATCCCATCTCTCCTTCTCCCGTTACACGTACATCTGTCCTTCCTAATACGATTGAACGGAATTAGAACTTTAATCACACGTTTCAATTCCGAGAACACGTCACTTTTGTTGTAACTCTAAAAATCGACCAAAGGTATATGATGTTAAAATTTAAAGAGAAGTGAGCATATCGTGAGATTGCTCTGTTACTGTGTATTTTACTGTATTCGACCGGTATCCCTGTGTTAGTGTTGTATGTAGGGATGTCTAAACCGGTCGTTGTAGATCATGTGTAATTCGTCATAAGACAGAGAGCACATGATATGACCTAAATGTCTGGATACTTGAAGTCATTTTTTATCTCTGGAGGAGTATAAGTAACTTTTCAAGCGTAGAATGGATATAATTGCTGTAGAATGTACGTAAGTAGGGTACGTGTATTTTTGACCGACAACACACCCCTTGATTCAACACTTAGTGAAGGAGTGTTGAATTACAAGTCGGTTCTCCATCTTGTAGAACTCTAAAAACTTAAGTATGGGCCTGGATATCAAATCGGATGATTGTAATCCTAGAATCGGACCAATCGTAAATCAATGAGAGAGGAGAGGTGCTTGAGTATGTAGTGGTCGCGAAATCGATGAGAGGGTTAATTGGTTGTTGTAGAATCAAACGCTGGCGGAGGGGGCGGATGTTGATGGAGAGGAGCTCCATAATCAAAATAGGTACTGAGTGGAATCAAGGTTTGGGTTTGATCTTGGAATAGAATCAAGTGGATCAAATAGAGACAAGACCATAGAAATTGAGGATTGTTTTTATCAAAGGGTTGGACCAAATTGTGGAGGCTGGTTGAGAATGCGATGGTCGCACGAAAGTCATATTGCCTTGGAATTGATTGGATGTGTAACGAATCATCAACTCGTAAGAGACAGTAGGAATCGATATGATCGGAGAATCTAATCGTATAAGTGGAGAGATTGAAAGTGATCGTAGTGCTGATTAGATTGGAGTTTGAGATCGTCTGCGGAGAGAGTTGACCGTAATCGATGAGAATCGAATCGGAATTGTAGAAGTCGAGGGAGCAGCGTCGAATACGATTGATATTGATCAATCTTGGAAATGAATGGAGCCGGAGGGGATTCATATCTGACTTGGAAGGAAGAAGATCTATCAATTCCATAAACAAATATCAAACGCTGATGAAGGGATTGAATCATAGAATCGAATCGAAATCGTAGTTCGTTTCAAATCAATTTGCTTGACGATGTAAAGGATTGATTGAGGGATCCGAATCGTCTTGTACAAACTTGATCGTAGAATTGGATTGTCGTTCACAACTGTACCATAGAATCATATGTTGGTGCTGATCTTAGGAAGAAATGGAACATCAACAAGCGATTTGAATGTGGAGTAGAAGAAGCGATTGACAGTCGACAGAGGGATCAAATATTGACGTAGCTTGGAGAATCCGAATCGATTCATAGAAGCTCGATCATAGATTGTCCTAGATTCAATTGTGGAATCATATCAAAGAGAAGAAGAGATTGCAGAGTCTAATGTCGACGAAGGGGACAAAAGTTGAAATCTATCAATGCCACATGGAGTATTGAGTTGAATCAAATGGTTGGAGATAAAATGGAACATTGATTTGTATCCTTGAAGAGGAGATCGGATCCAACGTAGTAGGATAGATGGATCGAGACAGAGGAAGACGCAAATCGTTTGATCGTAGATCAGATTGTAGGATTGATTGCTCCAAGCCGTAGGATAGAATCGTACGTAGAGAATGGAAGAGCACAGCGACGTGACGATGTTGGTAGTAGAACCAGGTTGGAAACAATCAATTGGAATATCACGGATGGGATAAAGAGTCGTCCGAAAGGGAGGAATTGGCTTGTCGTATAATCCCAAAGAGACGTGTCGTAGAAACGAATGGAATCGATAGTCAACAGAGGGATCGACCATAGTATAAATCGAATGAAACTTGTCAAATCAAATTGGAGACAAGACGGAATATTGATGCGTATCCCGTAAAGGAGATTGGGGAATCGAAATCGACTCAGTCGAGGATGAGACGAACGGAGGGGATGACCAAGGGTCGTCCGAGAGGAGGAATTGAATTCATGCTGATGAGCATCGAACTGAAGGTGATTAATCCATAGCAATGATGATCAAAACGGAAGCGTAGGGTTGATTGATGATCTAACGGAGGGGAGATCAATGATGACAAAAGAAGTATGGAATTCGAAACGGGAGACTTGGTGGAAAGATCAATTAAATCGAGGATAAAGTCAAATGTCGAGGATTGATTGCTGCGAGGAACCGATGGAGAACGATGGTGCGGGCTTCCGGTAGGACCAAAGGAATAACCGGTAACGGAAAGAATTAACCGAAGGAATATCGACCGTCGGAGAGGACCGCGAGTATTCGAGTCGGAGGAGTTCGATTGGTGGAGCGAATGGGGGTCAAACGTATCGTTTCGATCGGTGGGTCGAATGGTAGAGAATAGGTGCGGAATCAAACGTATCGTTCGATCGGTGGATCGAATGGTAGACTGGAGGATGCTGGATATCAAGTAAATTAAATTCTGGAATCTGCTTGTGGTGGGGTTACATGAACCGGTGACAGATCCCTTGATATCAATCGAAGATGGGGGATTGAAAGTAATCATAGCATCAATTAGTCTGGGACCGTCGACAAAGGGGAGATCAATGCTCAAGATAGTAGATATCGAATGTCTTGGGAAAGAAGAGTTGTGATAAACGGAATATCAATTGGTAGCCTTGAGTTTGTTGGGCTGGAACAACAGAAGACGTAGATCCTTGAGAAGATTGGAGAGGAGACGTATTAGTTGCACTGGAGCGGAAGGCTCTATTGAGGATCTCGATGGAGGGGAGATCCATGAGTGATTGTGTATTGATACAGTATATCAAGTCAAGGATAGGCCCATCAGTTATTGTTAGTCAGGCATCGTTTTGTTAGCGCGTTAAGTAAATTCGTTCTGTGAATTCGCTTGTGTTGGGTTTGCACGAACCGGCTACACACCCCTTGATGCAACACGTGGTGGAGGAGTGTTGAATTATCAGTCGGTTCATTGATGTGTTTTCAGTGGGATCTTTATCTCATGCGCGCGATGATAAGGAACGTTGTTGAGGCTCATGAGAAAAAACTCTGTAAGGTAGAGGTGTCGAAATTAAGCGGCATGTGGAGATCCAATGCACACCCCTTGATTCAGATGCACACCCCTCGATTCAACATTATGGGATTGAAATCCAGGGTTCAATCAAATTCCATGGTGGTGAATGATACAAAACCGGAGGGCGAATGTCTGGGTTCTATCGAATTCCACAGTTGTAGAAACAAAAGGAGTCGTAGATGCATTAAAGGGATGCAAGGAGACCAAGGGAATTGAACGTAAAAGCAACGTGTTGCTTCGATCGAACGATTAAGCGAGCATTCCATCGAATGGAGATGGCAAATTATCGATCTTGAAGAGAGAGAGAGAGAGAGTAGATAGACGAGCCATGTTGTGGAAGCGCAGGGAACGTCACATCGTTTGGAGAAGAGTAATGGTTGAATGCAACTAACGATGGATGGGGAAGTTGCGGTTGTGTGCAAGTCTCAGTCAAAAAGTATCATAAAACCAATTCATTGACAGGATGTTGGCATACAAGTGATACATCATTATCTTCAGGGCATCACGGTGTCGTGTGGTGATTCGCGAAACGGGGTTTGGCAATTGGCGGAACACATGGTCGAGCGAAGAAGAAGGCGATTGTGGGGTCGGCGTTGCATCGATTGACTGACGTGCGGAGTGATTGATTGTACTAGGATGATGCACAGATACAAGTCCAGGTGGAGAAGAGGCAATGCAGGACAAATAAGAGAACGAAGTGGCGAAGACGTGATGTGCAAAATTGGAACAGTTGACACATTGGATTGTAGGTCGAAATGTCCGCTGGGATCGGAGAGACAAGTCCGATGTATTCGGATCAAACGTCATCGTAGATAGAAATGCAGGCGCCTAGTATCGTAGGATTGAATATAGATGATACAGTGACGAGCTGGGAATGACAAATGATCGATCTGGAGTATCAACTGGAGATGGACAAGACAAATCGTAGAAACCGATGGGGATTGACTTAAAGGCAGTTGATGGAGCAAGTGTGGAGCGAATGGTAGGAGACGCTTAGGCTGTGATCAGAATATGTATTACTCAAGTAGTGTGGGATGTCGTAAACATTCAGAGTAGATCAAATGACAGATTGAAGGATCAAGGAGGCTTGCAACTCGGGGTTCTGGTGCTTGACAATGGATCAAATAGGCAATCAAGTCAATCAGGCCTTATTGAGTACATATCGTGTGGAAAGATGTGACGTCGATGATTGGAACGGAGACTTGCAAGTGATCATGATGGCTGTCTCGTATAGGAGGAAAGTCCCTTGCAAGAGAGCCCAAAAGTTGACAGGCCAAGTGATGGCCAAGTAGAACAGAAGGCGGTTTGATCATATATAATGTGGTTTATTAGCGAGACAAAGATGAGTGATAGAGTGATCAAATCGTAGTCACAAGGCGCAAGGCGTAATCGCATGTGACGATCAACAACGCGAAGACAATGGATTGGTATGTGGATGACTGATTGGACGTGGATCTAATCGGAGATTGGATCATGGGAATCAACTTGAGTATTGGTGGTGACGTGGGATCATAATGGAACCGTTGAAGTATCTGTAGCTATCGGTTGAATTGAGATCGATCGAACTGTAGAACGCCATATAGTTGTGGAGTCGGAGGAAGTCGTAGGTACATATTGTTATGTCAATTCGTAGTCGCAGGATTGCTGAAATGATGACTAATGGACACGAGAACAGGTTCAATCATATCTGACTTGATGTAGATGGGGTCAAGGATGCGACATAATGGATGATCGAAGAGCTTTGTATCAAACGTAAGTCTGGGAATGAATAGTTGTTGGATGAATATTGACTAGGACTGATTGATTAAACTGGAGGGTCTTGAGTTGTATCGTAGATTTGATTGTAGTAAGCAATTGGGTGTCAAATGCGATTAATAGATCGTAGGAATCAAATCAATGGTGTGATTGATTGACTGCGGGATGAATTGTAGAAATTGTTTCGATGCATAGCTTGAGTATCGATTGGCTGGCCAACGAGACATCAAATCGTAGAATGTCGTCTGGTCGTAGATCAAATCACAGAATCGTAGACATCGTTGGATGGGTGATTCACTTTTGCTTGATTGCAATGTTGGGGGCAAACGATTGAAGATTGACGGAGAAAAGGGATTCGGAGTTTGTCATTAGAGTTGCTTGTAGCCTTGGAGTACGGTTAGTAAGTACCTGGAGGCTTATAAGTAAATTGCTGTAAGCCTATCAGGGGAAAGTCTGGAATTTGTACGTGTGCACGTCCAAATTGAACGTCCTGCAGTTATGAAACGCACACCCCTTGATTCAGATGCACACCCCTCGATTTAACACTTATGGAACTGAATTCCATGGTTCAATCGAAGTCCATGGGTGTGAATGATACAAAACCGTAGGGCGAACTTCATGGTTCTATCAAATTCCATGGTTGTAGAAGCAAACGGAGGCGCAGATTGTAGAGTCATAGATGGGAATGGTTTAATAAGACCAAAGCTGTAAAGCGACGTTTGGTTAATTTGGTTACTTTTAGTATTTACTTTATTTTGTTCTTTTTACGGTGTTGGAAAGAGTTATCGATAAGATTATGATCGGATTGTTTCTGGAGCATATTGATCTCCCACTTACTAATTTGTTGTTTCTTTGTGTGAAGATACGCGTATTGTATCGCGAGTTTCGATTCCCATATTGTGTACCTCTGTTCAGTGCTTTAAGTATCGCTTGACACTCACCAGCGCTTATGTATAATTTACTTATGGTACTCATCACATTGGTCGCATCTCACTTTTACTTATCGCGCTCACCTTGGAATCTCACGTTACCTATCACGTATCTTACGTAACACGCATATTAAGACGATGTTGCGTGTACGTAAATTCACGTAAATTCACGCTTGATTTAGTATTCCAATACACCCTTGGATGGTCCTTGGACTATCTGGTTCATATAGATATATCGGTCTTACCTTTTTATGGTGGCTTCCTGGATGGTGCTTGGTGGGGTAATCAGCCAGATTATGTTTTCCCGGTTCCCAGAAAATATTGAATTGCTCTTGTTTAGCCCTGTCCTTTAACCAATAGAAACGCATATCAATAGCTTTGGACCTTTTTTGTTTGATTGTGTCATTCAAGATTCCTTCCGCTGTATTATTATCTGTTTTCAGTGGGGTGGCCGGCTGTGGGTGGCCTAGTTCAATCAGACATTGACGAATGGGTAATGCTTCCTTTGCATTCAGGAATAACCCTGCTACTTCGGCCTCCGCTGCGGACGCCATCACGTTCTTGATGATTTTTGCCAATACTAGTATAGCACCATTGAACGTGTGATCGGTTGTGTCCCCCAGGTAATGGTAACCCCCTGCCCGGCTTCTGGCCTCTGGACATACGAGGTATGCTGCATCGCTATCTACCCGGAGTATCATGTCACTTGCCCTGTAGATTATAGTTGCATTGGGATTACAGGCCGCATAGTTGAGGAAATATTTTGTGGCCGATAATGTTGTTTTGTTATTCTTGGCGGAGGCAATATCGTTTAGTGCATGTAGCATCGTATTATCGACTGCACGGGCATAGAATAGGAATTTTCCCGTTACTTGTTGGATGAATTTTATTTCCTCGTCTGACTGTTGAATTACTAAAAATGCGAAAAATACGTAATACGTAAAACGTACAATTTACGTATACGTGAAACGTAATACGTAAATTGTAATACGTAAATGTTATACGTAAAACGTAATACGTAATACGTGATACGTAAAACGTAAACGTAATACGTAAAAGTACGATTTACGTATACGAGGGAATTCCCGAGCAGACGTACGATTCCAAAGTGTTCTAGATCCTTTATCACAAGGAGAGCACAATAAGTAAAGTATACATAAGCTCACACGAGTATCAAGAGATACTTAGAGCACTGAGTAACGAATGCTGAGTAGCGAAATCCCAATACGAGTATCTATGAGTAACGAACTCCCGATACACGTATTCCCACACGAAAGAAAGACAATTCAGTAAATGGGAGAACAATATGGTCCAGAAACAATCCGATCATAATCTTATCAATAACTCTTTCCAACACCGTAAAAGAGCAAAATAACGTAAATACAAAAAGAAATCAAACTAACCAACATTGCCGTACAGCTTTGGTCTTATTAGTTATTGATAAGATTAACACACACCCCAATGCCAGAGGGAACACAAACCGAAGGAATCCCCAGCCCCACAACGAGAGGAGTTACCCCTGACACCAGCATCGACAATTCCAGAAACATAGGCTCCACCGCAATCCGGGATCTAAGAGACCAACTGGTAGAACTCGAACATTACCACAGGGATATCCTTGAGTACACCGAAGAACAAAACACGCAATTGCAAACGCAGAACAGGTTGCTATACGACTATACCGAAGACAGTGAGGATAGTGATACTGACGACGAGATGTCCAAGAAGAAAGACCATCACGCGTCGCTCAAGGACCACTTAGATGAGGCACAGACCAAACCGATAGCGATACCGACGAGCATAGAGGTATACGAGTTCAAGAAGGCACTAGCGAACGCATTAGCAGAGGTACCCTTCATCAAATACATCCAGGGAGGGGGTTACGCATTTCTACTGGAAACAGAAGCACAGTACCAATCGAGGGACCCCCAAGCACCATTCCCAAAGGCACCACAGGAACCACAAGAACTCGATAGTACCATCGAGCTCACCTCCGACACGTACAAACTATGGAAGCGGAGCCGGGCCCTTTACGTAGAGTGGAACAAATACGACAGGGAAGCCCTACTACTTACAGACAAGAAATTCCCCAACATGCTTGGTGACCTGAAAGACCCGGGCTCGGACGCCTTTCCCAGAGGGACGACGGTAAACGAAGCCTTCCAAGCCATGGAGGAGGACCTATGTACTACCGAAGCCCAGCATCAGCTCACTCGGGAACTCACCAAGAAAATGAATGCATTGTCGTACACACCGAGCCCAATCGGGCCCAAGGAGTACTTCCGGCAACTCACTAAGTATCAACATCAAATCAACTTACTCCCAGAGACGGCGGACGTCACGGAAGCGCAAATGATTGATTACTCACGAGAGGCATTTGCACGCAGCAAACACGACCCCATCACCCTACACCGAGTGGACGAGGACTGGAAAAAACACAGAGACACGATGGTTAAGTGTGGTTTCACCCAATACAAGAAGTTCTGGGGACTACGCCTGAAGGAGCTATACAGTAGCTACCACTCCAAGACGTCAACAGCAAATCTAGCCGATATTCAGAATGACGAACGCTTCACCGAAATCGAAAACAAGCAACGGGATCTAGCCAATGTATGTCACGAGATCTACTCACAAGTCACTGAAACAGCCACTGCGGCCTCAACGATGACAATGTCCAATCAATGGGAAATAGCCATGGCGGTCCTCCAAGCCGACGTGAACCGTCTCAAGTCAGCTGACGCGAGCCGCAACACCAGACAAGACACACGCCAACCAACCCGACAGGAGTGGAAACAATACAAGTATTATTGCCACTCATGTGGGGTGAATCTCACCCACGACGGTCGGAGTTGCTACCGTAGGAGCAACAGGGCCGGACACCAGGAAGGGGCCACATACGACAACCAAATGGGTGGAGCCACCAGGAACAATGATCGCTGGCTGCAGTGGAATGGGCCCGACCCCAACAAGAGCGGCCGGACTATGATAGTCGACACTCCCCTACGCTCTTGACGGCGTGGGAGGGAACACAAAAGTAGCATACTTAAACAACCTAGTAATCATGAGTCACAGTTACACAGTATCCTACGTGTTCCCTCGAGTGAAACCCTTCCTCGACCACTGAGAACAGTTACATTTACGCCAGACGTCGCGTTCAATGCCAGGACCTGTCCGGGGTATGGAGCTCTAGATTCGGCGGCAACGGACCACTTCGTCCCTACGACATACCAAGGGGGAGCACACCAAGACACACCGGGGGCGCTGACCGTGGGATGTGCAAATGGGAGCAAGATGCTATCGACGGCAACGGACCTATTAGACCTACCCCGTCTCCCCCTTGAGGCCCGAGGGTGCCACAAGTTTGACGAAGTGGAACTCCCGTTGGTCTCAGTGCCCAAACTATGCCGTACCGGATGCCACGTAGAGTTCTCTAAGGATGACGTGACCGTTATCGGCCCTACCCAACAAGTCCTACTCACAGGTCAACGCGACCCCCTAAGGAATCTATACATGGTTCCACTCCATCAGCCCGCCCTACCGAAGGGGACAGCAGAATCTCCAAGGGTGACGGGCCCCCCGCAAACCAAAACCAAAAACAACCAAAACGACCTAAACGGATCTGGCCCCCCGCAAAACGCAAACGAACAAAACACCGAATATCCGATACACACGGGGGCAGGGGCATACCAGATTCAAGCCATTACTGACAGCGTGGTTGTGTCCTCCAGTTTTGCGTATTGTATTTTTTCGCCGTAAGCGGGAACGTCCGCGCGTGAAGGGCCCGCGTACGTGTGCGTGGGCCTTACGTGTTCAAATTCCTTCAAAGCCTGTTCCACGTAACCATCCATGGACAAGTGCACCTCACGTTTGTCGTAGTCCCACCGCAGATGGACCCTACATATTGTTTTCCTGACCAGTCCACCTTGAAGGTGTATTTGGCTCCCACTGCCTCGACTAGATGATCTACGTCTTCCTGTCGGGTGTACTTGATGCCAAAGTCGTCCACGACGAGGGTAAAGTTGATGTCCCGCTCATCATGTAGGAACAATCCCTCAGTGTGGGGTGCCTTCCGGTACCCGTATTGTCGGAGGTGCTCGACTAGGCCGTCGTGGGCGATCTTCCCACTCTGTTTTAACCCATACCATGCCTTTTTAATGCAGGCATAAATGTAATCCCCTTGTTTGAGTCCCTCTAGCTTGTATGCTGATCGGATACGGGGGGGAATCATGTCCCACCTGAACTTTACGAATTCGGGTTCATCCAGCGTGGAGCATAAGTACATGTTGGATATGTCTCTGGTACAGTACTTAGCCCCTGGGGTGGACACTACACTGTTCCAATGGGTCTTTATGGTTTCCATGCTTGCTGTCCGGGTAGACACGTTGCCGTGGTACTCCAGTTGATCTCCCCCTGCGGTGATCCTTGTCCTGTAGGGGTCGGCCTTCTCGGGGTGTATAGCGACTGTGTACCGGGGATATGTGACCTTTTTGTGGATGGGCACATCACTTCTATTGATCCAATCCAATACGTCCATCCCTTTTACGTTATTTTGCTGGAAGCCTTGGAACAGCCGGCCGAACTCATCTTCACCTGACTTGAGCCATAACTCCCGTATCTCTGCTTTGGGGTGCTTGATTAGATCTCGGTATGCAGCCCACTTGTTCAAGTCATCATCCCATATGGACCCCCCGCATGCGAGCTGGGGCCCACGTGTTGATTTGTTCGTTTGTTGGGCCTGTTTTGGAACGGGAAAATGGACCGGATCACGCGGGTATATCCCCATCAGCGCCTTGGGTTTCAGCGCGGGTTTTGAGTAGTATTGGTCGGATTTGTAGTATCAAGATACCTCACCATGCGTGTAGTCTGCTATGTCCCCATCGCTGAATCTTACTCTGTAGTACTGATTGGTCTGATCATAACTTACTACTTCACCTTCGTACCACCCTGAGTTGAACTTCTTCCTAATGATTGTGCCCACGGCCCAGGGGTGTCCCCTCCGGGCGCTACGTTGTTGACTAGGTGGCACCCTTGGAGGTTTGCGTTCGTTCCTTGGTTCATTCTCTGGCTCATGGGTTGATTTTGTATTGGGCCCATTTGTCACCCTTGGAGGTTCGCCTGTGGTTCCGGATGTATCACTAAATGTGGCCTTGGGCCCTTTCTGTTTTAGTTGCGCCCCTATATGTAAAAGATCGCGTATACTCCGTAGGGCCTCATTTACTTGGGTTCCCTGTTCCATATAAGGGATTGGTGGATGGGGCTTACTGGTAACTTCCTTTAGGTCCTGGAGGATCATGAGCAGCCGGTCTGTAGAAGAGGTACGGGGCATATCAGTCTTGGGAAAGAACGCCACTGTGTTGCTGATTCTGGTAGCGCGGCTGGCCTCCCTGACGCATGTGTAATTCCTGTAGTGTTTTAAGGCCGGTCCGATGTAATAACCCCGTGTCCCATGGTCCTGCCATGCGCTGCGTTCTTGAGCTCTGTCGTGAATAATCACCCGACACCCCATAGGGGCCAATGGGTGCTTGTTGTAGTCATAGATCCCGCGTCTGAGTTCATATGCTGACAGTTTCGGCTGGGTACGTGTTGCGCGTAGCAAATTGAGGGTAATGAGCGCCTGCGGTATCAGTAGGTCCCAATCGTCTACCGGGAACTTGTCGTCCACCCCATTCAATCCTGGTATAAAGTGGTTCTTGAAGGTCTGTATGGCCCTTTCCGTGTGGTTGAGCCGATGGTCGCCGGGCGATGCTAGTTGGTAATCGAGGTTGTTCTTTGTGATGTACGCGATTAGTTTCTTGGAAGTTTTGTTGTCCATTTGTACTATTTTCGCGTTCACGTTGTCCTCTTTCATTCGTGCGTAACACGTCGTGAATCCCTGTAGGAGGTCTTCGCTCTTGCGTGACTGGATGGGTTCCACGTCTATGTAGTTGGAATCGTAGTCGTACATGAGGAATACGTACTGGTGTCCACGGCGTGACATGACTGGGTATCTCCCCGGTAGGTCCCACGCGATGAGTTCCTTTGGTTCGTCTTTGGCACGTGACCCCACGTGGTTGGTTGGTTGCATCTCATTCGCGGATACGATGTCTACGCTGACGTTATGTATCTTCATTCGGTCGACGCGGGGTGGATCTGTATCGTTAGTTGGCTTGTGCTTTTGCTTGCGTGTGCCCTTGTTCTTTGGTTTGTGTGTGCTTTGGATGCCTTGTCGAACCATTTGTAGGTGTCCCATAGTTGTTTCTTCTGTGAGTGGGAGGTATCGGTTGACACGTTGTACAGTGAGACCCGGCCACGTGGCAAATGAGTCGCGCTCAATGGCGCGGACCCATGTCTCTTTAGTGGGGTACCCCGCTGCTGCGTGGTAGAATCGGATCAGCTTGGGGACTGCTTGGACTCATTTTCGTTTTGCGGGGATTCGTTTAGCGGGGGGACTGTCACCCTTGGAGATTCAGCCGTCTCCTGTTTGGCGGGTTGATGGAGGGGAACCATGTATAGATTCCTTAGGGGGTCACGTTGACTGGTGAGTATGATTTGTTTGGTGGGGCCGAAAATGGCCACGTTGTCTTTAGAGAACGCCACTTTGCACCCATTATTGCAGAGTTTGGGCACCGAGACCAATGGCAGCTCCACTTCATCGAACTTGTGACAACCACGGTCCTCGAGGGGGAGACGGGGTAGGTCCAATAGGTCGGTTGCAGTGGATAGCATAGTGCTCCCATTTGCACAACCTAAGGTCAGCGCCTCCGGTGTGTCTTGATGTGCCCCCCCTTGGTATGTAGATGGTACAAAATGGTCTGTTGCCGCTGAATCCAGGGCCCCATATCCGGGTGAGGCCCTGATATGGAACGCAACGTCTTGTGCAAAGGTCACGGAATGTGGTGGCCGAGGTAGTTTATCACGCGAGGGATCACGTAGGATACTGAGTAATTGTGAATCATGATTACTAGGTTCGTTATGTATGCTACTGTTGTGTTCCCTCCCACACCGTCAAGATCGCAAGGGCGTATCAACAATCATGGTCCGGCCGTTTTTGTTGGGGTTGGGACCATTCCACTTCAACCACCGGTCTGTGTTCCCGGTGGCTCCACCCATTTGATTGTCGAACGTGGCGCCTTCCTGGTGATCGTCCTTGTTGCGTCGCCTGTAACAACTCCGGCCATCGTGGGTGAGATTCACACCGCACGAGTGGCAGTAATATTTGTATTGCTTCCACTCCTGCAGCATTGGTTGGCGTGTGTCGTTGTGTTTTGCGTCGGCCGATTTGAGGCGGTTTACATCGGCTTGGAGGGCAGTCATTGCTGACTCCCATTGGTTGGACATTGTCATAGTTGATGCTGCTGTTGCTGTTTCAGTGACTTGGGAGTAAATTTCGTGACATACATTGGCTAGATCTCATTGTTTGTTTTCAAGCTCGGTGAAGCGTTGATCCGCCTGAATATCCGCTAGGTTTGCTGTAGCCGACTTGCTGTGGTAGCTGCTGTACAGCTCCTTCAGGCGTTGTCCCCAGAACTTCTTGTATTGGGTGAATCCACTCTTACCCATCGTGTCCCGGTATTTCTTCCAGTCCTCGTCTACTCGGTGTAGTGTTATGGGGTTGTGTTTACTGCGTGCAAATGCCTCTTGCGAGTAATCGATCATCTGTACTTCGGTCACGTTTGCAGTCTTTGGGAGCAAGTTGATTTGATGTTGATACTTAGTGAGCTGTCGGAAGTACTCCTTGGGCCCGATCGGGCTCGGTGAGTATGTTAATGTATTCATCTTCTTGGTGAGCTCACGTGTGAGTTGATGCTGTGCGTCGGTCGTACATAGGTCTTCCTCCATGGCTTGGAAGGCTGCAAGCACAGTACGTCCGAGAACTGTTTCTCTACCCCCCGCGGGCTATCGCGCGGTATTTTTACAATTCTCGACCCTATTTTTTAAATTTCCTATCTTTTTAGGTCGCGTGTCTACTAAAAAACCTCGCGCGTCGCACACCTTTACTTTCGAGACAATATCTCGTCACTCCTCAAACAAAATAACTATTTTAGGGTTAAGGATATCATATTCTTTTCGTGACAAGCACTATTTTGTGTAAAGCTTATGCACGAATGACTATTTTCAGCATCTTCTCAACATGTTCCGTCCCAAATCCTCCAACTCCAACTCAAATCCAACTCCAAAAAATCCCATTTTCATTACAATGGATAGGGACCTGTCCCCCCCCCCCTTGTATCTCATAAACCAAGAGCTCCAAAAAGTTGGTAGGATAGGCAAACAATTGTAGTAGACAACAATACTAACAAGGCCTGCAAGTCTCAAAGGGATCTGCCGTGCGCGTTAGAAGCAATAGGAGGTGGGCCTAGCAGAGGACTCCAAATCCGAATTTTCACCTCCACAGAAAACACCCCCTCCAAACCCAAGGGACAGCAGATATCTCCATACTGAATGCACCGACGGTAACGGTATTGCAGGGATCCCTTCATTATATCAAGAAGGACAAGGCCTGCAAGTTTCGAATCGATTGATTGAGTGGATTGGAAGTATCTAACCGGCAAAGCATTGGACACACAAGGTCCATTTTGAAGGTAAAAAAGGAATAAAAACGGTGAATATTAATATCTCCATACTGAAGTCACCGCGGGCAACGATATTGCAGGGATTCCTTCATCATACTAAGAAGGACAAGGCCTGCAAGTTTCGAATCGATTGATCAAGCACATTAGAAGAATCAAACCAGTGAAGCAGAAGGGGAAAATGTGGTTGTATTTCAAGGAAGCAACCCAAATAACAGCGACAGCAGATATCTCTATAACAACGACACCAACAGCAACGATATTGCAGGGTCCCCTTGATTATCTATGAGATGACGCCTGCCAAGTTTCGTATTGATCCATTGAGCAGATTAGAAGGAACGGACTCAACATTGCAGAGTGACAAATTTAATTGTATTTCAAGGAAGCAACCCAAATAACGGTGACAGCAGATATCTCTATAACAACGACACCAACAGCAACGATATTGCAGGGTCCCCTAGATTACATCTATGAGATGACGCCCGCCAAGTTTCGTATTGATCCATTGAGCGGATTAGAAGAAACAGACTCAACATTGCAGAGTGACAAATTTGGTTGTATTTCAAGGAAGCAACCCATTAACAGCGACAGCAGATATCTCTATAACAACGACACCAACAGCAACGCTATTGCAGGGTCCCCTTGATTATATCTATGAGATGACGCCTGCCAAGTTTCGTATTGATCCATTGAGCAGATTAGAAGGAGCGGACTCAACATTGCAGAGTGACAAATTTAATTGTATTTCAAGGAAGCAACCCAAATAACGGTGACAGCAGATATCTCTACAACAACGGCTCCAATCGCAACGATATTGCAACAGCAATCAGCGAGAGCAACAGCGAGAGCAACAGCAAGAACAGCAACAGCAACAGCAATAGCGACTAGCGACTAGCGAAAGCAACAGCAGCAGCGAGAGCGAGAGCGACTAGCGAGATCAACACCAGTGACTAGCGAGAGCAACAGCGAATCCGCTCCTACTCATCCAACAGAGCAGCGATTTGTCTCCTCCTCCTCCTCCAACAACAACAACAACAATGCTGGGGACTCATCTTCTCCTCCTCCAACAACAACAACAACAACAACAACAACGGCAATTGGTCCCCTCCTCCAACAACAACAACGGGGATTCGTCTCCTCCTCCAACAACAGTGACGATTCGTCTCCTCCATCCAGCAGCAAATCCGAATCCGCCCCCCTAATGCCCAAAATCTTAAGGTTTGACTCTACAAATGGCAAACATGGGGGTATTTTTGGTGCAATTCTAGGGCACAAACTTACTTATTGGGTAATGACTCAAATAGTATCGGGTCCAAGCCATGAATACATTCATCATGACTCATCAAATGCATATTGGAAACAACTTTGTCACATAGAATGCCCAAAATCTTAAGGTTTGACTCTCCAACTGACAAACATGAGGGTATTTTGGGTGCAATTCCAGGGCACAAACTAACTTATTGGGTAATGACTCAAAAAGTATCCGGTCCAAGCAATGAATACATTCCTCATGACTCATCAAATGCATATTGGGAACAACTTTGTCACACAGAATGCTGTAAATGTTGTGGTTTGACTCTCGAAATGGCAAACAGGATGAGGGTATTTTTGGTGCAATTCTAGGGCACAAACTAACTGATTGGGTAATGACTCCAAAAGTATCCGGTCAAAACTATGAATACATTTATCATGACTCATCAAATGCATATTGGGAACAACTTTGTCACTCAGAATGCCCAAAATGTTGTGGTTTGACTATCCATATGGCAAACATGAGGGTATTTTTGGTGCAATTCCAGGGCACAAACAGTCTCATTTGTAATGACTACCAAAGTTTTTGTACCAGGCCATGAATGCATATCACATGACTTACAAAATGCATGTTGGGAACAACTTTTAAATGTATATTGGGAACAACTTTGACACACACAGTACAGACAATGTTGTGGTTTGTAGATACAAATGGCACACAAGACAGTACGGTATGTTAGGTGCAGTCTACGAGATTCTACATGTGACTAGAGGATTGAAATACATAACATTAGTGTTATCAAAAGTTTCCCTTCTGAAAAAATTATGGCGCAAGAGGGCTGGCTTGCACAGGTACGTGATCTACTTCTACAAATATATAAGGGCGCGCCAAAGCCAGACAACGCACAGAAGAAGTTAGGGCAAACAACATAGTACAGAACCCACGGAAAAACTCTACACACAAAACATCGTACACATACTACACGAAACACCGTACACACACACACACACACGACACACACAACACAAAACACCGTACACAACCCGACAAAATTCTTAGTACACACACATAACCACACAAAAAGAAACACATGATTCTTGATCGGCACCGTATTCAGAAAATAAAATAAAAAAATATGAATGCTATCGGAAAGACACGACGAAGCAAAAAATCCGAGGGGAAGACCCTTCGAAACAACAAAACCATCCGGCCCGGTGATCATCAAAATACAGGGGACAACAACGGTAAGAAAAAAAGAGTGAAAACAAACACCGCAATTACTAACAAAGTGAGTAACAGTAATACCACAACTATGAACGCATCAAAGGGCAACAGTAAAAAAAATGGTACCAACAACACAATTTCTACTACTACAAACACGGAAGAACAAAACACCATCGACCAGAGTAACGAACCAGCACTGAGCATTACCAACACAACCACCACTACAGTAACGAACCAACAGAAAGAAGGAACAAAAACCAATGTGGTAGAGAAAACATCTAACGGAGAATGCTACAATTTAGAGGATGTTGCGGAACTTGTCATGAAAAAAATCCAATATGACAAATTGGCACAGGAAGTGGCAAAACACTTACGGCAACAAGAGAAGGAACCACATATAGGGGTGGGAAAGGTAGTAATGGTACCTAAACAAACGGAGGCAACCATGCAGGGAGAGGGGACTGATAATGCCGGCGACACAAGAGAATGAGCAGTAAGTACAATTACAGACGAATATGGGCTTATAATAGACAACGATATGCTTAAGGCTTTGAGTGATATGACTGAAACACTGGACAAGCAGCTAAGGGATTACGTCAAAAAACATTGGTACCCCAACATGAAGTTCCCTATCAATGACAAGGTAACGGCGCATGTAATACAAAAAGCTGTTGGAGCAAGTGCGGTTATGAAGCCCCCAAATATTCCACGTGCGTCATTCTGTTCCTTTTACAGGAAACGAGTAGGGACAGTACTGACTGCATTGAGGCACAACTCACAAACATTAGCGAGAAAAAACTGGATAGGTAAATACAGGTGGGAGAATTGGTTGTTGAAATTAGGAATTTTGGAATCTATTTTTGGTCCGACAACACTAACATGCTGCCCGTTGATACTGATGATACTTCCGTACAGACGATTACAGAAAAGGTCGAGTCCCTATCACATTCCCTGGTACTGTTGCAGTTATTCAAGACACAGAATATGAAAACACAGGTATTTTAAACCCTCAATACAGAACATACAAAGACGCGGAAGATGAAGATTTTTATTATTTTGTTACAAGAATCATGTCGGCAATCAATCCGACAAATTCCAATTTCAAACAACGGAAGGAGAGGCACTTGCTGAGTGATATATTTACTATAGCAGATGAAGCATTTGCATTGATACTGATCTACAATGAGCATCATGTATGGGTGAACCAGCAGCGGCAAAAGGGTGATGCCACGATTCCGCGACAAAAAAAAATTCTGCGATTCAGACAGTGGAAGCAGAAATGGATGGATGGAGGAAGGACGCGAGTTGTTCAGTGACTTGTGCGACAAAATTGGCGAGATGCGAAAACACCCAGAAACAGGAAGGAAATTGGAAGAAATGATGAGGGACAGATTTAGGAAGGAAAGTTCGACAAATTACACCAACAATAAGCATGGCGATGCAAATATTACTAGTAGCAGCTCCACTAATTTTAGTGGACCAAAAAAGAAAAAGAAAAGAAACGTCTATATTGATCCGGCAATAACAGCATTGATGAATGAAAGTTTATCTATTGGTGAACTAATGTAGAAAATAACAGTACATACATAATACAAAACTACTAATAATCTTGAACTTAATTGAGAGAATATTAGAAATAATGGAGGATTCGTAATACGTTGCAATAGGAATAAATCAAGCATAATAGAATCTACATTTTAAAAAGGGAATATTGTAGTCAAGAAATAGAATACACAATTAGGAGAGCAGAATCGAATTGTTGTTTGGAAGATTAATATTTTGGAATTAATACTGACTCAAGGTTTCTTTTTTATTCGTGAATAGAAGTAAGTGTTGTTCGTACAGAATAATAATTCGGTTCTGCTAGAGACTGAACTAAATTATTTTTATTCGAGAGTAGAGTAATGTGCATCACGCGCACAGAAATAGTGCTGAGTTTACATATACCCTTATATGATCGTCGCGAATTTCAGGGTGTCCAGAAATATTGCCGTGTTAAAATCACGCACAAAATTTGTGCGCGAGAAGTAAATTCGAACCCCGCGAAACAGTTCTCGGACGTAGTTCCTCGGGGGAAGGCATCCGAGCCCGGGTCCTTCAGATCCCCAAGCATGTTGGGGAATTTCCTGTCGGTAATTAGTAGGGCCTCCCTGTCGTACTTGTTCCATTCCACATATAGGGCCCGACTCCGCTTCCACAGTTTGTATGTGTCTGATGTGAGTTCGATTGTACTGTCGAGTTCTTGTGGTTCCTTCGGTGCCGTAGGGAATGGCGCTTGGGGGTCCCTCGTGTGGTATTGCGCTTCTGTTTCCAGTAGGAAGGCGTAACCCCCTCCCTGAATGTACTTAATGGAGGGTACTTCGGCTAACATTTGCGAGTGCTTTCTTGAACTCGTATACGTCTATGCTCGTTGGTACAGTGACTGGCTTTATTTGTGTCTCATCCAAGAAGTGGTCCTTGAGAGTCGCGTAGTCTTTCTTCTTGGTCATCTCGTCGTCAGTATCACTTTCCTCACTGTCCTCGGTATAGTCGTATAGCAACCGGTTCTGCGTCTGTAATTGCGTGTTTTGTTCTTTGGAGTACTCGAGTATATCCCGGTTGTACTGTTCAAGCTCTTCCAGTTGGTCTCTCAGATCCTGAATTGTGGTGGGGCCTGTGTTTCTGGAATGGTCGATGCTGGTGTCAGGGGTAACTCCTCTCGTTGTGGGGCTGTGGATTCCTTCGGTTCGTGTTCCCTCTGGCATTGGGGTGTGTTGTAATCTTATCGATAACTAATAAGACCAAAGCTGTAAAGCGACGTTTGGTTAATTTGGTTACTTTTAGTATTTACTTTATTTTGTTCTTTTTACGGTGTTGGAAAGAGTTATCGATAAGATTATGATCGGATTGTTTCTGGAGCATATTGATCTCCCACTTACTAATTTGTTGTTTCTTTGTGTGAAGATACGCGTATTGTATCGCGAGTTTGATTCCCATATTGTGTACCTCTGTTCAGTGCTTTAAGTATCGCTTGACACTCACCAGCGCTTATGTATAATTTACTTATGGTACTCATCACATTGGTCGCATCTCACTTTTACTTATCGCGCTTACCTTGGAATCTCATGTTACGTATCACGTATCTTACGTAACACGCATATTAAGACGATGTTGCGTGTACGTAAATTCACGTAAATTCACGCTTGATTTAGTATTCCAATATGGTTGACTTAATCAAACACAGTCGAATCGTAGAGTTGGATCGAACATCGAAGACATCGATTTGACGGTATCAAATTGATTGGTATTCGTGACGCCAGCCATTGGCACGTAATTAATTACCAAACAAGATATAATCAATTGCAGTTGTAAGCGATTGAACGCATAGAACAAGATTTGCGGAGAATCCATTCATATCCTTGGATATCGTATCATTGAAGTCGCATGTATTGGGGGAGGCGCATGGTTGTATGCCGCGAGCTGTAGAGTGGAATTGAATCGGTCCAGAGGGCGGGAAGGCACTCATAAGGGGGAAGCGAGCAAGGTGCCAGTTGTAGCGGTTCAGCCAAAAGTATCGTAAAACCAATTCATTGACAAGACATTAGCATGTAGGTGGTACATCTTGATCCTGAGTGCATCCTGATGTCGTTTGGTAAGGCACACAACTTGGAGTTGCCTTGTAGAGAAGGGAACGCGTGCTGTGATATTGGAAGGAGTGGCCACAACATCAAGATCAATCGTCTGACGACCCTCATGACCCGCTTTGGACCATAGGGGTTGCAGTGAAGAAGCGCCAGGAGACTTGGGTAGTAGGTAAGCTGGTTTTGGCAAGCGGCGGAACACCAGCATAGATTGACTCTGAGGATTAAACAATGTCTGTCGGAAGTTGGCTGGCGGCCCTGAGAGAGATTCGACAGGGGTCACTACAGCATTGGAATTAACCGTCTTGGTGTGGACTAAGCCGGTAGTACCAGAAGGGATGGTCGCGTTGACATTGGATTCGGCGGATTTGATAGGGACCAAGATTGGAGCGTCCGGGGGAGCAGCCTTCGGTGTGGTATATTTTCGCTGTAGTAAATTGGCAAATTGGGCCCTGGATGCGGTGGCAGACAGTGGGTCTCCGGTGTAGGCTTGCATGAAGAGGTCGGGGCGCCATTTGCTTTTGAATCTCCAATGGGTGATAGTGAGTTCAAATAGGAGGATAGGTTCTTCATCAGTGTTGGTTCGAATCGCATGCTTGGCTGCTGCGTCAAATTCTGTCTTGTATCGCATTCGCTTGGTAGACCCATTGTTTCTAACATGTTTGATAACACATTTGCTGAGAAGATTGGCAATGTGGCCTTGTGTGACTGCATCTGAGTCTATTAGATTGATAGCAATTGCTTTGGCAATGCAATTTAGGATGTGTAGTTGTGGGTCCGGTGCTATTTCTAGTGGTCCTTCATCTTCTTTGGCATTGGCTTCACGGGGCGCAAAGAATTCTGAGAATTCATCTTTGCCAATTATTTCAGAGTAGGCTTTGTTGAGGGACGCGGCGGCGGATGGGTTGCTAGCGCTTGCAAAGCGGAATTCGATTCCAAAGATTGGATGAGGGACGCGGCGGCGGATGGGTTGCTAGCGCTTGCAAAGCGGAATTCGATTCCAAAGATTGGAGTCCAGTCGAATGGAGTCGGCATGGTCGAGGCTGTATGTGGACGGAGATCAATCGTCGTCGTCGATATAATTAATCCGTTGGAGTATCAAAGAAAATTCTGGTAGAACAATCGTTGGCGGCGTTAATGGGTGCGGTCGGCGTTGTCGATCGTCGGAGAAGCGTCGTCGTCATCGATTGTCAGAGAAACAATTGTTCGCGTCAATTAACCTTGCTTGTCAGTCACAGATGGCGTCCGGAACGTTTGTCGGATAAACAATCGTCTCTTGGTCGTGGATCTGAACAGAAAATTCCCGTAGAAGGATTGGTAGTGCGCCGTGGAGATTAGGGGAAATAGATTGTAGGAATCAATTGCCGTTGGAATAGTCAGGTAAGGAATAGTCAGGTAAGGAATGCGTGTGGGCAATCTTCGTAGATCGGGGATGAACGTGAAGGTGCCGTACGGTAGCTGTTAGAATATTCCGGATGACTTGGGGGAAGAAGGGAATTCGCAGTCCGGGATAACGTTTGCAGGAAGCGGGATCAAGGAAAGGAGTTGTTTGGTAGGCCGTGGAGGCAAGAGAGAACCGATTGGCGGAGAAGCAATCAGAGTAGATCAGAGGTTGGATTTGCGAGTGATCGTCAGAACGATCCGCGGAGGTGCGGAAGAGAGGGCCGAAGAACGGGATCGATGTAATTTCGGTGGGTCGATCGTCGTCCTTGGATGTGTATCACAGAAGGAGATTCTTGATAGAATGATCTGTAAATACAGTAGGTCGGGGATCGAAATATTGAAGTTGGTGATTGTAGCAATCAAATGGGCATTGATGGTCCTTTATGGGGATGATGGACGCGGAAGAAATGAATGGGTGATTGCAATCGGCGTGTCCGGTGCAATGGGCTGTTATGAAAGACGGCGGTGGTCTTTATCTTGTAATCAAATCAGAGAACTGGTTGTGGATTACAACTTGAGCATGGGTGAGTACACCCCCTGATTCACAAGCAGTGATGAAGAGGGAAAGGAAGATCGGGAAACCGGACTTCAAAAAGAATGAGATGGGGGGGGAGGCTGAGAATGTGCCGCACAGGGAGCTAAGCACAGAATTTCCTCTGGATTTAACCGACAGTGGAGGTGCTGAACGGCCGGAGATAGGTAGCTTAAGGTAAACACTGGTGCTCTTGCGGGACACAAGTGTAAGTTATAAGGGCTATATAACCTGTTGTAACTCTAAAAATTGACCAAAGGTATATGATGTTAAAATTTAAAGAGAAGTGAGCATATCGTGAGATTGCTCTGTTACTGTGTATTTTACTGTATTCGACCGGTATCCCTGTGTTAGTGTTGTATGTAGGGATGTCTAAACCGGTCGTCGTAGATCATGTGTAATTCGTCATAAGACAGAGAGCACATGATATGACCTAAATGTCTGGATACTTGAAGTCATTTTTTATCTCTGGAGGAGTATAAGTAACTTTTCAAGCGTAGAATGGATATAATTGCTGTAGAATGTACGTTAAGTAGGGTACGTGTATTTTTGACCGACAACAACTTTTGTATATGAGAAGCTTCTCCCAATCTAATACGATTGAATACAAAAGTATCCAAAAACATGTTTCTCTCTTCAGATTTATCAATCCCACAATTCTAAAATCCTACTAAATCAAACCACTATTACACGTTCTCTTTTTAGAGGTTCTACGACAATCCCCAACTGCATCAATGAATGTACCGTACTGTAGTACGAACTCGTACCGGTAATCTTATCCATACGGTACTAGGTAATACCGCATGTACGAGTACTCGTAATTACTCGTGCGATACTTTTACCCGTACGGTACGTATGACGGACGCCATGTATCAGAAAACAAAGGCTTAAAACTCGGCTGGCTCGCGAAACGCAATAATTTCAAAACGAGGATTCTCGTTTTCAAATTATGCGTACCGTACATGACTTAGTGGTGGTGGAACCATACGAGTATGTACGTCTTACTTCTATTACTCATACTCGTACTTTTCGTACTACTTTTGCCTCACCGCACACGATGCGTAGGGTCTGGTCCCGACTGTTCTGTCCCATGAGTGAGTGAACGAGTGAGTGTGTCGATCACATTACCGGTACAGTACACTAATACGTAGGTAGTACGTATGAAATGGAATAATCTCAATAATCTTAATATGGGCACATTATTATGACAGTATTTTCATTGCTGTACGGTAGGTGCCGCTTTCAATTTTGTATTGCTTATTATTTAAGCGCTTTTACTGTATCTCCCTCCCAGTTCGGTTCTGGGTTTGGGATGCTGCCTTGCTCGGCTCGGCTCGACAGACGAAACGAAACGAAATTGGACGGAGTCGAGGAGTGTACCGGTAGTAAAGTGCGATTATGTTGTGTTGTGCACCAACCGATGATCACGCATCGCATCACAATCCAACGAAGCAGTTCACACTCACTCGTGACGGCAGCAATAAGTGTAGAGATAACTCAGTTCAACAAATCCAAATCCAATTTCAATTATTCCAATTCCAATTCCAATTCCAATTCCAATTCCAATTCCATTCGTTCGGCTTGGGGTGCCACAACAACAGTTGTTCGTACGTAGCTGCCACCAAGCAGCGATTGATTGGAATCAGTCGGAACCAACCGAGAGAACAGAAGGGCCCGAATACATACCAGACACAAAACAAAACAAAAAACGAAACAATCCATCACAATGCCGCGGGGAGCATCCTCGTCGCTGTGGTCCCGGTTTATTGTTTCCTTCTTTTGGTGGCCATTACAATCACAATTACAATTACAATTACAATCGAAACGGTTGTTGTTCCGGAAGTGGTTGCTCGTTGGTTCCTTCCTGTCCACGATTGTTGTTCTGGTCCACCAGTACCGCTTCGCAAGGGACGCGGCGTCGGTGTTTCGGCACCAGTACGAAATCGAGAATGCCTTTATTGGTGCACCAACGACGAGGACGAGGACGACGACGAGGACGAGGCGATCTGAACCAATGGCAACAGTGGCAATGACAATGACAACGGACACGGCAACCGCAACGACAACAGCAACGGCAACGGCAACGGCAACGGCAACGGCAACAACGAATCCGGCTTTCGTCAACGCCTCTTCCTCCCAACATCCTGCAAACGAAAACATAGGCGAAAACAAAGGCGAAGACAAAGACGAAGACAAAGACGAAGACAAAAACGAAGACAAAGACTCCCCGCACTCCGAAAACCAACACAACAAAACCGCTACTCACCCCGCCTCAACAACCACGAGCATAGCCAACTCGCAACTGCAACTGCAACTGCAACTGCAACTGCTGCTACAGCCCTTTCCCGACATTTCATACAGTACCAACACCAACACCAACACCAACATCAATAGCACCGAGTGGGAGGAGTCGGTCCGGGCCAAGCTGGCCAAGGAAGAGCACGCCCGTGTATTCATGCTGAAAGAAACGAGCGGCCAGCGCAGGGTCGTTCGGAAGGTCTTTGCCCGGCTCCTGGACCGCCTCGATCAAGCTGCTGTTGTCACCGATACTGGCACCAATACTGGCACCGATACTAGCACCGATACTGGCACCGATGCCAAGCACGATACCGATACCGCCGAGCACGATGCCCCCAAGCCCCGGGACGTCGTCGGCGATCCCTCCCTGTGGCACTCGGTGGAACCCTCCGGGCACCGTGCGCTCGTACAAACCGCCCGGTCCGATTTGGACGAATTGGTCCGAACCCGCGTCCACTCGGACAATTGCACGCTGTGGCTGGTCCCTCCCACGGGCATCACCGCCGAAGAGGTCGAGTCGGACGACAACGATCGGTCCCGGAAAAAGAAATCACGGGATGTCGGTCCCGATCTCTGGTTTCAGTGCGGCGACGGCGACGGCGACGGCGGTGGTAGCGGCGATAGCAACAGCAATAGCAACAGCAATAGCAAGTAGAAATAGCGACAATGGCAATGGCAATGGTAATGGCAATGGTAATGGCAATGATAATGGCAGCGAGCGGCTCCACAAAAACAAACCCTGCGCTCCCGCCACCCTGTGCCTGGTGCGATCGGATCCAAGTTCCTGGAGGGAGTATTACAACAAAAACAACAACAACCACCACCACAACCACCACAAAAGCCGCTACGACCATTCCGAGCTCGAGGCGCGGCTTATGCCGCGTTTCTCGCCATCGTCGTCGTCGTCGTCGTCGAACCACAATAAGCGCAAGGACAAACACAACAAGCCCCGGTCGGCCATTCTGACCATGGTCAACACGGTGTGGTACCTCCGCCACGGAAAAACCGCCCCGGGTGACAAGGGCAGGGAACGACCCTTCATCTGGGAAGCCTTTCTCAACAAGGCAAGCTACGCGCTGCGCACGAATCGCGATCTGTACATCTGGATCGGGGGACTGGACGACGGAGACGATTATGACAATAATAATAACGATAATAATAATGATAAGGAGGATGCCGGCGGCAAGCGAACGAAAAGGAACATGCGCAAGAAGAAGAAGCAGAAGCAGAAAAAGAAACAATCAACATCGTCCACAACGTCCACAACGCCAAAACAAAAACCACCATCGATCCTTCACCAGCGCAACACGGAATCCGTGTCCGAGACCTTTGGGACTTTTTGCAATCCGGAATGGGCAACGAAAAACGTCGTCCACTACTACAAGCCGGTGGCCTTTGCGGCATTTTTTCGCCGGGTCACCCTTGACAATGCTGCTGCTGCTTCTGCTGCTTCCGGTTCGGGAGGAGACACGCACGATAACAATAACAATAACGATAACAATGACGATAACAATGACGATAACAATGACGATGACAATGACCAAAACAAAAACGACGACAACGACAACGATACTCGCGCCTGGTTTGTCGATGCCGACATTGTTTTCAATCGCGAGGCCTTTCCGACCGACAATGACAATAACAATGACAATGACAATAACAATAACAACGAAGGCAACAACGATAACAACTCCGATGACTCCGACATTCTCTCCCTCGATGATTACTTCGATCTCTCCCCACAGGCATCCCTCCTGGGATCCCAAAATCCGTCCGGAAAGGACGCAAACATCTTGATCAACGGCGGATTGCTGGGACTCCGGCGCAGCCCCAACAACAACAACCGCAACAACCGCAACAACAACAACAACAACAACAACGATGATGATGATTGGGTCCTCGACTTTGCGGCGCTCTGGTGGCACTGCCGGTGCGGGGAACGCGATCAGATCGCATTGTGGCTGCTGCTCTTTGCCACCTGGAGTGCCGAGAGCGCACTACTCGTTGGCCACAACCACAACCACAGCCACAGTCACAGCCACAACAACCACAACCACAACAGCGGCAATATCAATGGCAATATCAATGACAATATCAATGACAATATCAATGGCAACAACAGCAGCAGCAACAGCAACAACAGCGGCGGTGCCAGCTTGCCGCGGTTTTCCTATCCGGGGGTGGCCTTCGAAAACTACTTTTATGCCTGGTGCACCGTTCTTCCCCACGCCCGAACATGGTTCCCCTCGCTCCAGAAAGCATGGGAACGCGAGACCACCACCACCACCACAACCACGGGGGCAGCGGCAGCCTTGTCGTCGTCGGCGGCGGCAGTCACCGTTGTGGACCACCGTTCCCTCCAACGCCACCTTGTTCAACGGGGGGGACGGATTTCTGGAATCTCACCGCGGCGGGGTCTACACGTATCCCCTCGAACTCCCCCACGTCTTGTTGCTTCCGCTGGATCCCTTTGTGCTGCCTCCCACGGCTTCGGCTTCGGTTTCGGCATCGTCGGTTTCGGCGCGGCGGACCGACTTTTACCTCGGAATCGTGAAAAAAGCCCAGCCCGAAAAAAAGACTCTGCTGAGCCACAACAAGAACATGAAAGATGCCTGCTACGATTTCAAGTGCTGGCCCTTTTTGATACGGGAGGATCCGAATTCGACCCGCAACACCAAGAAGAAAAAAAAAACGGAAGGATGAGGGATGTACCGTAGGAAGGATGGAACAAAACACAACGAAACAAAACAAAACACAGCACAGCACAGCACAGCACAACACCGGGGCTTGCAAGCGCACAGACGGACGGAAACCGATTCGAATTCGAATTCGATTCGATTCGATTCGAACACGCTCGATAGGTGGTGGACAAGAGGAAGGAGGGACCCGCGTGCATGCTGCTCCGATCTCGGTCTTCACTTCTACCTCCGAGGTGGTGTGTGAACGGCACGGCACGGCGAGGAATGGTGTTCCGTTCCGGAACCCGGCAACACAATCTAGACGCAGCGGCATTCGTTCGACGCAACGGACACGCCTTCCTGCAATGCAGGACCTGCAATGCAGGACCTGCAATGCAGGACCTGCAATGCAGGACCTGCAATGCAGGACCTGCAATGCAGGACCTGCAATGCAGGAAGCATCAAACTGCTATCTATCTACCGTATGGTAGCACCGCACAGAAACTAGCACGTTGACTCCCGAGTGACGGCGACGGCGATGGTGATTGATGGGAATTAAGGTTAAGGATATTACGATTTCCGTGATACTAAAAATACGTGGAAACACAACAAGAGGACAACGAAAGATCCCAATAAGCAGAACCTCCACATGTGTTGGAAAATTAAATCTAGTGAAAGTTATTATCAACAAACTGATCTTCTAGGCCTATCCCTGAAACCGGAGTGATTAATGTCATTTGCATTAGCTTTGTTTGATGATCTACTAGTAGTAGGTGCTCGTCAAAATAATTTTCCAACATGCCCGTTTCACCAGTGTACGAAAACACAGAAAGAGAGAAAGAAAGATGGCTAAGGAAACAAAAGAAAGTGCTGACAAGAAAGGCAATGAGATCAGGTCAGATGAAGAAAGCATCAACCCGAAACCAAGAAAGACGAGAAGAAAATTCAACAAAAAGAAGAAGAAACACCTTGATTACGGCGGAGAGAGCACAAAATTCACCGGACTAACTGAAGAAATCAAGAATGATACATTCACATACTATGGGGGAAACCAAGCAAAGCAATGGCTGAAGTCAAGACAAGCATTCATCACATACGCAGGAGGGAAATATGGGCAGAATGCAATGGCCTCCCTACTAAACGGACGACACATCATAGTGACGTTGTTGAGGCGATTGATTATTGTTGTAGGAAAAGTTACCAATTGTAATCAAAGTTTTGATTCAACCGTAGAACCAAGCGTTGACAGAGGGGACATAGATCCTTGAGGAGATTTCAGAGAAGACGTATTGAACCTAATGTCGTTGTCACAGTTGGGAGAAGTTGCAACAAAGGAATGCAAGGAGACAGGGAAAAAAAGGAAATCTAGTGCAAACGTAGGATAAATGCATCAGAATCAAATCGAATGTTTCTTTGATATCAGGAAGGGGAGATTTGAGAGTGACATCTAGCAGGATCAAGTCGTCAAGGATCAATTGCTTCAAGAAGCCGTAGAATAGGATCATTGTAGGGATGAAACGAGAGGGGATATCAAATTGTCAACGAAGGATTGTAGATAGTAGAGATCAAATATCGGCGGAGATTGGAGAATCAGGATCCACTCGTAGAAACACAAGGAGACTTGTCATAGAAACGAATGTTGATGGAGAGGGAATTGATGATCAGATTAGAAATTGATTGCGTCAGCAGTCTGAATCGATCATTATTCCAGGGTTGTCTCATAGCCGTAGATGCAGAATCAAATGTTGACGATTGACTGTTTTGGGGAAAGAAGAATGTTGGTGGAGTTGTTAGTTGAACATTAAACACTAAACCTAAGAGAGTTGACAACGTAACCTTCTAGACGGAGTTTATGGGGGGGGGGGGGGGGTTGGGGGGGGAAATATGTAGAAATATTAAAACAATCTGTTTTTAACAAGTAGCCTTGTTACAAACGCTACGACTAAAAACTTTTAAAAAAAGAGCTGAAATAATTATTTACGGAAATGAGATGCTTTGTCTATAAGCAATAGTAGTAATATTTAGTGGCGCGCGTTCATTTTTATGGCAGCGAACTCTCATTTTTATGGTTGCATGTAACCATAAGATTTAACCTGAACATATTGAAAATGATTAAAATCTGTCTTAGATGAAGTTAGTCCTCGTCGTCCTCGTCATCTTTGCCAGATGAGAGAGTTGGTGAAAAATACAATCAGACTTTCTAGATTTGGTACAATTTGTACATCATGAATGAGCCGGACTACATTCAAATTTTTCCCTGTTGTCGGGTACGGCGACAAACCGAAGTGCGAAATATTAACATGGAGTACGTCGTCGTTGTGTGGTGAAATTGAATTAGTAGTACCGGTAGTTAATTTAGCATCTGTTATTTGTTTTTTGTTATTCAGTTGCAATTAGATGGATTAGGAAGGAAAGAAGTGAGGAGGAGTTTCAGGTTTTTTTTCGTCTCGGAAATTTCGACTTGAAGCGAAATTTCAATTCGAAAGAGGTGCAGAATCAGTCATGAGACCAATTTTGATCATGAGTGTTAATTCTGTCGTAAGCCTCTAAAAAGAGAATGTGTATTGGTAGTTTGGTTTACTAAGAATTTAGAATTGTGGGAATGATAAATCTGAAGAAAGAAACATGTTTTTGGATACTTTTGTATTCAATCGTATTAGATTGGGAGAAGATTGGGAGAAGCTTCTCATATACAAAAGTGACGTGTTCTCGGAATTGAATCGTATGATTGGAGTTCGAATTCCGATCAATCGTATTTGGGACGACGGTTGGACGTGTATCGGGAGAAGGAGAGACGAGATACGACACTCTTCTCCTTCTCGTAGAATGAGTCAAAGAGTAGGGTGATAAGGCTTGATGTGACTGAATGTTGATTCTTTCTTTGAGGTGTGGAGTTTTCCAGTAGGCAATGGTGCCATTGGTGAAGATTTGGTCAATGGTGAATGGACCAATGTTCTTGGCATGAAGAGCATCTGCATTTGGTTTGGTGATCATGATTTGTTCATTGACAGCGAAGTCATGTTGTTTGCGATGAGAGTTTTCACGGAGGGCATCTTTGTTGATGATGTTTTGGCGTTTGTTTCGAATGATGTTGATATCAGAGATGATAGGGATGGGGAGAAACATATTGCGGTTGAATACAAGGGCACCTGGAGAGATGCCAAAAGTCTTGTGGACAGTGCATCAAAGAGCAAATTGTGTGGATGCAAAGATGTTGTCAATAAGGTCATAAGCTTGTTGTAGATCTTGAGGAGGATTGGTGTTTAGTTCAATGCGCATGGCTGATTCGATAGTATCATGGGCCCGCTCAAGAACAGCATTTGATTGTGGGTTCTTGGTTGTGGACATCTTGGGTTTGATACCGAGACATTCAAGGTGGAATTGAAAATCATGGCCAATGAAGCAAGGTCCTCTGTCGAATTGACAATTGTTGGGTCGAGGGTATCGAGAAAGCCAGGCATTGTTGAGTGCATGGACTGCCATTAAGCTGGTAGGATTGACTTGAGGAGATCGAATGATTTCCAAGAGATTTGTGGACATATCCATGATGGTAAAACCATTGAATTGGATGGGTAGAGGATGACCAGGGAGTTCAATAGACCATGGACCAATTGCGTCGATGGCGATTGTATCCCAAGGTACGTGTGTTTCTTGTCGAGTAGCTAGTTGACCATGGTGATGATGATCTAACTTGTAGCGTTGACAAGCATCACAAGTACGGCAGAATTGAAGAACTGCATCCTTGAGACCAGGAGAGTAGATGAATCGATTGATTATGCTGGTGAGTCGATCAGCTCCAGCATGCCCGAGGACATGGTGGTACCATTTGATGGTGTTCGCTCTGAGGATTGCAGGGAGAACAATTTTGGTTTGGTTATTGTGGTTAGTGAATACAAATATATCTGTACCATTGAAATTTTGAATTGTATACTTGTCATTTTGTGTAATACTTTCATCTGCAAGTTGTGCTTGCGCAAGGTGTGGAAGGGCTAGTGGGTATTCAGGAATTGTTTCCGGATAGTTGATGAAGAGATCAGAGAGATCGAGGGCAGGAGAATCTTCTTCCTTGGGGTCTTCTTGCATGGGTTGTCGCGAGAGTGCGTCTGCAATGACATTTTCTTTGCCCTTGATGTATTTGAAAACTGGAGAGAATTCTTCAAGGAGCATTCGCCAGGTCATGATTCGATTGGAAGTGATAGTTTGACGAGTGAGATTGATATGGTCAGTCCATACAATGATTTCTGCGCCCCAGAGGATAGGTCGAAATTCTTTGAAGACTTTGACTACGCAGAGCATTTCTTTGTCGATGGTTGGGTACTTGAGTTGAGCCTTGGTTAGTTTTTGAGAATAACAGACGATGATTCGATTGTCTTGGACAATTACAGCGCCTAACTGGTAATCAGAGGCGTCAGTGTAGACATGAAATGGTTTGTTCGGATCAGGATAACTGAGAAGAATATCTTCAGCTATCATAGCTTTTGCACGTGTAAAAGCTTCGATAAGTGCTGGAGTGGGAGCAAGCTTACCCTTTTGTTGCCCGGATAAAGCTGATGAGTGGAGCAAGAACTTCAGCGCGTTTGCGCCAAAAGTTTCTGTAAAAATTAACCATACCGATAAACGATCTGAGTTGGGTAATGGTTTTGGGGAAGGTGAGCTTCAGGATGGGTTCAATCTTGATAGGATTAGGTCTGACACCATCGGAAGATATGATGTGTCCGAGCCAAGGTGTAGAACTTTTCAACCAGTGACATTTGGCTGGCTTGACTGAGAAGTTATGGGCCTTTAGTAGGTAAAGGACTTGATTTACGGTCTTGCAGTGAGCGTCGAGTTCATCGGAGAAGATTCCAATATCATCAATGTAGACTTTGACTTGAGGGAGATGAAGAAATATTTGTTCCATACAACCCTGGGCCCAACATGGAGAGTTTAGAAAGCCCATGGGTAAGCGAAGGAGGCAAAATTTGCCAAAAGGCGTTACAAGAACACACTTCCAACTGGATTCTTCATCAAGTTTGAAGGTGTGAAACTGCATGCTGACGTCGATGAGTGTAAGGTATTTGAAGCCTCGACGCTGGTGGAAGATATCTTGAATCTTTGGTAATGGGTAATGAAGTTTCTTGGTGACCTTGTTGAGTTCACGAAAGTCACTGATTAGACGGCAGGAACCATCTGGCTTGGGCACCACAAATGTAGGCATTCCCCATTCGGTAGCATAACAACGTTCAAGAATGCCAAGATTGACTTGTCGAAGTAGTTCGGTTTTGACGGCTTGTTGCTGGTGGATGGGAATGGAGTATGGTTGCTTGATATGGAATGGAACTGCATCGGGTTGAAGATAGATGTGGAATTCTTTGTCATGGAAAGATTCCTAGTTCACGGTCGGTGAGACCTTCGAAGAGCTTGGCATTTGGGCTGAGGATCTTGAGGAGCTGCTCTTGTTCATATGAACTGAGATGAGTTTGTTCAGAGACTAGTTTGGGTAGATCAGTCTTCTCGTATTTGGTTGCTCCATCAACATAAGCTTGTTGTTTGGCTTGGTTCATGTAGCTTTCGGCAACGACGTATGGTTCATTGGACATGACTCTTTGGATGATAGTCTTGTCATGGAAATAACTGGGTGGATGAAATGGCATTGTTTTCTTGTACCAGGTCATGGTTGAGTTTTCAAAATCCATTTTGATTCCAATGTCCTTCATAGTCTTTCGAACCAAGGATGAAATGGTAATTCATTTTGGCGTCGACTACATAGCACTTGACCTTGTTGATGAGGAGTGAGAAGGATAGCTCGGGAAGCATGAGGTTGTGAAGGTTTACATACTTGGAGCAGCTGGCTTTGCCATTGGTGGTAATCATGTTGACCGGAGTTTCAAGATCATGGAGGACGACTGTTGGTGGAAGGGATGATTGAAGAATAAGATTGTTGGTTGATCCCGAATCGAAAAGTGTCTTGAAGTAGTATTTTCCTTTTTGTTCATTTACTTGATTGCAAGTAGTGATGGTAGTTGGAGCAAGATCTTGAGGTTCCTTTGGTTTGGAGAGAGCAGTGAAGTTTTCGGTGTAGCCGTTAGGTGGGCTAGGAGATATGACATAAGAGTCGGTGATTGGTTCCTTGTTAGGCTTGTTGTTGATATAGATTAATTCTTCCGTTGGAATCTCAACGCACAAATCGTTGTTGTATGATGGGAACCATTGAATGTCTTTATCGTAATATTTGGAGTCGGCTTCAATGTCGACATGAAAGAGGTCATGCCAAATTTCTTCTGGAGACTCGGAGTGTTCTTGAATAACAACTAATAAGACCAAAGCTGTACGGCAACGTTGGTTAATTTGGTTACTTTTAGTATTTACGTTATTTTGCTCTTTTTACGGTGTTGGAAAGAGTTATCATTAAGATTATGATCGGATTGTTTCTGGACCATATTGTTCTCTCAATTACTAATTTGTCTTTCCTTTGTGTGGGGATGTGTGGATACTTCGTGTCGAGAGTTCGATCCTCATATCGCTTATCTCGACTCATACTCAGTGCTTTAAGTATCTCTTGATACTCACGTGCGCTTATGTATAATTCACTTATTGCGCTCATCTGGTGATATAAGATCTTGAAATTGTACGTTTACGTAAAACGTATTACGTTTCACGTATACGTAAATTGTACGTTTAGGTAAAACTGTATTACGTTTCACGTATACGTAAATTGTACGTTTACGTATTACGTTTCACGTATACGCAAATGGTCTTGTACGTAAATCGTACGTATACGTATCACGTATCTTTTAGTAATTCAACACACCCTTGGATGGTCCTTGGACTATCTGGCTCATAGAGATATATCGGGCGTACCTTCTTATGGTGGCTCCCCGGATGGTGCTTGGTGGGGTAGTCCGCCAGATTATGTTTTCCTGGTTCCCAGAAAATGTCGAATTGGCCTTGTTGCGCCCTGTCGTTTAACCAATAGAATCGCATATCAATGGCCTTGGACCGCTTTTGCTTGATCGTGCCGTTGAGTATGCCCTCTGCTGTATTATTATCGGTTTTCATAGGTGTGGCCGGTTGCGGGTGGCCTAATTCGATCAGACATTGTCGGATGGGTAAGGCTTCCCGTGCATTCAGGAATAATGATGCCACTTTGGCCTCGGCCGCTGATGCCATGACATTTTTGATTATTTTTGCCAATACGAGTATAGCACCGTTGAATGTGTGATCGGATGTATCCCCTAGGTAATGATAACCCCCAGCTCGGCTCTTGGCCTCTGGACATACCAAGTATGCTGCATCGCTATCCACTCGGAGTATCATGTCACTTGCCCTGTATATGATGGATGCATCTGGATTGCATGACGCATAGTTGAGGAAATATTTCGTGGCTGCTAATGTTGTTTTGTTATTCTTGGCTGAGGCGATGTCGTTGAGCGCATGTAACATCGTGTTGTCGACTGCTCGGGCATAAAACAGGAACTTTCCTGTGACTTGTTGGATGAATTTTATTTCTGCGTCCGATAGTGTGGTCATGTCCTCGAGCTTTGCGTATTGTATTTTTTCGCCGTAGGCAGGGACATCCGCGCGTGAAGGGCCCGCGAACGTGCGTGTCGGCCTCACGTGTTTGAATTCTTTCAATGCTTGCTCCACGTACCCGTCCATAGACAATTGTACTTCACGTTTGTCGTAGTCCCAACGCAGGTGAACCCCGACGTACTGTTTCCCCAACCAGTCCACTTTGAATGTATATTTGGCTCCTACGGCCGCTACTAGGTGATTTACGTCTTCCTGTTGGGTGTACTTGATCCCAAAGTCATCCACCACGAGGGTTAAGTTAATGTCCCTTTCATCATGTAGGAACAGTCCCTCTGTGTGGGGTGCTTTCCTGTATCCGTACTTCTGTAGGTGGTCAACAAGGTCGTCGTGGGCGATCTTGCCACTCTGTTTTAACCCATACCATGCCTTTTTGATCCGGGCATATACATATTCCCCTTGTTTGAGCCCTATCAGCTTGTACGCTATTCTGATTCGGGGGGGAATCATGTCCCACCGGAACTTTACGTATTCGGGTTCATCCAGTGTGGAGCATAAATACATGTTGGAAATGTCACCAGTACAGTATTTGGCCCCAGGGGAGGACACTACGCTGTTCCAGTGGGTTTTGATGGTTTCCATGCTTGCTGTCCGGGTGGACACGTTACCATGGTACTCCAGTCGGTCTCCCCCTGCTGTGATTCTCGTCCGGTAGGGGTCGGCCTTCTCGGGGCGTATGGCGACTGTATATCGGGGATATGTGACCCTTTTGTGTATGGGCACTTCAGTTCTCCTGATCCAGTCCAATACGTCCATCCCTTCTATGTTATTCTGTTGAAAGCCTTGGAATAACCGGCCGAACTCGTCCTCGCCTGACTTGAGCCATAATTCTTGTACCTGTGATTTGGGGTGCCTGATTAGATCACGGTACGCTGCCCACTTGTTCAAGTCCTCATCCCATATGGACCCCCCACACGCTAGTTGGGGCACATACGATAAATCGTTCGTTCGTAGAGTCTGTTTTGGTACGGGAAAATGGACCGGATCACGCGGGTAAACTCCCATTAGGGCCTTGGGCTTAAGCTTGGATTTTGAGTAGTATTGGTCGGACTTGTAGTACCGGGACACTTCACCGTGTGTGTAGTCCGCAACGTCCCCATCCGTGAATCTTACTTTGTAGTATTGATTGGTTTGGTCATAACTTATGACTTCACCTTCATACCACCCTGAGTTGAACTTCTTTCTAATGATCGTGCCCACCGCCCAGGGGTGTCCCCGGCGGGCACTGCGTTGTTGCGTAGGTGCCACCCTTGGAGGTTCGCGCGCATTGGATTTTGTATTGGGCCCGTTTGATACCGTGAGCGGTTCGGGCGTGTTTTTGGTCGTATCACAAAGCTTGGCATCTTTGGGCATATTTCGATTTTGTCATGTATTTATATGCAATAGTTCTTGTATACTCCGCAGGGCCTCGTTTAGTTGCGTTCCCTGTTCCATATAAGGGATTGGTGGATGGGGTTTACTAGCAATTTCTTTTAGGTCTTGGAGTGTCATGAGCAGCCGGTCTGTAGAAGAGGTACGTGGCATCTCACTTTTGGGGAAGAACGCTACTGTGTTGCTGATTCTGGTAGCGCGGCTGGCCTCCCTGACACATGTGTAATTCCTGTAGTGCTTTAAGGCCGGTCCAATGTAGTAGCCCCTCGTTCCATGGTCCTGCCATGCGCCGCGTCCCTGAGCCCTGTCGTGGATAATCACCCGACAACCCATAGGGGCGAGGGGGTGTTTGTTGTAGTCATAGATCCCGCGTCTGAGCTCATATGCCGATAGTTTGGGTTGGGTACGCGATGCACGTAACAAGTTGAGGGTAATGAGGGCCTGTGGGATCAGTAGGTCCCAATCGTCTATCGGGAACTTATCATCCACGCCATTCAATCCCGCTATAAAGTGGTTCTTGAAGGTCTGAATCGCCCGTTCGGCATGGTTGAGCCGGTGGTCCCCAGGTGATGCTAGTTGGTAATCGAGGTTGTTCCTTGTGATGTATGCAATTAGTTTCTTGGAGGTCTCGTTGTCCATTCGCACTATTTTTGCGCTTACGTTGTCCTCTTTCATACGTGCGTAGCATGCTGTAAATCCATGTAGGAGGTCTTCGCTCTTGCGTGACTGGATGGGTTCCACGTCAATATAGTTGGAATCGTAGTCGTACATGAGGAATACGTACTGGTGTCCACGACATGACGTGACTGGGTATCTCCCCGGTAGGTCCCACGCGATGAGCTCCTTTGGTTCGTCTCTGGTTCGTGGCCCTGCGTGGTTGGTTGGTTGCATGTCATTCGTGGAAACTATGTCCACGCAGACATTATGTATCTTCTTCCGGCCGACTTGGGGTGGTTCTGTATTGGTTGTCGGTCTGTTCTTCGCCTTCTTTGGTTTGTGCGTGCTTTGAATGCCTTGTCCCACCATTTGTAGGTGTCCCATAGTGGTTTCTTCTGTGAGTGGGAGGTGTCGGTTGACACGTTGTGCCGCGAGGCCCAGCCACGTGGCATATGATCCGCGCTCGATGGCGCGGACCCAATTCTCTTTAGTGGGGTACCCTGCTGCTGCGTGGTAAAATTGTATTAGTTTGGGGATGGCTTGAATCTGGTATGCCCCTGCCCCCGTGTGTATTGGATATTCGGTGTTTTGTTCGTTTTCGTTTTGCGGGGGGCCGGATTCGTTTTGCGGGGGGCCGGTTTCGTTTTGTTCATTTTCGTTTTATTCGTTTTGCGGGGGGCCTGTCACCCTTGGAGATTCAGCTGTCCCCTTTGGTAGGTCGGGCTGATGGAGGGGAACCATGTATAGATTCCTTAGGGGGTCGCGTTGACCGGTGAGTATGACCTGTTGGGTAGGGCCGATAACTGTCACGTCATCCTTAGAGAACTCTACGTGGCATCCGGTACTGCACAGTTTGGGCACTGAGACCAAAGGGAGTTCCACTTCGTCAAACTTGTGGCATCCTCGGGCCTCGAGGGGGAGACGGGGTAGGTCTAATAGGTCCGTTGCCTGTCGATAGCATCTTGCTCCCATTTGCACATCCTACGGTCAGTGCCCCCGGCGTGTCTTGGTGTGCTCCCCCTTGGTATGTTGTAGGGACGAAATGGTCCGTCGCCGCTGAATGTAGAGCTCCATACCCCGGAGAGGTCCTGGTATGGAACGCGACGTCAGGCGTGAATGTAACTGTTCTCGGTGGTCGAGGACGGGTTTCACTCAAGGGATCACGTAGGATACTGAGTAACTGTGAATCATGATTACTAGGTTGTTTAAGTATGCTACTTTTGTGTTCCCTCCCACGCCGTCAAGAGCATAAGGGAGTGTCGACTATCATAGTCCGGCCGTTCCTGTTGGGGTCGGGCCCATTCCACTGCAGCCAGCGATCATTGTTCCTGGTGGCTCCACCTATTTGGTTGTCGTATGTGGCCCCTTCCTGGTGCCCGGCCCTGTTGCTCCGTCGGTAGCAACTCCGGCCGTCGTGGGTGAGATTCACCCCACACGAGTGGCAATAATATTTGTATTGTTTCCACTCCTGACGCAATGGTTGGCGTGTGTCTTGCCTGGTGGTGCGGCTCGCGTCAGCCGACTTGAGTCGGTTCACGTCGGCTTGGAGGACCGCCATTGCTGTTTCCCATTGATTGGACATTGTCATCGTTGAGGCAGCGGTGACTGTTTCAGTGACTTGGGAGTAAATTTCGTGACATACATTGGCCAGATCCCGTTGCTTGTTTTCGATTTCGGTGAAGCGTTGATCATTCTGAATATCGGCTAGGTTTGCCGTAGACGAATTGTTGTGGTAGCTGCTGTATAGCTCCTTCAGGCGTTGTCCCCAGAACTCCTTGTATTGGATGAAACCACACTTAACCATCGTGTCTCTGTGTTTCTTCCAGTCCTCGTCCACTCGTTGTAGGGTGATGGGGTCGTGTTTGCTGCGTGCAAAAGCCTCACGTGAGTAATCAATCATTTGCGCCTCCGTGACGTTCGCTGTCTCTGGGAGTAAGTTGATTTGATGTTGATACTTAGTGAGTTGCCGGAAGTACTCCTTGGGCCCAATTGGGCTCGGTGTGTACGACAATGCATTCATTTTCTTGGTGAGTTCCCGAGTGAGCTGATGCTGGGCGTCGGTAGTACATACGTCCTCCTCCATGGCTTGGAAGGCTTCGTGTACCGTAGTCCCCCGGGGAAAGGCGTCCGAGCCCGGGTCCTTCAGATCTCCAAGCATGTTGGGGAATTTCTTGTCTGTAAGTAGTAGGGCTTCCCTGTCGTATTTGTTCCATTCTACATAAAGGGCCCGGCTTCGCTTCCATAGTTTGTATGTGTCGGAGGTGAGCTCGATGGTACTATCGAGTTCTTGTGGTTCCTGTGGAGCCTCTGGGAATGCCGCATGGGGGTCCCTCGAGTGGTACTGTGCTTCTGTTTCCAGTAGAAACGCGTAACCCCCTCCCTGGATGTATTTGATGGAGGGTACCTCTGCTAACGCGTTGGCTAGTGCCTTCTTGAACTCGTATACCTCTATGCTCGTCGGTACCGCTATCGGTTTTGTCTGTGCCTCATCCAAGTGGTCCTTGAGCGACGCGTGATGGTCTTTCTTCTTGGACATCTCGTCATCAGTATCACTATCCTCACTGTCTTTGGTATAGTCGTATAGCAACCTGTTCTGTGTTTGCAATTGTGTGTTTTGTTCTTCGGTGTACTCGAGGATATCCCTGTGGTAATGTTCGAGCTCTACCAGTTGGTCTCTCAGATCCCGGATTGCGGTGGAGCCTATGTTTCTGGAATTGTGGATGCTGGTGTCAGGGGTAACTACTCTCATTGTGGGGCTGGGGATTCCTTCGGTTTGTGTTCCCTCTGGCATTGGGGTGTGTTAATCTTAATGATAACTAATAAGACCAAAGCTGTACGGCAACGTTGGTTAATTTGGTTACTTTTAGTATTTACGTTATTTTGCTCTTTTTACGGTGTTGGAAAGAGTTATCGATAAGATTATGATCGGATTGTTTCTGGACCATATTGTTCTCTCAATTACTAATTTGTCTTTCCTTTGTGTGGGGATGTGTGGATACTCGTGTCGAGAGTTCGATCCTCATATCGCTTATCTCGACTCATACTCAGTGCTTTAAGTATCTCTTGATACTCACGTGCGCTTATGTATAATTCACTTATTGCGCTCATCTGGTGATATAAGATCTTGAAATTGTACGTTTACGTAAAACGTATTACGTTTCACGTATACGTAAATTGTACGTTTAGGTAAAACGTATTACGTTTCACGTATACGTAAATTGTACGTTTACGTATTACGTTTCACGTATACGCAAATGGTCTTGTACGTAAATCGTACGTATACGTATCACGTATCTTTTAGTAATTCAACAACAATGCACATGTGTTGTTCCGTATCTGGAGTAGTAGGTGGAGTATTGTTGTTGTTGTCATCAGAACGATTGTTGACATATGAGTCGTTGTTATTGTTGTTGCAATTGTTGTTGTGGTTATTACGGCTGTTTCTGTTAGGATTGCTCGCGTTTTGATAGCATTGTCCCCACGTGTGGTTCGATGATGGATGTACGGGACAAGGGTCCGAAGATTGTAGTCTTTGTTTGTTGTTGTTGTTGTTGTTGTTGTTGTTGTTACGTTGGTTGTTGTTGTTCGAATTGTTGTTTCGATTGCCATTGTTGTTGTTCCGTCGGTTGTTGTTGTTGTTCGAATTGTTGCTTCGATTGCCATTGTTGTTGATGTTTCGGCGATTGTTGTAATTGTTGTGGTTGTTGCGGCGTTGGTTGTTATTTTTGTTGTTGTTTTGATTGTTGTTATTGTTATTGTTGTTGTTATGTATGGATTTTTGGTGTAGTCTTTCCATTCTGGTGATGATTTGATGGAGTTCATCGTCAAAGGGTGAATTGTGTTCTTCATAGGTGTGTCTCCATTGTTCAGGCATGGATTCGTAGATCAAGCTTTTGAAGTCTTCGCCATCAATAATAGCAAGATTTGGGTCATCGGGAGCACCGGAAAGCAGAGGAAGAATGGCTTTGTTATGGTAAGATACCATTGAGACGAACTTGTTGACTGTCATGTTGGAAGTCTTCTTGATATTGAGGATGAATCGTTTGTGATTGCGATAGGCATCAAAGTTGTTGGAGAACTTGAATTGGATGAATTGTCCTATGACGATATCGAAGTTGTCTTCTGTGTCTTCAATATCTTCGATTTGTTCAGTGAACCAAGCATCGTCAGCATAGTCATTGAGGATGTCTGGGAACTTGGAGAAGAGCTTGGCGCCATCGTCCCATTCGAGGGTTCGTCTGGCGTGAATGATTTGCATATGAGTGGAAGAGTGAGAAATGATGGGGACTTTTACCTTGGTTGTTTCAGTAACGCCATCTTCGACTCTTGAAGTTTTGTATTCCACTTTTTCAATCGTGTTCGGATCGAAATCGAACTTGAAGGGGATAAGATTGTAAGTAGTCATTGTGAATAGAATTGTTGATAGTTAGTATGGGTGAGAAAAGCATTGATTAGAGTGTAAAGCGTTGAATTGTAATACTCGAGTAATAGTGAAGGATAAATATCGAATAGAAGCGTTTATTCGACTGTTTAAACAGTGTCGTAAGCCTCTAAAAAGAGAATGTGTATTGGTAGTTTGGTTTAGTAAGAATTTAGAATTGTGGGAATGATAAATCTGAAGAAAGAAACATGTTTTTGGATACTTTTGTATTCAATCGTATTAGATTGGGAGAAGACTGGGAGAAGCTTCTCATATACAAAAGTGACGTGTTCTTGGAATTGAATCGTATGATTGGAGTTCGAATTCCGATCAATCGTATTTGGGACGACGGTTGGACGTGTATCGGGAGAAGGAGAGACGAGATACGACAAATTCAAGGTTTTGCTTACAGTACAAATTGGTGGAGTTGTTAGTTGAACGTTTAACGCTAACCCTAAGAGAGTTGACAACGTAACCTAGACGGAAAAAGAAAAACAACACGACCGAGGTGCGAAATTTTTTCCCTGTTGTCGGGGAAAAATACGGTACGAGTATGTACCGGTACGGTACTCGAAAAAGAAAAAGAAAAACAACGGGACCGAGGTGCGAAATTCGATCGAAAAAGCTAACAAACCGAGGTGCGAGAAATATTGTACTCTCATACGAATTGATTGGTAATACCGGTAGATCACCTAGGTACGAGTAGCTGTCGGGGGCAAATTCGATCGAAAAAGCCAACAAACCGAGGTGCGAAATATTGAACTTTTAAGAATGACATCACTTGATTGGTAGTATATCGATTGGTAGGATTAGTATGAATGTAGCTAACTACAGTATGAGTATGTACTGGATGGGGGGGGGGGGGCGCGGGGGGGGGGGGGGGGGGGGGGGGAGGGGAGAACTAAAATTAAAAATTAAAAAAATAGTTTCTTTCACCCCCTACTAAAAGTTTAAAAAAATAGTTTCTCTTGAACCAAAATTTAAAAAATAGTTTCTTTCACCCCCTCAAAAATGAAGTACCACTCAAGCATGGTATGTAGTATGAGTATGTACTGGATCTAAAACAAATCTTTTGAAAAACTAAAAATTGAAAAAAACAGTTTCTTTCACCCCCTAAAAAATGAAGTATGACTCAAGCAAGGTATGTAGTATGAGTATGCACTGGATCTAAGAACAAATGCAGTCATCTACTCTTATCGCTGTTGTGATACGGTAGGTACCAGTATCTTGTAATTATTGGTAGCTCGTACCGGTACAACTTGCTTGTTTGAATTTAATTTTTTAAAGAATGACATCACATGATTGGTAGTATAGATCAATTGGTAGGATCAGTATGAACATCTACGTCCGACGTAGTATAGCTTGCTTGGTTGGTTGTACCAGTAGTTTCCAACTGTGCCTTTTCAAATAAAAATTGCGCGATCAATGACTTGATTGGTAGAATTGAAACATAGAATTGAATCATAGCATTGAATCGTGAATTTGAGTCAAAGAATGAAATCATAGACTTGAATCATAGACTTGAATCATTGAATTGAATCATAGACTTGAATTGTCGTAGCCTTGAATCATAGACTTGAATCATTCAATTGAATCATTGCATTGAATCATAGATTTGAGGCAAAGAATGAAATCATAGACTTGAATCATAGAATTGAATCATATACTGCAGTCAAAGAATTGAATCATTGAATTGAATCATAGACTTGAGTCATTGAATTGAATCATGGATTTGAGTCAAAGAATGGAATCATAGATTTGAATCATGGAGTTGAATCATAGATTTGAGGCAAAGAATGAAATCATAGACTTGAATCATAGAATTGAGTCATATACTGCAGTCAAAGAATTGTTAATAATAATAATATACGTATTTAAGTAACTTTAACCACCAAAGGTGGATCTAAACTACTCAGTCTGTATCCAGACTTTAACGTCGCCTCAATCGAAGAGAGTTTAAGTCCCAAGTTGTAGAACAACAAATTTGTCAAACGAATCCTGAAAGCAAGCAGGGAGAGTACAAGTGAAAACTGTTGAAGGATACCGGTAGCATAATCCGAACTGGGAGCAGCTACCAACAAACAGGCAGGAGTAAGGGTAAAATACGGGGAGCAGCAGGGTGTGCAAAGGTGGGTGACTGGGGGAAGAACTAGGAAGGGCACCGGGTGCAAAACGTGGTGAGACACTGGGAGCAACCCTGGGTGCGGAAGGTGGTGATACAGTGGGAGCAGCGCTGGGGACAGCGCCAGGAACCACACTGGATGCAGCACAAGGAGCAGCACTGGGTGCAGAACCGGGTCAGACACTGGGAGAAGCACTGGGGTGCAGAAGATGGTGATATATCGGAAGCAGCGCCAGGAGCCAAACTCGGTGCAGCTCGAGGAGCATCACGAGGTACAGAACCTGGCGAGAGACTGGAATCAGCGCAGGGTGCAGAACCTGGCAAGATACTGGGAGCAGCACTTGGTGAAACACTTAGAGCCACACGTGGGCGAGGCTAAAAACAGCACTGGGGGCAGAACTGGGTGAAACAATGGGAGCAGCGCTGACTGCAGAAAGGGATGATATACTAGGAGCAGCACTGAGTGCAATGCCAGGAACCAAACTTGGTGCAGCGCCAGGAGCAGCACTGGGTACAGAACGTGGTGAATCATTGGGAACAGCACTGTGTGCACTGAGTGAAGAACTAGAACGGGCACTGGAGTCCGCGCTTGGTGAAACACTAGGAACAGCACTGAGTGCAGAAGATGGTGATAAACTGGGGGCAACACTGGGTGCAGCGCGAAGAGCCACACGAGGTGCTGAATCATGATTCAAAATCATGAATCTGGAATTGAATCATGGAATTGAATCATAGACTTGAATCATTGACGCAAGCCATAGACTTGAACGATAAACTTGAATCATTGAAGGGAGTCATAGAACTGAATCATAGTTTTGAATTGTTTTTTTGAGTAAAAAAAATGGAATCATAGACTTGAATCATGAAATTGAGTCACATAATTGAATTTTAGATTTGAGACATGGACTGGAATCATAGACTTGAATAATGGAAGTGAATCATAGAATTGTATCATAGACTTGAATCATTCATTCAATTTAATCATGGAATTGAATCATAGAATTGAATCATGAAAATTAATCATAGACTTGAGTCAAAGAATTGAATCATGGAATTTTTTGAATCATAGCATTGGAACATGGAATTGGATCATGGAATTGGATCATGGAATTGAATCATGCAAGTGAATCATGCAAGTGAATCATGCAAGTGAGTCAAAGAATCGAATCATAAAATTGAGTCATGGAATGATGAGTTATTGAATGGAATCATAAAAATTAATCATATAAATGAATCGTAGGTTTGAGTCAAAGAATGGAATCATAAGCTTGAAGCACAGACTTGAGTCATAGAATTGAATCATTGACTGGAGTCAAAGAATTGAATCATAGACTTGAATTATAGACTTGAATTATAGAATTGAAACCTGGAATTTAATCATGGAATTGAATCATAGACTTGAATCATATAAAATTGAATCATGGATTTGAATCATATATTTTAATCATATAATTCACTCATGAAATTGAATCATGGAATTGAATTATAGACTTGGATTGAAGAATTGAATGATATATTTGAGTCATGGAATGGAATCATTGACCTGAGTCATGAAAATGAATCATATAATTGACTCAAAGACCTGACTCATAGACTTGACTCAAAATTGAATCATAGAATTGAGTCATAGGATTGAATCATAGACTTGTATGATGGAGTTGAATCATTGACTGGAGTCAAAGAATTGAATCATAGACTTGAATTATAGAATTGAATCATAAATTTGAGTCATAGAATGGAATCGTTGGCTTGAGTCATGAAAACGAATCATATAATTTACACATAGACCTGACTCATAGACTTGAATAAAAATTGAATCATAGAATTGAATCGTAGACTTGAATCATGAATCATGGAATTGAATCATGGAATTGAACCATGGCATTGAACCCTAGACTTGGATGGATGACTTGAATGAAAGATTTGAGTCATGGTATGGAATCATTGACTTGAGTCATGAAAATGAATCATATAATTGACTTATAGACCTGACTCATAGACTTGATTGAAAATTGAATCATAGAATTGAATCATAGAATGGAACCATAGACTTGGATGATGGAATTGAATCATGGAATTGAATCATGAATCATGTATTTGAATCATGGAATTGAATCATAGACTTGGATTAAGGATTTGAATCATAGATTTGAGTCATGGAATGGGATCATTGACTTGAGTCATGCAAATGAATCATATACTTGACTCATAGACCTGACTCATATACTTGATTAAAAATTGAATCATAGAATTGAATCATAGAATGGAATCCTAGACTTGGGATGATGGAATTGAATCATTTAATTGAATCATGAATCATGGATTTCAATCATGGATTGGAATCATAGACTTGGATTAAGGATTTGAATCATAGATTTGAGTCATGGAATGGAATCATTGACTTGAGTCATAAAAATGAATCATATAATTGACTCATAGACCTGACTCATATACTTGACTCAAAATTGAATGATGGAATTGAATCATTTAATTGAACCATGGAATTGAATCATGCATTTGAATCATGATTTTAAATCATAAATCATGAATTTGAATCACGGAATTGAATCATAGACTTGGATCATGGAATTGAATCAGAATCATAGACTTGAATCATATAAAACTGAATCATGGATTTGAATCATAGACTTTAATCATATAATTCACTCATGAAATTCACTCATGGAATTGAATCATAGACTTGGATTGAAGAATTGAATCATAGATTTGAGTCATGGAATGGAATCATTGACTTGAGTTATGAAAACGAATCATATAATTGAGTCAAAGAACTGACTCATAGACTTGATTGAAAATTGAATCATAGAATTGAACCATAGTTTTGTGTCATGGAATTGAATCATGGAACTGAATCATGGAACTGAATCATGGATTTCAATCATGGATTTCAACCATGGATTTCATCCATGGATTGGAGTCATATACTTGGATTGATGAATTGAATTATAGATTTGAGTCTTGGTATGGAATCATTGACTTGAGTCATGAAAATGAATCATATAATAGATCCAAAATTGAATCATAGAATTGAACCATAGACTTGTAACAGTATCATGGAATTGAATCATGGATTGGAATCATGGATTTTGAATCATAGAATGAAATCATAGTGATAAATGTTAGAGTTGAATCATAGAATTGAATCACAGAATTGAATCTCTGTCTTGTTGAATCATAGAACTGTATCTTAATTTTGAATCACAGACTAGAATCATTTATTCAATTCATAGTTTTGAATCATAGGATAGTAGAATAATAGAATGGAATGAATCATAGACTAGAATTTTAGAATTAGATCACAGATCATATAATTACATCTTAGATTGGAATCATAGATAAGAATGTTAGACTTGAACTATAGACTTGAATCATAGATTAGAATCATTGATTTGAATTGCAGAATTGAATTATAGAATTGAATCATTGACTTGAATCATTGACTAGAATCATTGATTTCATTCATAAATTTCAATTGTGAAATTGAATCATAGGATGGAATCAAAGAATGAGATCATAGAATGCAATAATACAATACTACGAATATGTAAGAAAAATACGTGCACAACAACTCCACAGGGCCCCTGCAAAGCACTAATTCTACGTAGCCCTACTTTGTCTCTTCGTCATTCACACATACTCGTACCATACATCAGAAATACCACAATTGTGGTATTCAGCCTGGCACTACTGTGGCACGTAAGTAGAAACCGGTACGCTTAATGATACATACCTATAATGACTATTTCTACTGTTTTTTCTCTGTAGAAATCATGTGGTACCCCTCAAAAAATAGACGTACGGGGCGAATTTCCATACACAGTATTGTTGCATTTTTAGTGGTATAAGACTCCGTGTAACTCTTACGGAAATACCACATATACTACCACAAGTACTTTAGATGACTGTTGTTCTTCACTCTTTTTCTTTCTAAGAAAACTCCCCGGAGGGGCTTGTTTTTTTTGCTCACTTTTTTGAAATGGTGATGGTGACGACCGATAAGACAAGAACCGATAAGATGGCTAATAAGCGCCGGTCCCCCTATTATTGCTGCTAAATCAGTCCCCTCTAACCAAGCTACTAGTACTGGTGTGCTGTATAATATTTTGGTACTGTATTTCAATGATTATTTAGTCTACATCATATCCCTTGGTGGCAAAGTTCGATCGTAACGTTTGCTATTTGCCATCGGATTGCCATTGCATTGCCATTAACCAGCTTCGAAAGGATGAAGGTCATGGAGGGAACAACATGATGTATCGGTAGGCGTTGGCGGCGGCGGCGTCTGGTTTATTGTTGTGTGTTGGTGATGTGAAGGCATTGGTCTTGCTGGAGAGCATCCCTCCCTTGTTGTTGTTGCTAGGGGGGATTTGCCCTGCAGATTTTTAGTGTAGTGTAACACGTTGGTTGGTACCTAAATCCACTTGTAACAAACCTTCGTGGCCTCGCCCTGCTCACTTCTTTGTAGACTATCCATCCATTGTCATTGTTGTCATCTAGTTGTTCTTTGTATCATATCTTGTATCGTATCTTCAATAGCCGTTCGATTGTCATTCGATTGCCATTCCAGGTCAGCAAATCAGTAGAGTAACATGCTGGTGTTCGAATGTGGTAGTATTTGTACATGTCCACCCTCATCTTCCCTTCTATTGGAGGGGAAACAGATGGGTTGGTGAAGGGCTGACGTCAGCTCGTTTTTTGGGTATCTTCATCTCCCTTCTTGTTTGCCATTGAATTGCCGTTCGAATACCCTTCCCGCTCCAAATTGAAGTAGAGTAGTGTGTAGGTATTTGAGTTGGTGTCATTTTGTACTATTTGTACTGTGGCGAACCTTCATGGTCAGTTCTATCAAAGGGGAAACAGAATGGTCGTCAAAATGGAAATGGTGCCCCCCATATCTTTGTACTAAATTGCCATCTGATAGCCGTTCGATTGCCATTCTAGGTCAGCAAATCAGTAGAGGAACATGCTGGCGTTTGAATGTGGTAGTATTTCTACATGTGCACCCTCATCATCCCTTCTATTGGAGGGGAAACAGATGGGTCGGAAAAGGGCGTGTTGTCGGCTCAATTTTTTGTATCTTCATCACTTGTGTTATTTGTCGTATGATTGCCATTCGAATACCCTTCCCGTTCCAAATCGAAGTAGATCAATGTGTAGGTATCTGAGTTGGTGTCATTTTGTACTACTTGTAAAGTGGTGAACCTTCATGGTATGTTCTATGGAAGGAGAAAAAGAAGGGTCGTTGCAGGGTCGTGAAAATGAAAATTAATGACATCTGTGATTTTGGGGGGAGGGGGGGGGGGGGGGGGGGGTTCTCCAAATTTGAAAAACTAAAAATTAAAAAAAATAGTTTCTTTCACCCTCTCAAAAATGAAGTACTTTGTATGACGCAAGATAGGATTGAACTATAGAATTGAATGATCATTGAGTTGAGTCAAAGAATTCAATCATAGAATTCAATCATGGAATTGAATCGTCAACTTGAGTCAAAGAATGGAATCAAATAATTGAACCACATAATTGAATGATAAACTTAAATCATAGAATTCAATCATAGGCTTGAAACATCAACTTGAGTTGTGGAATTAAATCATTAACTTTGATCAATAGACATACAATTGAGTCATAGACTTGAATCATGGAATTGAATCATGAATCCTTGAAGTGAATAATAGATTTGAGTCAAAGAATGGAATCATAGAGTTGAATCATGGAATTGAGTCATAGAATTGAATTGTAGATTTGAGTCATGAACTAGAATCATAGACTCAAATCATGGAAGTGAATCATAGAATTGAATCATAGAATTGAATCTTACTCTTGAATCATAGAAATGAATCATAGAACAGAATCATAGACTTGAGTCAAAGAATTGAATCATGGAATTGAATCATGGAAGTGAATCATGGAAGTGCGTCAAAGCATTGAGTCATAGAATTGAATCATATAATGATGAGTAATAGAATGGAATCATAGAAATTAATCATAGAAATGAATTGTAGGTTTGAGTCAGACAATGGAATCATAAACTGGAATCATAGACTTAAATCATTAAATTGAATCATTGACTGGAGTCAAAGAATTGAATGATAAATGTGAATGATAAACTTGAATTATATACTTGAATCATAAAATTGAATCATGGACTTCAATCAAAGAATTGAGTCACAGAATTGAATTGTAGATTTGAGTCATGGACTGGAATCATAGCCTTGAATCATAGACTTGAGTCAAAGAATTGAATCATGGAATTGAATCATAGAATTGAATCATGGAATTGAATCATGGAAGTGAATCATGGAAGTGCGTCAAAGCATTGAGTCATAGAATTGAATCATATAATGATGAGTAATAGAATGGAATCATAGAAATTAATCATAGAAATGAATTGTAGGTTTGAGTCAGACAATGGAATCATAAACTGGAATCATAGACTTAAATCATTAAATTGAATCATTGACTGGAGTCAAAGAATTGAATGATAAATGTGAATGATAAACTTGAATTATATACTTGAATCATAAAATTGAATCATGGACTTCAATCAAAGAATTGAGTCACAGAATTGAATTGTAGATTTGAGTCATGGACTGGAATCATAGCCTTGAATCATAGACTTGAGTCAAAGAATTGAATCATGGAATTGAATCATAGAATTGAATCATAGAATTGAATCATGGAAGTGCGTCAAAGCATTGAGTCATAGAATTGAATCATATAATGATGAGTAATAGAATGGAATCATAGAAATTAATCATAGAAATGAATTGTAGGTTTGAGTCAGACAATGGAATCATAAACTGGAATCATAGACTTAAATCATTAAATTGAATCATTGACTGGAGTCAAAGAATTGAATGATAAATGTGAATGATAAACTTGAATTATATACTTGAATCATAAAATTGAATCATGGACTTCAATCAAAGAATTGAGTCACAGAATTGAATTGTAGATTTGAGTCATGGACTGGAATCATAGCCTTGAATCATAGACTTGAGTCAAAGAATTGAATCATGGAATTGAATCATAGAATTGAATCATGGAATTGAATCATGGAAGTGAATCATGGAAGTGCGTCAAAGCATTGAGTCATAGAATTGAATCATATAATGATGAGTAATAGAATGGAATCATAGAAATTAATCATAGAAATGAATTGTAGGTTTGAGTCAGACAATGGAATCATAAACTGGAATCATAGACTTAAATCATTAAATTGAATCATTGACTGGAGTCAAAGAATTGAATGATAAATGTGAATGATAAACTTGAATTATATACTTGAATCATAAAATTGAATCATGGACTTCAATCAAAGAATTGAGTCACAGAATTGAATTGTAGATTTGAGTCATGGACTGGAATCATAGCCTTGAATCATAGACTTGAGTCAAAGAATTGAATCATGGAATTGAATCATAGAATTGAATCATGGAATTGAATCATGGAAGTGAATCATGGAAGTGCGTCAAAGCATTGAGTCATAGAATTGAATCATATAATGATGAGTAATAGAATGGAATCATAGAAATTAATCATAGAAATGAATTGTAGGTTTGAGTCAGACAATGGAATCATAAACTGGAATCATAGACTTAAATCATTAAATTGAATCATTGACTGGAGTCAAAGAATTGAATGATAAATGTGATGTAACGTACTGCGGTCGTACCTACCAAGGTAGCGTACCTTAGTACCTACTACGAGTACGTACTGCAATCTACCGTACAACTCGTACTATCCAAGATACCATTCGAAGGATACGTGCGATCGAACTAATGAGACTTGGGACCACTCTAAGAATCATTAAGAAGCTAGCCATTTTCTGTATATAATGGTATACCGATACCCTGCAGGCGCACGATTCATATCACAACACTCTATATGAATATCCACGAGCGATCGAAACCAGCAGGGCACGATTGAAGCCAGCAGGGCACGATCGAAGCCAGCATGGCCCGATCGCTCATTATTCTATTTGTTAAGTTTCCATCCATTTTCGTAAAGTATTAATCCATTCATAATTATCACTCCTACTCAAATTCTACCCCTATTGTGTTACACAGTAATTACTCTTACAGCTACTGTAGAATAACGATTTTTTTCTTCGAAGAACGAATTTTCGAACAACGGCTCTTTCTTCGATATTAAAAACCTACTGAAAAACCGGTAACGAATTTTTGAACTGACAACGGTTTTCCACTCGCTAACAAAACAAATCTTTCGAACGAACTGTTGACACATAAGTAAACAAAAGTGGTCGCCTCTCGCCCAGTCGACACTTGTTAATCAGTAAAACGAAACAAAAATTCCTGTCTCCAACAATCGAAAAATCGAAATCATCGAAAATCGAAATCAAGAAATAAACAATCTGAACATCAAATCAGGCAAGTATCAACATGTCGACCGGATTGCATCGAGAACCACCAATCACCTATTTTTCCAGCTTTGACCGGACTAAGAACAAACTTGCCACTTTGAAAGTCTATGATGCCGATGGGAATTCACAGGAATGGAAGGTGCCCATCTTTTCAGAAGACGGGGGCCTGGAAGAATTATTGTACTGTGAGGAAGCTTTTCTCATCGCGGCAAGCACCCTGCCACTCTCTGAAGACCGATACTATGAATCATTCACCAAGATTCTATGCCCTGAAGCACAGCGCAAATGGCAGGAGACAACCCGCGACGACAATCACGATATAAATTATCCCGCGAACATTGAAGGATATGAAGAAGCAATCAAGGACTACATTCAAGAACACTACTGCGATGCAGGGGATGCAAAAGACATCATGCAAACCTACATCCGCAGTGAAGGCATGCAAGAAACCACATGATACCACCTCCAAGGATCATGCATTGCGCATCAATCGGCTCATTCGATACTCTGAGAAGCTGCAAGGTCATGGCCAAAATCTCAACAAAATCAACAAAACAACAATACTGCTCCACACCTTCCCCAACCTGTGGGTTGAGCAATATGGCCAAATTCATGGTGGCATCACTGCAGAAACATCCATCCAGAAAATTGTGGAATATATGTCCAGTCGAGAACGAGAGTCCAAGCTAAGGAATGGAGGAGGCAAAAAACAAGGGAGACGTCCTGGAAACAATGCCAACAACCAATCCAAACGCAAAACCAACAACAAAAACCAAGGACAAAAATCTTCTAATCCCTGTCGCATTCCCGGACACCACCATGATTGGTCCGAATGTCCCAAGAACAGGTACTCCAAACAGAAGAAAAAGCAGCGTGCCGACAAGAAAAACAATAATGACTCAAGCCGGAAAAACCACCACAAGCCAGCAATGAATCATTCCAAGCACACATGCAGCGCGCAAAGGAAGCTTTCCTCCAACAACATGGCGGCAAAGCCGAACACAGCGTACAGAGCGGTGAGCAAATCTGGCTTCCTTGAGGCCAAACAAGAGCAGTCACCCTGCCTCCAGCTCCCCAGGACCTGGATGCCAATTTGGCACAGCCAATTGGGCTCGCAGGAGGAACTCTCTCCACAGAAGGGGAGAAACCTACAGAACGTATATCTGATGTTGACAAAAGCTCACGACGAGTCCAGTTTGAACAGGATGAACGCGTCGGTAAAAAGAAAAATAAGGGTACAGAAGCCAAAAATACAGCCAAAATGAATGACGATTCTATTGGCACGGGTACGAACGACCGAAATAATGGTTCGATCGGCAACAACAATAATCGCAACGCGGTTACGGGTACAAACGACCAAATGAATGGGGCAGCGACATCAACACGATCGATGACAACAAGCTGGACTTCTCGTCTAGCAAAAAGCACAACCCTACAACCAAATACGGAATATCCCGTAGCTACGAAAACAAAGAAGAGCAATGCGGCTCGTATTGTTTTAACAACCATCCAATACATTCAAGGCATTCCGGTAAAAACAACAAAAACAATGCTTGCCCTACTCGACAGCGGCAGCACAACAACCCTCATCAACAAAAGGGCACTTCCCTTTGGAGTTCTACCAATTCAATCCAAAACAAGAACCATCACAACCACAGCCAATGGATCATTCGACACCTCGTTGTTTGTCGTAATGAAGAATCTCAAGCTACAAGAATTTGGAAACACAACAATCGAGCGTTGTGAGGCCAGATTATTTGAATCCAAATCATGCAGATATGATATTATCTTCAGTCGAGACTTTCTATGCAGCACCAATATCAACTTGTTATTTGAATCCAGCATGATTCAATGGAACAACCGACAAATTCCAATGCGCGAAACAGCCAGTTTTGATATTACTCCAGATCTGCAAGAAGCATATTTTCAAGCATTACTGGAAGAATCCATAGATTCTGAGCTATTTGTGCATGATGCAGTATCTTCATCGCCCATCATCCTTGACAGAGCCTATGAAGCTACGGATCCAACATCAGTTGCGGAACAGCAAGCACATATGACAGCGTTAGAAAAACAACAATTCCAGACTGTCCTATCCAAATATCCAAACGTCTTCAACGGCAAACTAGGCAAATATCCACACAAGAAAATCTCACTCAAACTGAAGCCCGATGCCAAGCCAGTTCACAAGAAGCCATATGCAGTCGCATACAAAAGAGAAGAACTATTCAAAAGGGAGCTCCAGAATCTGGTAGATGATGGAGTCCTCAAAAGATGTGATGGCCCAGCTGAATGGGTATTTCCTACTTTTATCATTCCAAAAAAGGATAACAGGGTCCGCTGGGTGTCAGATTTTTGAGAACTCAATGAACTGCTAGTCAGAAGACCATATCCAATACCAAGAATTCAGGACATCATGCATCGACGCGGCAAATACACCCATTTCACCAAGATTGACTTGTCTATGCAATACTACTGTTTTGAATTGGATGAACCAAGCAAGAAACTATGCACGATTGTCACACCATATGGCTGCTATGAATACCAAAGACTGCCAATGGGCGTGAAAATCTCTCCGGATGTCGCGCAACAACTGATGGAGGACATTTTGCAAGGTACCGACTGCACCGTCTATATTGATGACATTGGAATCTGGACAAATGGCACCTTCAACCACCACATACAAACAGTGGACACAATTCTGCAACGACTGAATGAAAATGGTCTCAAGTGCAACCCTCTCAAATGTGACTGGGCTGTACAGGAAACGGACTTTCTTGGATTTTGGATGACTCCCGAAGCCGTGAAACCCTGGAAGAAAAAGATTGAAGCTATTCTGCGAATGGACAGACCCAAAACAATCACTCAAGTCAAGTCCTTTCTAGGTGCTGTTGGTTACTACCGGGATATGTGGCCGAGAAGATCACATGTCCTCTCTCCCTTGTTTGAACTCACGGGAACACCCAAGAAGACTGCAAATGGGCAGCCTAAAACAACAACAAAGTCGGCCTTCACATGGGGGCTGGCTCAGGAAAAAGCCTTTGAAGAAATGAAAGCCATGATAGCAAGTGACGCGCTGAACACATACCCAGATCTGAATCTACCATTTGATATCTACACAGATGCATCAGATCTACAACTTGGCGCAGCGATCCTACAAAAGGGAAAACCAATTGCTTATTGGTCCAAGAAGCTGAATGCAGCTCAGAAGAATTATACTACGACAGAAAAGGAACTACTTGCAATAGTCTTGTGTTGCAAGGAATACAGGAAACTCCTATTAGGCTGTGAACTCAACATTTACACAGACCACAAGAATCTCACCTTCAAAACCCTCTCTCCACAACGGGTATTCAGATGGAATCTCTTTCTCCAAGAATACAACCTCAAGTGGAATTATTTGGAAGGACCCAAGAATGTCCTCGCGGATGCATTCTCAAGATTACCCAGGATGGATCCACCTACAGTGGGGGAGAAACAGAAGCAAGGCAAAGGAACGTTAATCGATTTTCTCAAGTTAGACGTCCCTGAACAAGCAGATGAAGAGCTTTTTCTACAAGAATTCCCAGAGGTATTCCCAAACCTATGCCATGACGCAGACGATGAATTATATTCATGTCTACTGAACAATGAGTGTCTGGTCAACCTGCCAACACTCCAGGAGATGGAATGCCCAGTGAATTACACCAATATTGCTCAACATCAACAAAACGATGAGACGCTACCAGCCAAGCTACAATTACCAACCTTCTTCAAACAACAACTTGGTAATCAGGAAATTGCATGCTGCTCCAAAGCAGAAACCAGAGAAGAATGGAAAATCTACATTCCAACCTCCCTTGCTCCACAACTACTCAAGTGGTACCATCTACTATTAGGGCACTGTGGATCCACCAGGCTCAACCAAACAATAGCCTCCAGGTTCCACGTGGAACGTCTTACCAAGCTATGCCAAGAATACGTATGCCCGGATGATTGCATCAAGTACAAGAGCAGAAATGCTAGTTACGGGTTGCTGGCGCCCAAGCAAGCGCCATTGGCACCATTCAGTGAAAAGCATGTGGATCTGATTGGACCATGGAAGGTAACAGCCCAAGGAAAAGTCTACAACTTCAAGGCTCTCACTTGCATCGACCCGGTTACCAACCTGCTGGAAATCATTTGCATCAGAGACAAGTCAAGTCAACATGTCTCCAACCAATTCACCAACTGCTGGTTATCCAGGTATCCAAGACCAGTCAAGTGTGTCTATGACAATGGTGGAGAGTTCCTAGGCCATGAATTCCAAAATACACTGGCATCCTATGGAATTGAAGGTGTGGCTACCACAGTAAAAAATCCTCAGAGCAATGCTGTCTGCGAAAGGGCCCATCATCATACCATTGCAGACACTCTGCGCATATTGGTACATGTGAATCCACCTCAAACCAACACACAGGCCACACAGCTCATGGACAATGCATTAGCTACTTGCATGCACGCCACCAGATGCGCAATCAATGCATCTATGGGCTCATCTCCAGGAGCCCTGGTGTTCAACAGGGACATGCTATTGGACATACCACTCACATCCAATCTCATTGCGCTACAACAAATTCGACAACAGGGCATCAACATGAATCTCCTACGACAGAATGCCAAGCGTATCAAGCATGTTTTCAAGGTTGATGATAAGGTATGGATGAAAGAACCAGATCCAGACAAATTACAACCTCAGAAGAAAGGCCCATATCAAATTGTGCAAGTCCATACCAATGGCACAGTGAAACTGAGGCTGTCTCCAAATGTCACGGAAACAGTCAACATTCGAAAGCTGACCCCATACAAAGAACACCCAGCAAACGATGATCCAGCACAAGATGAACCGGCGAACAATGATCTAGACATGGAAGAAGTCTAGTAATGAAACAGTGATCCTCAAGTCACTCATTGGGGGACTCTGTAACGTACTGCGGTCGTACCTACCAAGGTAGCGTACCTTAGTACCTACTACGAGTACGTACTGCAATCTACCGTACAAGTCGTACTATCCAAGATACCATTCGAAGGATACGTGCGATCGAACTAATGAGACTTGGGACCACTCTAAGAATCATTAAGAAGCGAGCCATTATCTGTATATAATGGTATACCGATACCCGGCAGGCACACGATTCATATCACAACACTCTATATGAATATCCACAAGCGATCGAAACCAGCAGGGCACGATTGAAGCCAGCAGGGCACGATCGAAGCCAGCATGGCCCGATCGCTCATTATTTTATCTGTTAAGTTTCCATCCATTTTCGTAAAGTATTAATCCATTCATAATTATCACTCCTACTCAAATTCTACCCCTAGTGTGTTACATGTGAATGATAAACTTGAATTATATACTTGAATCATAAAATTGAATCATGGACTTCAATCAAAGAATTGAGTCACAGAATTGAATTGTAGATTTGAGTCATGGACTGGAATCATAGCCTTGAATCAAACACTTGGAAGTAAGTTCCGTGAATTTGTCTGAACCGGCAACACACCCTTTGATTCAACACTTGGTGGAGGAGTGTTGAATTATCAGTTGGTTCATTGATGTGTTTTCAGTGGGATCCTTGTCTTGATGCGTGAAGTCGCTTGTAGCCTTGGAGCACGGTAAGTAAATGCCTGGAGGCTTATAAGTAAATTCCTTTAAGCGTACCAGGAAAAACTCTGGAATTTGTACGCGTGCACATCCAAATTGAGCGTCATGCAGTTATCCAATGCACGCCCCTTGATTCAGACGCACCCCCCCTCGATTCAACACTTATGGAATTGAATTCCATGGTTCAATCGAATTCCATGGTTGTGAATGATACAAAATTGTAGGGCGAATTCCATGGTTGTATTGAATTCCATGGTTGTAGAAACAAAGGGAGTCGTAGATTCTAGATTTGTAGATGGGAATGATTGGCTTAATCAAACACAGTCAAATCGTAGAATCGGATCAAGAAACCGTTTGATCATAGATCAAATTGTAGAAATTGATCAAGCATTGAAGACATCGATGTGATGGTATCAAATCAATTGGCATTTGTGATGCCAGCCACTGGCATATAATCAATTAGCAAACAAGAGATAATCAATTGCAGTTGTAAGCGATTGAACCCATAGAACAAGATTTACGAAGTATTGTGTCAAAAGGTAGATCCTAGAAGGAGATGATTGATGGGCCGCATGTGAAATCTTAGAGGTCGAGTGAACGGCATCAAAGACAATGGGTTTAATTGTAAGAATCAACGCAAGTATTGATGGTGATGTGGTGACGGCTGAGTGGTCGATCGTAGGATGATGCATTGATACAGATCTGGTTGTTTTCAAATAGTATCATAAAATAAATCCATAGACAAGATGTTAGCATACAAGTGATACATCTTTATCTTCAGGGCGTCGTGATGTCGTTTGGTGATGCAGAGAGTAGGCAGAGTTGGCATTGGATTGGAACAAAACTGGTTACGGCATTGGGATCGTAATGATCTTGTGAATGCAGGAGCGGCGCTTGGAGGGTCAGTGCCCCTGGCAAGTGCCTCAGATGGTAGTAGTGGAATGCACAAAGAAGGCTGGGGTGAGGGAACTGATTTTGGCAATCGGCGGAATGATGCAATTTCATTCTGAGGATTGAATGTCCATCCAAAGTTGGTTGGCCCCCAAGGAAGAGTGGAATGATGGCCGCGCTTTGGATATGGAAAGGGTGCAGCCGCAGCACCCCCGGAACTGTCTCGGTGGGCTCGTTGGGATGACACTGAATCGGAACTGACGTGGCGGAAGGAGACCAATTCTCTGTGGGGAGAAGAAGTCCAGGTCCAAGTGTAACAGGGAGCATTTGGTGTATTGGAGTTCGAAGGGGTCGCTACAGCATTGGAATCAAGCGTTTTGGTATGAGCCAGGCTGGTAGTACAAGAAGGGATGGTCGCGTCTACATTGGCTTCAGCGGGTTGGACAGGGACTTAGCAGGGAGTGCTCACATTGGAATGGGGAGCAGGTGTATCAACAATGAAGGTGTTTGCTGGTGCAGAAACCAAGTTGATGGCGTTGACAGGCTGAGCATCCGCACAGGAGGAAGGGACGGGAATAGCTGTATCGGCTGTGGATTTGACAGGTTTGATAGGGACCAAGATGGGAGTGTCTGGAGGAGAGGCCTTCGATTTGTATGTTCGATGGAGTAAATTGGCAAATCAGGCCCTGGATGTGTAGGCAGTTTTATTTGCTACCATTGTAGCTTCACGGGTGTTGCTTTTTCCATATCGGTGTTGAGTAATGTCATAGATTGTCATGAAGTTGCATGGTCACCAATCTTTTTTGAATCCCCAGTGGGGAATGTGCATTTGTAGGCATAGAACAGGGCTGTGATTTGCAATTGCTTGTCGAGCTGCTGCATCGAGTGTAGCCTTGTTCTGGATGCGTCCTAAGGAACCATTGGCTACAATATGCCGCATGGTGGAGAATTTGAAGAGAGCGACAATGTGTTGTTTGGTTGTTTCTGTTTTCGCTTTAGAAGGGAGGCAGTCAAATATTTCATTGATGATGAGCTCACGGAGGATAGTAACTGGGTCGAGGCCTAGTGTCTTGGTTCCATCTTTGTGTGTGATGAAAAGGCTGTCTATCTCCTTGTAGTATAGGTATTGGGAGAATGCTTTGTTTAGGTGAACATGCTTGTCAGCATTGGCAGGGTTTGGTAATTTTCCAAAACTGAAGTAAATGTCCTCGATGGCGTTCCAGTCAAGGTCAGCAGTTGTTGCCGGCATGATGGTTGATGGTAGTGTCGATTGATTACAAGGCGGCGTTAACCGGCAACTGTTGGAGGAATTGGGGTGAACCGTATATCAAAATATTGAATGAGCGGGTGTTGGGCGTTGATGGTCCCTGACATGGATGATGGACGCGGAAGATTTGTAAACGGTGCGTATATTGAAGTGTCGACCGTTGGATTTACCTCGGAACGTTTGGCAGAGAAACATTCAACCGGGGGAGAACAGTCGTCGGAGAAACAATCAGTCTGTTCTTGTGATGTAATTAACCGGCGATGTCTCTAGAAATCACGCGGTTAAGGACATACAGACAGACTAAACCAGTTACTCGTGTTAGTCGCCAAAGCAAATAACTGTTTATACGATTCGTCTCAACGCATATACGACCTGTAAAGAGGGACCGACAGAGGTGCAGTGCGGTCCGGATGTAACTTAATCCTAATGCTCACAATTTTAGAATCTAATCAATATTACTGCAATCTTCCTACTGTAATCTATCGACACGGAATAGGAATCAAAGTTTATCAGACCCAGACTCTAACCGAATAAGGAGTGTCCACACGACAATGGACGAAGCGAGAATGATTACCGACTGATCACCGGCTAATCAAAGACTCCCCTGAAGGCTATGTCAATGTTTGAGCACTTAGATGGGTAATGGCACTAGTGCAGCCGGGCTTGAGCTAATACCTCTTGCTTCCCTCAAACGACATAATGGCCTAGGGGAACAAGCGAACGCCATCGATACAACACATCGAATTCGGGGGGCCAGAACAACCGCAGTCTCTACATTCAAAAGTAAACGTGTCCCAATTCAAACATGGAAGAGGCCCACACGGTGTCTCGAAATGACACGATAAGGACGAGTAGACGACCCCACCAACAACAACAGTAACACCAACAGTTAGGAGCGTAAAGCTCACAAATAGCAGTGGTTACGAGTACAGTTAGGAGGGATCGATTCCTCCATACAAAATATGATACTACCAAGAGGTGGGACAGCGTACAGACGTGTGCACTAAGCTGTTCTAAGCCTACATGGAGATGGCAGTTGAATTATTCTACAGTAATTTCAACTCCCGCCGAATAGGGGGACCCGGCGGGCTTGTAACCGTAAAATAACGGGAAAACAAACCAACGGCCCCAATCCCTGTGAAAACAATTCAACGGCCCCAAATTCCCACGGGAACGTTCAGTGGGCCGGATCCAACGGTCACTATATTCCCGCACGAATAAAATCAACGGCCATGATTCGAAATCAGAACCCGAACAGTTTGCTTAAGTAAGGGGCAACGGAGCGATTTTCATTTGGAATAGAAACGTTTGCAGAATTCTACAAGGAGAAATATCCACTACTAGTGATATCGCGAGGGAAGTGATTGCTTGAGAAATACAAAATTCTCTCAGAAAATCATTCATATATCACTTACAGAACAAGTAAACAGCTATTCCGGACCAGATACCAACCATGGTGAGAGGAAGAACAGCCCAACAGAACCAACGCAACGACAATGCGGCCGCTAATCCAGCGGCTGCAGCAGCTAACGCAGTAGCTGGTGAACCTGCTAACAATGGACCAGCCATTCCTGCCAATCTTGGCTTTACAGCAGCGCAAATGGAATTCATTAGGACCATGATGGATACTAACCGGGCCCCGTCGCTCACACAGGAGGTTCAAGACGCAATCGAACGCGCTAATCAACTTGAGGGAATCCCTGGATACGCAGGGGAAAGGACTCTAACCCCGACAGAGGTAGTTTTCAGAGAAATCTTGGAATCCTTCGGGCTGAACCGGATCACGGCGGATGAGCTTTTCCGGACCGGCCACAGCAGTACTGACTCCCTGCGGGACATGGACGAATCCGCTATCAAATCCCTGGTGAATGGCGTCAACAAGACCAAACACAACTACTGCCCGGACCCAAAACAAGTGTATGTGGGGAGGGTTTTCGGGGATCGACTCAAGTTGTTTGTGGCTTGGATCGATTTTCAGCCCCTCATTGGAGCTACAGCTACCCCAGTTGACTGGGTAGCTGATCCGGATGCAGAATCCAAGACCCGGGACCGCCTCAAGTCTCTCAAGGAGGATGACAGTAACACGGCGGCCGGGGACCTCACTCTCCCAGAACCACTCACTGCAATGTCGAAATTCAAGGAGTTCGACGAACGATTCAGAGAGTATCTTAGACACAAAAGGGGTGTCACCAAACTATCTCTGCTATACACAATTAGGAAGGACTCAATGGTCGGTGATGCTGAGAGGGGAGGAACCGTTGGATCTGCTCCAACAGATACGTATGCCAACTGGAATGAATACTCTATACGATGCACAGTTCATTCTGGATCCCACTGGACCAAAGACAACAATACACTATGGGGAATCCTTTTCAAATTGGTAGGAGCAGGTCCCGGTTGGTCCTACATCCAAGGCCTCGGATCAGAAGGGGATGGGAGGAAGGCATATTTCACCCTCTATTCACAGGCATATGAATCAACGAATGTAAGACTTCTCATAGAAGAAAAGAGGGCCTTCCTACAGAGTTCTACCTACTCCGGGGACACCAAGAACTACAGTTTTGACAAGCACAAGAGGCGTTGGTATGACGCAAAGGAGTTCCTATTGCGGCATAAGGCCTTCCCACCGGAAGACCAGTTTGTTACTGACTTCTGTCACTCCATCTCGGATCCAAGACTCGAGATGGCAGTGCAATTGGTCCTAAACGAAGCAGGTGGCATGTACGACAATTTTGACAAGGCTTCCGCCCACTTCACTCAAACACTTGGTATCAAGAAGATGCAAGCCAGTCGCAAAGGCAGTCGCAGAAATATCTCTTCCTTCAAGGGAAAAGGGGGCAACAAACGCAACAATGATAGCAACTCCTCCTCCAACAAGCGACACGGCAACAAGAAACAGAAAACCTCAGGTACCTACGATGGACCTCTGGAGGGAAAGATCTATCCAAAGGAAATCTGGGTCACTATGTCTGCTGCCCAGAAGAACCAAGTCCTGTCCCTACGCCCATTTCTTAACTCCAATTCAAAGTCTGCGCAAGTTTCTCTTGTTGAAGCCAAAGGGGACAACACTACAGCAAAAGGGTCGGCCGGCGATCAGTTCGGTAGCCATACTCACAAGAAAAAGAACAAAGACTGATTCGCCGGCCGGGGCCTGTCGATTGTATCCCGGGTAGGCCGGCCGATAGTCCATATCAAGAGTTTTGGCTCACCATCTCCAGCTAATGGTCGATGCAAGTTGGACAGCCATGCTGATACAACAGCAGCGGGATCAAATATGGTATTACTGGATTCATTGGATTCTATCTTGACATATGTGGATGTTGCACCATTTTCAGATACATACTCACCGCTTAAGAATGTCCCTATTGCCCGTTGCGCCACAGCTTGGACCGACCCAACTGACGGGATTACTTACATCTTGGTGTTTGGGCAGGCTTTGTTTTTTGGCGCCAAGTTGCAACACAGCTTGGTATGTCCCAATCAAGTACGGGACTGCAACTTCAACAAGGTTGAGGACACTCCAAGGCGATATGACTCCAATTCTACACACGGGATTACATTCCAGTCTGAAGACACTGAACTCTTCATCCCTCTCAAAGTCGAAGGAGTCATATCCTATTTTGATTCCCGGAAGCCTACAAAGAAAGAACTGGCAACCTGTGAACATATACTGGCTACAGATACCCACACCTGGGACCCCTATTCCTCTCACTTTGCAGAGGAGGAAGAAGCCACCAATGCCTCTTTCCCGCGGGTTGTTGCTACTCTTTCAGGTTGCCTGCCGGCTTGTGGGACTCCGGGTCAAATATTCATCCACGATTCATCCAGAACCACTCGGCACAGGGTATGACACGATCCGGCTACTCCATTTGGCTTCTGTCTGTACTAATAGAGTTCCTTCCCAACGCACCGGATATACCCCAACGGACGTCTCCACCCGATTCATTTCAGCCCTTGCTGGAACCAACGGGGAGGACCAAGAAAATCTACGCAATTCAGCAAATTCTATGATTTCTGATGTTTCCACCAAGACTTCATTATCTGAAGCTGAGCTTGCCATCCAACAGGAAGCCAAGGCTCGAACCAAGGAGAGGAAGCTACTAAGGCGGCAACAGGACGTCCTAGACCAAGAAATGTCCCTTGACAAGAAGTCTTTCATACGTCGCGGACAATGGGGACCTCCAATACGGATCCCCGACAAAGTTGACAGGTATGATGCCAAGGCCATTGCTAAGATGTGGAACATCAGTGAGAAGCGAGCCAAGGCTACTATTGAAGTCACTACCCAAGATGGTATTTGCCAACTGTCCCAGCCTATTACAAAGAGACTGAAGACACAGAAGTGGAGGAATAGGAGGATGCTCAAGGGCCGATGGTATGCTGACACTATGAAGTTCAAGGTTCCCAGTATCATTCGCAATGATACAGCAGCCCAGATCTTTGCAAACGGGAAGGGCTATGTGGCCTTCTACCCTGTCAGGGGAGAAGTCCGATGTCACGATGGCTTATCTTGCTTTATCAATGAAGTAGGAATTCCGGAACACCTTGTTACTGATGGGGCAAAGGCCCAGGGGAGTCATGAGACACACAACACCGGTTGGAACAAGCTCAGGTCGGAGTATCGCATTCGACAAACATACATACAGCCTCACTGCTCTTGGCAGAATACAGCCGAACACAGTGCCGGGGACCTAAGGAGGTCGATCCGTTGGATGACTTCTAAGAAGGGCAGTCCCAGGAGGTGTTGGGCCTTCTGTGGAATGTTAGCGGGCAGCCGGATGAACCTCATGGCATCAAGTGATCCTTCCTCAATGGGGAGGACTAACTTCGAACTGGTGCATGGGTATACCCCAGATATCACCCTGTATATGATCCACGACTGGTATGACTTTATTTGGTGGTATGACTTAAATGGGAAAACAAATAGGCTTGGCCGGTGGCTGGGTCCGTGTGGAGACACTTTTGGTGGTGGAGATTGTCACTATGTCTTATTTAAGACTGGAAAGGTTCACATAACAAACAGCACCCGGGCTATATCTGAGGAAGAATGGAGACATCCAGATATTCTATCACAGTTGGAAGCACACAACACAGAGATCAACGCAAAAATAGGTGATGAGGTTAAACCTTCCGATACTTATCTTGAAAACGAACTTGGCGAACCACCTCTGGGCCTATTTGATGGCAAATATGAGGGGGAGGATGAAGTGCTCATGGCAGAAGCTGAGGCTTCTTCCCCGGATGTTGATGACCTATCTGATAAAGACCTTGATGAATATCTTGGAACTGAAGTGTTACTCCAGATAGGGGACCAACATATCCGGGGGTTAGTTAAGAGTCGTTGCAGGGATAAGGATGGTGTGCTGATTGGCGAGAAGAACAACAATCCACTCCTAGACACGAGGTCTTACGAGGTCGCTATGCCGGATGGATCCATTGAAATCTATACAGCCAATACACTTTCAGAGAGTATCTATTCTTCCGTTGACGATGAAGGGCGCATGTATTGCCTGATGGATGAGATAATCGATTCTGAGAGGGATTCGGAGGCCTTAACTATCGAACAGGCTACTTATACAACAAAGTCCGGACAAACTAGAACAAAGCCAACAACCAAAGGATGGAGGTTTCTTGTTAGATGGACGGATGGCACTACATCCTGGGCAAAGTTAAGCGATATGAAGGAAAGCTTCCCGGTTGAAACAGCAATATACGCCCGTGAAGAAGGCGTCATAAATGAGCCAGCGTTTAAGTGGTGGGCTTATAAAGTACTTCGGAGAAAAGACCGGATCTTATCTGGCGCTAAAACCAAATACTGGACCAAGTCCCATAAGTACGGGGTCCGGCTCCCTAAGTCTATTTCAGAAGCAAAAGCAATTGATAGAGAAACGGGGACCGATCATTGGGCTCGGGCTATTGCAAAAGAAATGAGGAACAGCTCTATTGCCTTTGAATTCAATGAGGAGGACAAGATACCAGTGGGGCATACTAAAATAACCATGCACATGGTTTTTGACGTCAAGATCGACTTAACACGGAAGGCCCGGTTAGTTGGAGACGGCCACAAAGTCCCAGAAATCTCCAAGGAATATACTTATTCCAGTGTACCCAGTAGGGATTCAGTTCGATTATTCTTCCTAGTGGCAGCACTCAACAACCTCGAGGTACTCAGCGCGGATATACAGAACGCTTACTTAACAGCACCCATCAAGGAGAAGTACTTCACAATAGCTACAGAGGCCCAAGGGTTCGCGTCGGAACTATGTGGAAGGCCCTGCAAGATTGTAAGGGCTTTATATGGACTCCCGGTTGCTGGGGCATCTTTTCGATCACACTTGGCTAGTCACTTAAGGGAACTTGGTTACGAATCTTGCAAAGCAGATCCAGACGTGCATCTCCGATCTGCATTCAAACCAGATGGCTCAGCTTACTACAAGTACTGTGTGGCTTATGTCGATGATATCCTTGTATGTGGAATGGACCCAAAGTTCCAGATGGATGCGATAGAAAGGCAGTTCAAGTTGAAGAATGGGACAGTTGAGGAACCTTCTTTCTACTTGGGAGCTGATATAGGAAAGACCTATATAGATGGTAACCCGTAGTGGTCCATGGCTTCATCTAAGTATACTGCGAAAGCCATCAAATCAGTTGAAGAAGAACTACTAACCGGAAAATACGCGTTTAAGGTACTACCCAAGACAGCAAGGTCACCATTGAGCTCTGAGTATAGGCCTGAGATAGATGTGTCACCGGAACTTGATCCCGAGAAACAAAACTACTATCAAGGTTTAGTTGGGATACTCCGGTGGATATGTGAACTCGGTCGATTGGACATAATTATGCCCGTATCACTTATGTCTCGATACCTCGCGCAAGCCAGAGAAGGTCATCTCAACCAGTTGTTTCACCTGTTTGCATACTTGAAGAACTACAGCAAGTCTAAGTTGGTATTCGATGCATCTATGCCTGAGGTAGATGAGTCAAATTTTCAGTCGTGTGACTGGAGTGAATTCTATCCAGAGGCCAAAGAGCTGTTGCCTCCAGATATGCCTGAACCAAAAGGAAAGGCAGTTATTACTACATGTTTTGTAGATGCGGATCATGTGGGATGCAAGGCTACCAGGAGATCCCATACAGGAGTCATCATCTTTGTTAACAGAGCACCTATTTTGTGGTTCTCCAAGAGGCAAACAACTGTTGAAACATCTACATTTGGCTCGGAAATAGTCGCGCTTAGGATAGCAATCGAGATGGTAGAGGGGCTAAGATACAAGCTGCAGATGATGGGCATACCTATAGAAGGACCTACCAATATCTATTGTGACAATGAGTCAGTTGTGAAGAACACTACACGACCAGAAAGCCCTTGTAAGAAGAAGCATAATAGTGTTGCTTATCATAAGGCAAGGGAGTGCATAGCAGCAGGAACTATCCGGATTGCAAAGGAGCCAGGCGAGTCGAATATTGCGGACTTACTCACAAAATTAATGAGTGGATCCAGGCTAATTGAACTAGCAATGAGGTGTATGTGGCGAGATGGGGTTGATGAAAAAATGAGACCCGCGGGATAGGTATCTTCTACTAGTTCTCTCACTACCACGAAGACACGGGGACTCTAGAAATCACGCGGTTAAGGACATACAGACAGACTAAACCAGTTACTCGTGTTAGTCGCCAAAGCAAATAACTGTTTATACGATTCGTCTCAACGCATATACGACCTGTAAAGAGGGACCGACAGAGGTGCAGTGCGGTCCGGATGTAACTTAATCCTAATGCTCACAATTTTAGAATCTAATCAATATTACTGCAATCTTCCTACTGTAATCTATCGACACGGAATAGGAATCAAATGTCGGTGTTCCGTTGTTGATGTAATTAATGTAATTGTTTGATTGTCGTAATCGTAGGAACGAAACGAATTAACCTTGGTAATCGTCGGCGATGTTATTTGATCGTTTGGTCGTGTATTACAGAAGAAGATTATTGGTAGAAGGATCTGTAGATACACCCCTTGATACGCAAGCATGGAGGAGAAAAAAAAGAAGAAGGGCGGGGGGAGGTCTATTGATACAGCCCGTCACCAAGTCCCGTACCAAGTATACTCTGGCTGTAACTGACAGTGGAGGTGCTGTACAGGGCGGAGATAGGTAGCTTAAGGTATACACTTGTTAGTGTAAGTTATAAGGGCTCTTTAACCTGTTGTTACTCTAAAAATTGACCAAAAGAAGGATAGGATAATTAAAATTTAAAGAGATGTGAGCATATCGTGAGATTGCTCTGTTATTGTACTATTTCATGTAGTGGACCGGTATCCCTGTAATATTCGTGTTGTAGGGATATCTTAACCGGCCGTATATCATGTGCAACTCGTCATAAGACAGAGAAGAACACACGATGTGACCTACTAGATATCTTGATACTTGAAGTCATTTTTATCTCTGGAGGAGTATAAGTAAATTTTCAAGTGTAGAATGGATACAACTGCCGTAGAATGTACGTAAGTACTGTAGGTGTATTTTTGACCGGCAACAAAAGATTAGTGATGTATTCAAGTAGATTCTAAAATTGTGAGCATTAGGATTAAAAGTGATATCTGGATCGCACCTCTATCGGTTTAGCACCTCTATAGATCCCTCTTTACTAGTCGTATGTGTCTGCGTTTAATTGAGTCATATAAACGCTACTATCGTATGTGATTCACATGAACCAGCGTGTGCCCGTTGTGTGGTCTGTCAGTCATACGTCATAGTCGGTCTGTACAACCGCATGATTTCTAGGTAGCCTGTGCAAATATGGAAATGAAAGATTTCTGGGTTTCTTATTGTTATTAAAATCGCAGCTCCGTTTTTGTGCTGTTGTCTCAAAGATAAATTAGAGTTATTTACAAGTATGTGCCTTATTAGGTCCTCGTTTAGCCATATCCTCTTCAAACCTGCCTGTATATTCTGTTGTTACTCTAAAATCGACCGAAAGGTATAATTGAAATTTAAAGAGATGTGAGCTCAGAGAGACGCTCTTATTTTTACTGTATTGGGGCTCTCTGCTGTATTTTACATGGTAGAGATCTTCCCCGGTCTTTTCACTAGTAGGGGTTTCCTCGTACCGATACTTCTGTTGCTGTTGCTGTATTAGCGCCGTGTCGGTCTTGCTGTATCGGTCATTCTGTTGGTATTGGTCATTTGTGAGGTTAAGTGTTCTATCCGATGGGGCGTATGCTTGTTCGTTGTATTTAAGGTAGATGAGGAGGCCCATTCGGAATCGGTACTGATTTCCTTGATTCTAATAAGTAGTTTCCTCACGGGATGTTAAGTGCATTCTTTTGAATGTACTTAAGGATTCCAAGTGTTTACTTACTGTTCAGGTCTTTGGATATTTCTTGTTTCTAACCAATTATCCTTTTTTGTTTGTAGCCTTAGGTGATATTGTTTTTACCACTTAAGGATTTTTAGGTAGTGGAGGTGCGTTTGGTTCTAACGCTCTATCAGCGGAATATTCGTATCGTGTATCATCTTCCCGCACCTCGGTAGTCGTTTCGTTTTGTCGGCTTTTCCGATCGAATTTGATGCCGAAAACGGGCCGTATTTTTTTCCGACAACACACCCCTTGATCCAATACTCTACTTGCATGGTATTGGATCACTGTCGGAGTATATCATCCCGAGTTTTATCGACTGATGGATCAAACGTTCGGATCGAATCGTAACGGGCAGGCGATCTAACCTGGGTAGTGTCGGGGTATATTTAACCTTGGATCAACTTTGCTGATTCGTATCGAATCGGAATCAGATCAAATCAATCGTAGCAATCGTCGAAGCGCGTACTGTTGACTGGTTTAACCTGCGTAGTGTCCCATGATATGTCTTGCATGCCGAGCGTGCAAGATCCATCCCAATGGTTTGGTTAGATCATCAGCAGGGTTGATGACTCCAGGGATATGGATCATCTCGATTTCACCGTTTTCTTTCCATGCTTGAATGGCAAAGAACCTGATTTCAATATGCCTGGTTCTTTCAGTTGGCTTCTGGGCATTTATGATTTCAATTGCCGATGCATTGTCTTCATAGATAGGGGTTGGACCAGCTTGAGCAAATCCTAATTCTTTGAGTACGGATCTGAGGTATCTGGCTGTTTTGGCCGCTGTGACTGCAGCAATGAATTCTGCTTCCGTAGAACTCTGAGCAGTGAGTGATTGTGCTTTGGATCAATAGACAACCGCGCCACCAGCATAAGTGAAGACATATCCTGTGGTGGATCTGCGATGTTTTGGATCATTTCCATATGCTGCATCAACAAAACACATCAACTTGTTGTGCTTGATATCTGCAGGGTATTTTGGGAGTGATGCATCTTGGACTACGTCGGTGTATGGTTCTCCTGATGGAAGAGATGGCTCTGCATTCGGTCTATAGAATCTAATACCCCAAGATCTGGTTGTTCTGAGGTATCGAGCTATGTTCTTCAGACTGGAATAGTGGAATGCAGTGGGATTGGAACTGTATTTTGACATTAGGGTCACTGCATAGCCAATGTCTGGCCGGCAGCTCACATATGCAAACATCATTTCACCTAAGAGTGTTCTGTAGGAGAACCCAGATGTGGATTGTAATGCAGCGTGTTCCTTGGTGCCTTCTAATGGTCCATCCGTATGTGATTGCAGTTGGCTCAGTACTTCAGTTGATAACGGCGCTGATGGCTTGGAGTGGGGTTTCATCTTAGAATCAGTCTCCCAACCATGGGATGTCATGATCCGGTCGATGTAATTGGCGCAGGACAGTTCAATGTAATCAGCTGTTTGTTTGACGTCAATTCCATTGAAGTCCTCGAGCAATCCCAATTTTGTAAAGGGGATCACGTCTTCCTTTGGTAGCTTGAGCCTTGCACCTATAATGTCATAGATCTTGTCGGATATGGATTCTGATGTACAAGCTAGTGCAAAATCGTCCACTTGTCTCAGCATGTAGACCGTTTCACCTTCAAAAACTGTTGTATAGATTGTTCTGTCATGCGTGGTGGTCTTGAAATTGAGATTGGGACCTTTCAATATTTTGTTGATGTGAGTTTCCCAAAGTCTTCCAGATTCTGGATGGCCTTGAAGTGCTCGAAGGACTGGGAGCACCAATCTTCTGTCTATGTCCTTGCCATGCTTGTGTCTGTACCATTCTGCATATGCATCATCAATAGTCATGTATGTAGGAATGTTGGGTCCTGGACTATGCGCGTAGGCGTCTGCAGCATCACCCCCGTACACTTTGAGGTTGAGGCTTGCAGCAATAGCAAAGAATAACCTTTGAATGGGATGTTCAACACATGATGAGTATGACATGGCAATGGCATGCAGAGTTGGAGCTGCATATTTGCTTCCATTGCAACATTGCCTGGCTCTTCTGACACCATTTCTCTTGACACTGTACTGCCAGTGAGGCCTGAGAATAATCGCGTTTGGGTCCTTAGGGTATTGAATTGGCGAGCCAAACATTTCCAAATCTTCAAACTGATCAAGCTGCTTTCGCTCCCCAGCTTCCCATTCTGCCCAGGTGGATAGAGACTTGAGATTCCGTCGAGTGAAGTGCCATAGTGCTTGTTCTTCAGGTGTAGTTGCTTTTGAATTGATGGCTCTGATTAAGAGTTCAATTTGTTCAGTTGGTAGTGAATCTGCATCTAGGGGTAATGAATGGTTACCTGGTTTATGAAGCTTAGTGATGGCTCTGAGCGAAGCAATGTCAATAGTAGGAATGACCACGTCCATGTCATCTTCAATTGGGGCCAAGTGTTTTTGGATGGAGGCATGGAGGGCTTTAGTGTGGTCAACTTGGTTGATTCTGGATTGGATGATGTTCTTGTATTTGGTGCCAATTTTCTTGATGGTCTTGATGGATGAGATCCGGTCCAAAAAAGGTGGGTCTTCTTCATCAGTGGGTTCTTTCCAAGACGTATTGGGAGCAAATAAGCCATATTCATTGGAGTGTTTCCGGATGTCTTTCAGAGACAATTTCTCTTCAAGTGCAAAAGTGATAGGAGTATCGGTATCTATTGAATTCCTCACCCCTCGAGCGTGTGATTGGTGCAGTGCGGTGGTGACATCAGCAGCAGTAAAGACACGGTTGTGATTGATAGATACAATATAAGCGCCCCTAAGCTTGGAGAGAGTCTTCTTGTGGGAGGAGAAAAGCGTGGAGGCAGGACTTTTGGGAAGGATGTCAGTGATGTAAGCGCGGCCAAGCAGTGAATCATTGGCATACCGGAGACCGAATGCTGGATCAGTACAGGAACTGGGAACAGGGAGCCTGAGATGGGTGAGGTCGGCAAACGGCGTGATCGAAAACTGGAAATCGCTGGATGAGACTTCGGTAGGCTCTGGTGGCAGTTGAACGTTGATATCAGTCCGGAGTAGGTGTTTGACGTTAGTGGGGAGATCTGCAAGTGGGAGATCTTGCATGCCTTCGTCGAACCGGACATGGGTGGCTATCTTGACTCGATGTGTTTCAGTATCATACCAAAGGATGTTTCTGGTAGTGTATGGGACAAAACCCAGGAATATGCCTTTTCGTGCATTGGGTTTGAGCTTAATAGATCTCTTGCCCGGAGGTCTAACCCAAACTCTGCAACCAAAGGTTCGGAAATCAGCAAGGTTTTCCTTACGACCAGTTGCCAATTCCAATGGTGAATGTGGTTGGTTGCCTTCAGGGAATGCATTGGACAACCGAAGTGCATGCGTCCGAGAACTGTTTCTCTACCCCCCGCGGGCTATCGCGCGGTATTTTTACAATTCTCGACCCTATTTTTTAAATTTCCTATCTTTTTAGGTCGCGTGTCTACTAAAAAACCTCGCGCGTCGCGCACCTTTACTTTTGAGACAAAATCTCGTCACTCCTCAAACAAAATAGCTATTTTAGGGTTAAGGATATCATATTCTTTTCGTGTCAAGCACTATTTTGTGTACAACTTATGCACGAATCATGACTATTTTTATCTTCTCAACATGTTGCCACCATTTAACCGGCGTCCCGACTCCAACTCCAACTCAAATCCAACTCCAAAAAATCCCATTTTCATTTCAATGGATAGGGACCTGTCCCCCCCCCTTGTATCTCATAAACCAAGAACTCCAAAAAGTTGGTAGGATAGGCAAACGATTCTGGACAACAATACTAAGAAGGCCTGCAAGTCTCAAAGGGATCTGCTGTATGCGTTTGATTAGAAGCAATAGGAGGGCCTAGCAGAGGACTCCAAATCCGAATTTTCACCTCCACAGAAAACACCCCCTCCAAACCCAAGGGACAGCAGATATCTCCATACTGAAGACGCCGCGGGCAACGATATTGCAGGGATCCCTTCATTATACCGAGAAGAACAAGGCCTGCAAGTTTCGAATCGATTGATCGAGTGGATTGGAAGTATCTAACCGGCAAAGCATTGGACACACAAGGTCCATTTTGAAGGTAAACAATGGAAAAAAACGGTGAATATTAATATCTCCATACTGAAGTCACCGCGGGCAACGATATTGCAGGGATCCCTTCATTATATCGAGAAGAACAAGGCCTGCAAGTTTCGAATCGATTGATCGAGTGGATTGGAAGTATCTAACCGGCAAAGCATTGGACACACAAGGTCCATTTTGAAGGTAAACAATGGAAAAAAACGGTGAATATTAATATCTCCATACTGAAGTCACCGCGGGCAACGATATTGCAGGGATCCCTTCATTATACCGAGAAGAACAAGGCCTGCAAGTTTCGAATCGATTGATCGAGTGGATTGGAAGTATCTAACCGGCAAAGCATTGGACACACAAGGTCCATTTTGAAGGTAAACAATGGAAAAAAACGGTGAATATTAATATCTCCATACTGAAGTCACCGCGGGCAACGATATTGCAGGGATCCCTTCATTATACCGAGAAGAACAAGGCCTGCAAGTTTCGAATCGATTGATCGAGTGGATTGGAAGTATCTAACCAGCAAAGCATTGGACACACAAGGTCCATTTTGAAGGTAAGCAAAGGAAAAAAACGGTGAATATTAATATCTCCATACTGAAGTCACCGCGGGCAACGATATTGCAGGGATCCCTTCATTATATCGAGAAGGACAAGGCCTGCAAGTTTCGAATCGATTGATCCAGCACATTAGAAGAATCAAACCGGTGAAGCAGATTGGGAAAATTTGGTTGTATTTCAAGGAAGCAACCCAAATAACGGTGACAGCAGATATCTCCATACCGAGGTCGCCGCTGCCAACGATATTACACAGACCTCTTCATTATATTGAGAAGGAGACGTACTCCAAGTTTCGGATCGATTGATTGAGAGGAATAGAAGAATCGAACCGGTGAAGCAGATTGGGAAAATTTGGTTGTATTTCAAAGAAACACCCCAAATAACAGTCACAGCAGATATCTCCATATCAACGACACCGACAGCAACGATATTGCAGGGTCCGCTTTATTACATATATAAGAACAAGCTGCCCAAGTTTCGAATTGATTGATCCAGCGGATCAGAAGAATCGAACCGGTGAAGCAGAGGGGCAAAATTTGGCTACATTTCAAGGAAGCAACCCAAACAACAGTCACAGCAGATATCTCTGCACTAACGGCACCTACAGCAACGATATTGCAGGGATCTCTTCATTACATCTATGAGGAGACGCCCGCCAAGTTTCGTATTGATCCATTGAGTGGATTAGAAGGAACAGACTCAACATAGAAAAGTGACAAATTTGGTTGTATTTCAAGGAAGCAACCCAAGTAATGGCGACAGCAGATATCTCTATAACAACGACACCAACAGCAACGATATTGCAGGGTCCGCTTTATTACATCTATGAGGAGACGCCCGCCAAGTTTCGTATTGATCCATTGAGCGGATTAGAAGGAACAGACTCAACATAGAAAAGTGACAAATTTGGTTGTATTTCAAGGAAGCAACCCAAGTAATGGCGACAGCAGATATCTCTATAACAACGACACCAACAGCAACGATATTTCAGGGATCTCTTCATTACATCTATGAGGAGACGCCCGCCAAGTTTCGTATTGATCCATTGAGCGGATTAGAAGGAACAGACTCAACATAGCAAAGTGACAAATTTGGTTGTATTTCAAGGAAGCAACCCAAATAATGGCAACAGCAGATATCTCTATAACAACGGCACCAACAGCATCGATATTTCAGGGGCCTCTTCATTACATCTATGAGGAGACGCCCGCCAAGTTTCGTATTGATCCATTGAGCGGATTAGAAGGAACGGACTCAACATTGCAGAGTGACAAATTTGGTTGTATTTCAAGGAAGCAATCCAAATAACGGCGACAGCAGCAACAAGAACTAGCGAGGGCAACAGCAACAGTGGCTAGCAAGAGCAAGAGCAACAGCGACCAGCGACCAACGACCAACAACTAGCGAGAGCAACAGTAACAGCAACAGCAACTAGCAACTAGCAACTAGCGACTAGCAAGAGCAATAGCGACTAGCGAAAGCAGCAGCAGCAGCAGCAGCGAGAGCGACTAGCGAGAGCGACTAGCGAGAGCGACTAGCGAGAGCGACTAGCGAGCAGCGATTTGTCTCCTCCTCCTCCAATAACAACAACAACAAGAACAACAACAACAACAACAACGGGGATTCTTCTCCTCCTCCTCCAACAACAACAACGGCAATTGGTCCCCTCCTCCAACAACAACAACAACAGGGATTTGTCTCCTCCTCCAACAACGGCGATTCGTCTCCTCCATCCAGCAGCGAATCCGCTCCTATCATCCAACAGAGCATGGATTCGTCTCCTCCTCCTCCTCCTCCTCCAACAACAACAACAACAACAACAACGGGGATCCGTCTCCTCCAACAACAACAACAACAACAACAACAACAACAACAACAACGGGGATCCGTCTCCTCCTCCTCTAGCAACAACAACAACGGTGATCCTCCTCCGACAACAATGGGGATTCGTCTCGTGGAGGAGCAATTCGGGTGGAGCGCCGGTGGAGGAGCGTTTCGATGCCAATGATTCGTTGCCGTTGTTGCCAAGGGGTATTGCTGTTGCTGCTGCTGTTGTTGTTGTTGTTGCTGTTGCCGGCGCTGTTGCTGCGGTTGTTGCTCTCGCGGTTCGATCCGATTGTTCCCGGTGGCTGTTGGGTCGATTGTTGCCGGTTTCGGCGTTGCCGTTGACGACGATCCTATTTGCGTATGTGATATGATAATTGAACAAAATGGGTGAGTATCTATTGATGTTCTACATAGATGTAGTAGAGTAAATAATATCAACAGAAAAATATAATCTACACGCCACTAACCAAGACTGTGCTGTTCCTGTTCCTGTTCCTGTTGTTGCTGTTGGCAACGATTGTTGTTGCTGTTGCTGTTGGCGACGATTGCTGTTTGCGGATTGATTGCTGTTGCCGGCGATTGCTGTTCCGACGATTGCTGTTGGCGTCCGATCAATTCGATGCTGACGCCGATGCCGACGCCTCCTTCGATTTGTCCGATCGATTCGAAAATTGCCTCGTTGTCGTCCCTGAAACAGTAAGAACAAAAGCCAAAGTTAGAAAATACATCATCTGTAATTTGGTTGGTACAGCAGAGCATTGTTGATTTATCTCACGTTGTTCACTTACCGTCGTTCCGACAATCGACCCGATGAAATTGTAGTTGCTGCCGTAGAATACTTCTTACTCCATGTCACGAAAAACAGTACCTTGTTCCTGTTGATATAATTGCAAGGGACAAAGCCAGTTCATTGATTTCAAGACGTATATGTAAGGCTGCAGTCCAAACAATATCTATCCAGCAAATCCCCTTCTCGTCAAATGCTAACTACTTCTTTTCCAGTACAAGGCTGTTATTTCGGACTAAAATAAATGAGAACGGATCGTTGTGCTCAAAGAGGGTCGGATCCCACGTTCTCGGACGGAGTGTTGATTGCAAGAACCAACACTCTACTCAAATAAGTCGGATGTAAGAAGGCAGATTATGAAGTGTATTTATTTTTTGTTGCGAGGTAGATTGTTTTTTTTGTTGCGAGGTAGAAAAAGTGATTTTTTTTGTCGCGAGGTAGAAAATAACATTACTGTGTGTTTGTGTGAGAGAGATTTTTTTTTTTTTTTCGCGTCGCGTCGCGTACGATTTTCGATCAATGTATCTAGTACATCATGTAGAATTCTACATGAATCCTACACGTTTTTAGTACTAGATAAATTCTCAGTACTGAATCCGCGTAGGTTTCTACACAAAAAGATGTTTACTTCTTACTACATAATTTTTGGTATTGAATCTGTGTAGGTTTCTACGCGAGTAGATTTCTACACGTTTTTAGTACTTCATAATTTTCATTACTCAATCCACGTAGGTTTCTACACATGTGCGTTTCTACGTGTTTTAAGTACTAGATATTTTGGGATATTGAATTCCTTAGGGTTTGGGATATGGTTTAGGGTTGTGGATTAGGGTTAGGATGTGTGATTTGACGCGAGATGATTAATACACGTTTGTTGTACAAGATTCACAATAGTAGTGTATCAACATGGTACAGGGGGGTAAAGAATTTGCGAGAAGTCCACATATAAGAACAAATAATTACTGAATTTGCGAACCGGATGTAACCCTAACCATATTGGGAAAAACTTTGCCACACAGAATGCCCAAAATGATGTGGTTTGACTCTCCAAATGGCAAACATGAGGGTATTTTTGGTGCAATTACCGGGCACAAACTAACTTATTGGATAGTAATGACTACAAAAGTATCCGGTCCAAGCAATGAATACATTCATCATGACTCATCAAATGCATATTGGAAACAACTTTGTCACACAGAATGCCCACAATGTTGTGGTTTGACTCTACAAATGGCAAACATGGGGGTATTTTTGGTGCTATTCCAGGGCACAAACTAACTTATTGGGTAATGACTCAAAAAGTATCTGGTCCAAGCCATGAATACATTCATCATGACTCATCAAATGCATAATGGGAACAACTTTGTCACACAGAATGCCCACAATGTTGTGGTTTGACTCTCCAAATGGCAAAAATAAGGGTATTTTTGGTGCAATTCCAGGGCACAAACTAACTTATTGGGTAATGACTCAAAAAGTATCTGGTCCAAGCCATGAATACATTCATCATGACTCATCCAATGCATATTGGGAACAACTTTGTCACATGCAATGCCCTAAATGTTTTGGTTGGACTCAACAAATGGAAAACATGGGGCTATTTTTGGTGCAATTGCAGGGCAGCACAAACTAAGTTATTGGGTAATGACTCAAAAAGTATCTGGTCCAAGCCATGAATACATTCATCATGACTCATCAAATGCATATTGGGAACAACTTTGTCACACAGAATGCCCAAAATCTTAAGGTTGGACTCTACAAATGGCAATCATGGGGGTATTTTTGGTGCAATTCCGGGGCACAAACTAACTTATTGGGTAATGACTAAAAAAATATCGGGTCCAAGCCATGAATACATTCATCATGACTCATCAAATGCATATTGGAAACAACTTTGTCACATATAATGCCCAAAATGTTGTGGTTTGACTCTACAAATGGCAAACATGGGGGTATTTTTGGTGCAATTACAGGGCACAAACTAACTTATTGGGTAAGGACTCAAAAAGTATCTGGTCAAAGACATGAATACATTCATCACGACTCATCAAATGCAGATTGGAAACAACTTTTTCACATACAATGCCCAAAATCTTAAGGTTTGACTCTACAAATGGCAAACATGGGGGTATTTTTGGTGCAATTCCAGGGCACAAACTAACTTCTTATTGGGTAATGACTCAAAAAGTATCGGGTCCAAGCCATGAATACATTCATCATGACTCATCAAATGCATATTGGAAACAACTTTGTCACATAGAATGCCCAAAATGTTGTGGTTTGACTCTCCAAATGGCAAACACGGGGGTATTTTGTGTGCAATTCCAGGGCACAAACTAACTTATTCGGTAATGACTCAAAAATTATCTGGTCCAAGCCATGAATACATTCATCATGACTCATCAAATGCATATTGAGAACAACTTTGTCACACAGAATGCCCAAAATGTTGTGGTTTGACTCTCCAAATGGCAATCATGGGGGTATTTTTGGTGCAATTCCAGGGCACAAACTAACTTATTGGGTAATGACTCAAAAAGTATCGGGTCCAAGCCATGAATACATTCATCATGACTCATCCAATGCATATTGGGAACAACTGTGGCACATAGAATGCCCAAAATGTTGTGGTTTGACTCTACAAATGGCAAACACGGGGGTATTTTTGGTGCAATTCCAGGGCACAAACTAACTTATTCGGTAATGACTCAAAAAGTATCTGGTCCAAGCCATGAATATATTCATCATGACTCTTCCAATGCATATTGGAAACAACTTTGTCACATAGAATGCCCAAAATCTTAAGGTTTGAGTCTCCAAATGGCAAACATGTGGGTATTTTTGGTGCAATTCCAGGGCACAAACTAACTTCTTATTGGGTAATGACTCAAAAAGTATCGGGTCCAAGCCATGAATACATTCATCATGACTCATCAAATGCATAGTGCGAACAACTTTGTCACATAGAATGCCCAAAATCTTAAGGTTTGACTCTCCAACTGACAAACATGAGGGTATTTTTGGTGCAATTGCAGGGCACAAACTAACTTATTGGGTAATGACTCAAAAAGTATCCGGTCCAAGCAATGAATACATTCCTCATGACTCATCAAATACATATTGGGAACAACTTTGTCACACAGAATGCTGTAAATGTTGTGGTTTGACTCTCCAAATGGCAAACATGGGTGTATTTTTGGTGCAATTCTAGGGCACAAACTAACTTATTGGGTAATGACTCAAAAAGTATCTGGTCCAAGCCATGAATACATTCATCATGACTCATCCAATGCATATTGGGAACAACTGTGGCACATAGAATGACCAAAATCTTAAGGTTTGACTCTACAAATGGCAAACATGGGGGTATTTTTGGTGCAATTCTAGGGCAAAAACTAACTGATTGGGTAATGACTCAAATAGTATCGGGTCCAAGCCATGAATGCATTCATCATGACTCATCCAATGCATATTGGAAACAACTATGACACATAGAATGCCCAAAATCTTAAGGTTTCACTCTCCAACTGACAAACATGAGGGTATTTTTGGTGCAATTCCAGGGCACAAACTAACTTATTGGGTAATGACTCAAAAAGTATCTGGTCCAAGCAATGAATACATTCCTCATGACTCATCAAATACATATTGGGAACAACTTTGTCACACAGAATGCTGTATATGTTGTGGTTTGACTCTCGAAATGGCAAACATGAGGGTATTTTTGGTGCAATTCTAGGGCACAAACTAACTGATTGGGTAATGACTCCAAAAGTATCCTGTCAAAACTATGAATACATTTATCATGACTCATCAAATGCATATTGGGAACAACTTTGCCACTCAGAATGCCCAAAATGTTGTGGTTTGACTCTCAAAATGGCAAACATGATGAGGGTATTTTTGGTGCAATTCCAGGGCACAAACAGTCTCATTTGGTAATGACTACCAAAGTTTTTGTACCAGGCCATGAATGCATATCACATGACTTACGAAATGCATGTTGGGAACAACTTTTAAATGCATATTGGGAACAACTTTGACACACACAGTACAGACAATGATGTGGTTTGTAGATACAAATGGCACACAAGACAGTACGGTATGTTAGGTGCAGCAGTCTACGAGATTCTACATGTGACTAGAGGATTGAAATACATAACCTTAGTGTGATCAAATGTTTCCCTTCTGAAAAAATTATGGCGCGGGAGGGGTGGCTTGCACAGGTACGTGCTCTACTGCTACAAATATAACAGCGCGCCCAAAACCAGGCAACACACAGAAGATGTTCGGGCAAACAACATAGTACAGAACCCACGGAAAAATTCTACACACAAAACATCGTACACATACTACACGAAACACCGTACACACACACACACACACGACACACACAACACACACAACACAAAACACCGTACACAACCCGACAAATTATTAGTACACACACAAAACCACACAAAAAGAAACACATGATTCTTGATCGACACCGTATTCAGAAAATAAAATAAAAAAATATGAATGCTATCGGAAAGACACGACGAAGCAAAAAATCCGAGGGGAAGACCCTTCGAAACAACAAAACCATCCGGCCCGGTGATCATCAAAATACAGGGGACAACAACGGTAAGAAAAGAAGAGTTAAAACAAACACCGCAATTACTAACAAAGTGTGTAACAGTAATACCACAACTATGAACGCATCAAAGGGCAACAGTAAAAAAAATGGTTCCGACAACACAATTTCTACTACTACAAACACGGAAGAACAAAACACCATCAACCAGAGTAACGAACCAGCGCTGACCATTACCAACACAACCACCACTACAGTAACGAACCAACAGAAAGAAGGAACAAAAACCAATGTGGTAGAGAAAACATCTAACGGAGAATGCTACAATTTAGAGGATGTTGCCGAACATGTCATGAAAAATATCCAATATGACAAATTGGCAGAGGAAGTGGCAAAACGCTTACGGAAACAAGAGAGGGAACCACATATAGGGGTGGGAAAGGTAGTAATGGTACCTAAACAAACGGAGGCAACCATGCAGGGAGAGGGGAGTTACAATGCCGGCGACACAAGAGAACGAGCAGTAAGTACAATTACAGACGAATATGGACTTATAATAGACAACGATATGCTTAAGGCTTTGAGTGATATGACTGAAAGAGTGGAGAAGCAGCTAAGGGATTACGTCAAAAAACATTGGTACCCCAACATGAAGTTCCCTATCAATGACAAGGTAACGGCGCTTGTAATAAATAAAGCTGTTGGAGAAAGTGCGGTTATGAAGCCACCAAATATTCCACTTGCGGCATTCTGTTCCTTTTACAGGAAACGAGTAGGGACAGTACTGACTGCATTGAGGCACAACTCACAAACATTAGCGAGAAAAAACTGGATAGGTAAATACAGGTGGGAGAATTGGTTGTTGAAATTAGGATTTTGAGAATCTATTTTTGGTCCGACAACACTAACATGCTGCCCGTTGATACTTATGATACCTCCGTACAGACGATTACAGAAAAGGTCGAGTCCCTATCACATTCCCTGGTACTGTTGCAGTTATTCAAGACACAGAATATGAAAACACAGGTATTTTAAACCCTCAATACAGAACATACAAAGACGCGGAAGATGAAGATTTTTATTATTTTGTTACAAGAATCATGTCGGCAATCAATCCGACAAATTCCAATTTCAAACAACGGAAGGAGAGGCACTTGCTGAGTGATATATTTACTATAGCAGATGAAGCATTTGCATTGGTACTAATCTACAATGAGCATCATGTATGGGTGAACCAGCAGCGGCGAAAGGGTGATGCCACGATTCCGCGACAAAAAAAAAAATTCTGCGATTCAGACAGTGGAAGCAGAAATGGATGGATGGAGGAAGGTCGCGAGTTGTTCAGTGACTTGTGCGACAAAATTGGCGAGATGCGAAAACACCCAGAAACAGGAAGGAAATTGGAAGAAATGATGAGGGACAGATTTAGGAACGAAAGTTCGACAAATTACACCAACAATAAGCAGGGCGATGCAAATATTACTAGTAGCAGCTCCACTAATTGTAGTGGACCAAAAAAGAAAAAGAAAAGAAACGTCTATATTGATCCGGCAATAACAGCATTGATGAATGAAAGTTTATCTATGGGTGAACTAATGTAGAAAATAACAGTACATACATAATACAAAACTACTACTAATCTTGAACTTAATTTTGAGAATATTAGAAATAATGGAGGATTCGTAATACGTCGCAATAGGAATAAATCAAGCATAATAGAATCTACATTTTAAAAAGGGAATATTGTAGTCAAGAAATATAATTCACAACTAGGGGAGCAGAATCGAATTGTTGTTTGGTAGATTAATATTTTGGAATTAATACTGACTCAAGATTTCTTTTTTATTCGTGAATAGAAGTAAGTGTTGTTCGTACAGAATAATAATTCGGTTCTGCTAGAGACTGAAATAAATTATTTTTATTTGAGAGTAGAGTAATGTGCATCACGCGCACAGAAATAGTGCTGAGTTTACATATACCCTTATACGATCGTCGCGAATTTCAGGGTATCCAGAAATATTGCCGTGTTAAAATCACGCACAAAATTTGTGCGCGAGAAGTAAATTCGAACCCCGCGAAACAGTTCTCGGACGTGGTAGAAAGCAAAGGGCCAGAACTTGATGGGCAAATTAGCACCAGATAGCATGGTTCGCATGGAATTAGCCAGAGTGCGATGCCCTCTTTCAACTGTACCATTCTGGTGTGAAGCATCAGCACCAGTGGGGAAAATTGAGTATCCAAACGCTGAGAAGAGGTTTCTGATATCAGGGTTGTGATAGAGTTCGCCACCTTGGTCAACTGAAACATACTTGTTTGCACAAGTTGGATTGTGCTGAGAGAAGAAATGCTCTAGCCAATGAAGTGGTGCAGCTTTTGAAATCCTGGTGTCGCCATATTTCATACCGGTGTAGTGGTCTGTGATCAGAATCCAAGCTGTCTCACCATGAATGCCTTCATAGTCACGCTTGCGTTTGCTGTTGGAGGATCTCGCGCCAGAGAATGCAAAATCAACTGATAATCCTTGAAAAGGTTGTGTGGCCTTTCTTGTGGAATGTGGGCCAGCAGGTGTTTTAGTTTGCTTGCATTGTATGCAAGTTGGGCATTGATCAAGAATACTGGTTTGGCGCTTGAACTTTGGGACTCCAATGATGTGCTTATGAGCTTGATAGAGAAAATCATCGCATGGGTGCCCCAACCTTTGGTGCCACAGAAGTTTTGATGTCCTGGTTTTGATGGCTTGGATTGGGATATTTTTGTCCACAATCTTGGTGAAAAACAGTTTGGCATCAAACCTTGGCGTGTCACCAGTATCAGACTGAGCGTTCGCTGTTTCAGTACATTTTTGCAGATTGACAAGATTGGTGTAGATATCATACCTGTAGGTGCTAATGGCATCTTTGGAGGCCAGTTCACAAGCTTCCTTGAACTGCATGTCAGTTGCCAAAGCATAGGCTGACGATGTGGCACAATTAGCATATGGAGACGTAATATCAACGTCTGGGATCAGTACTGGGTGTGTATAGCATTGACCGTCAATGATGCTGCCATGGAGGACAATGCTGCTGGCAGTGTTCTGCTTGTGATGACAGATGATTGTGAGGTTGCCGTTTCGTGGAGCAGATGAGTCATAGTTGTCAATGAAAGATTTATGGATTGACTGCCCACTGAACTGACATCGCATGCGAGATGTCATTCCACAGAGATCATTCTCACTCAGTAATGTCGTTGACAGGGAGGGAGAATAATAGAAGAAGACTCTAAGATACCCTGTGTGATTGGGTGCTGGGATATGCAAATATCCCGAGCCTTCAGGGATGCAGGTAGCTGCTTTTCCTCCTATTGCTGCTGTAAGCCTGACAGGACATTTCCTTATCCTGGTGTAAGGTTTGTAACTGTGCAGGATGTGTTTGAGATTGGTGCAGGAAACTTTTGCACCGGTGTCAATCTGAGCCCTGACACCATGTTGGAAGTAGGCTGTAGCTGCAATAGGGTCTGATGGGACTAGGGATTGCACATTGTATGTATCAACTGGTGTAGGGTTGTCCCTATCAAAATTGGGATCCTCATTGGTCTTCAGGTGTGATTCCAATGTGGGGGTTGTAGCCTCAAGTGATTGCATATCACAGTAGACATCAATGGGGATTGAAGGCTGGAGGTTATCCCGAGGAGAAGATTGACAGCACCAATCGTGACAGATTCGTATGAGCTGACACTGCTGGAGTCCAAGGAAGGGCAAAAGCTTTTCACTTGATGGGCTGTGACGTCGTCAAATCCTTGAGGGTCATCTTGAGGTGATGTCGTGTGGTGGCTGCAAGAAAGACTTTTTATTCTTGGCCGTTGCAAAAATTTTGGTCTTCTGGTTCACAACTTGGGGAGGTCTCATTCTGCTCGTCATCTTCAATGTGGATTTGAGAGATACGTTGGGTAGAATCCAAGAGTTTTTTGGTTTCCCTTATGTTTTTGCTGATGTAAACGGCGGTGGCAATCCTATGTTTCCTAAGTGACTCAACTTCTTGCAGTGCAGGACAGCTGTCAAAGTTGTGGCCGGAGGTGTGACAGACAATGCACTGCCTTGAGGTGTCAAACAGACTAGGCTCTTTGTCAAACGCAGTAATGGCATTGCAGTAGGCTTGGTGGAGGAACGGATTATCAGTTGCTTCATCCATTTCAGGGTATCCAAGTGAATCAACCAGACTGATTGAATGAGAAGTCAAGGTAGAAGGTGTTCTGACTGTATTGTTGCCAGTGCGTTTCTGAAACCTGTTATTGCGATGGGGACCTGGTCTGATTCCTGTGACTGGTAGTTGTTTTGACAAGTTTGGTTTGGAGGTTTTGTTCTTGTACCTTTGCTCTGCCTTAATCTCTTGCTCATATGTTTGGAGGGTCTGTAGAAGCCTACCTGCCTTGTATTTGTCCCGCTTGAATTGGTCATTGGAGTCGCGTTCATCTTCTGTCTTCTTGAAGAGCTCGTCTGAGAGGGTGGTTCCTGCAATGAGATTGCTGACTTCTTCAGTCGAACTGATAGTGCCAGGTTGGTTTTGGAGAAACACTCTAAGTCTCAGATAATCCTTGTACCGGAAGTAGTATTCTTCAAGAGATTCACCTACGTCTTGGTTTGGAGGGTTTCTGACCATTCTGCTGGAGTTGGATGGCCTTTTGGAGTTGGGATGTGTTTGAGCGATAATCGTGTAGAGCGCTTCATATCCCTGTCCGCCTTCAAAGCTCTGAATAGTGGCCTTCATACTTGCACATGAATCAGGGATGATTTTATCAGTTCTTAGTGCAGTGTAAATGAGATTTCCCCATTCGTTGATAGCCAATTCATATCGTGAAGGTAGGTCGTGTGGAAAGTCATCACCAATTGAGAATCCTCTGAGGTGATCAGCTTCACGTCTGTATAAATAGTATGGGTGTACATAAATGTGGTGTTGCTGTGAGTGAGCTGTGATCTCTCTGTACCATTTCCTAACCTGAGGGTCTGTTGCATCCTTTAGTTGCGGGAATCCTGAGAGGAACAGTTTGTCTCGAGCTACTTCTTTGGACTTGTCAGAGGCTCTGGTCAGATCAAAACAGTCACCACTTCTGGTGATCAGGCGCTGGTCATTTCTCCCACTGCCTAGATTGTGTAGGTAGTAGTTTTGTCTGACAATGGTTTCATTTCCCGATGAGTCGGTGTAGGTGATTGGGAAGTCTTTCATGTCATCTCTGGTGAGGAATTCATCTTTTCTGTAGTAACGCTCCTTCACTGGTGGTGGTAAGGTCGCCGGATTCCATGGGAGGTCAAGTGACGCTTGGTGGTTGGCACCAGTATTGGTGTTGTTGTTGTTGTTATTGGTGGTGCTGTTGTTGACCAGTTGCTGGAGTAGGTTGGTCAATTGCTGCATGTCGGTGCCTGCTGTCGCTGGTGCTGGTGCTGGGAGTGTAGGCGTTTCATCATTCAGTTCAGGGAAATTGTAGATGTTGGCGTCATAAACCTCATCAAAGTGTAATGGATCCCAATCTGGTTTAAAGCCCCAGTGAGTTACTCTGATTTCTATGAGGAACGTGTCCTGTCCATTTGAGATAGCTTGTTCTCCTGCCCTATCCATTGCATTCTTGTTCCTGAGTCGTCTTGCTGATTGAGTCGTATCAACATACCAGAAGGTGGCATCAGCAAAGAGAGTGGATATGTGTCCCTTGTTAATTTCTGTTTGTTCTCGGGCGGGGATGATATCCATGATTGCGTTGACGATGATTTCCTTCAACATGGTTGCCGGGTCTGGAGCCAATGTCTTGGGTCCTTCGGCATCCTCATCTGTGATGTATAGGCCATCTGTATCCTCTAGGTAGTGAGAGAATGATTTGTTGAGTTCGACGTGTTTGTCTGCGTTCCTCTTGGTACGGAATGATCCAAATTGGATTTTAATGTCCCGGATCTGATTCCAGTCAAATGGAGCTGGCGGCATGATGAATTATCGTATCGGTGTTTCGTCGTTGTCGTCGGCGTCGTCGTGATTAATAGAGGTGTCGGCGTTGTCGAAACGACGATGTCGGTGTTTTCGAACGATCGTTGATGTAAACGTCGGCGGTTAATCGACGAGTTAATCGTAATCGTAATCGATCGTCGTCCTTAGATGTGTATTACAGAATTACAGAAGGAGATTCTTGGTAGAACGTTCTGTAGATACACCTGTAAATCGTAATCGTTCGATCGTCGTCCTTTGATGTGTATTACAGAAGGAGATTCTTGGTAGAATGTTCTGTAGATACGCCCCTTGATACGTACGCTTCTTGGTCGTGTATTACAGAAGAAGATTCTTGGTAGAAGGATCTGTATACACCCCTTGATACGCGAGTAAGGAGGAGAAAGAAAGAAAGAAAAGAAGAGAGGCGGGGGGGAGGTCTATTGATACAGCCCGTCGCCGAGTCCCGTACCAAGTATACTCTGGCTGTAACCGACAGTGAAGGTGCTGTACGGGGCGGAGATAGGTAGCTTAAGGTATCCACTTGTTAGTGGAAGGTATAAGGGCTCTATAACCTGTTGTTACTCTCAAATCGACCGAAAGGTATAATTGAAATTTAAAGAGATGTGAGCTCAGAGAGACGCTCTTATTTTTACTGTATTGGGACTCTCTGCTGTATTTTACATGGTAGAGATCTTCCCCGGTCTTTTCACTAGTAGGGGTTTCCTCGTACCGATACTTCTGTTGCTGTTGCTGTATTAGCGCCGTGTCGGTCTTGCTGTATCGGTCATTCTGTTGGTATTGGTCATTTGTGAGGTTAAGTGTTCTATCCGATGGGGCGTATGCTTGTTCGTTGTATTTAAGGTAGATGAGGAGGCCCATTCGGAATCGGTACTGATTTCCTTGATTCTAATAAGTAGTTTCCTCACGGGATGTTAATAATAATAATAATAATAATAATATACGTATTTAAGTAGTGCATTCTTTTGAATGTACTTAAGGATTCCAAGTGTTTACTTACTGTTCAGGTCTTTGGATATTTCTTGTTTCTAACCAATTATCCTTTTTTGTTTGTAGCCTTAGGTGATATCGTTTTTACCACTTAAGGATTTTTAGGTAGTGGAGGTGCGTTTGGTTCTAACGCTCTATCAGCGGAATATTCGTATCGTGTATCATCTTCCCGCACCTCGGTAGCCGTTTCGTTTTGTCGGCTTTTCCAATCGAATTTGATGCCGACAACGGGCCGTATTTTTTTCCGACAACATATTCCCTTGGTCTGATAGTTTCATTGTATTTCCGATGTTAATCCTCGCGCTAACACTTCTACAGTTTTTGTTGTGTTAATCCTCCCCTTTTGCTTGATTCTGATTTGATAGATTGAACCTCACCTTCTCATTCATGTATGGTGATTTGATCATTCTTGATGCTTGGCTGGAATAAACTGCCTTTGTCTTTTTTATCATGGAGGGGTGCATCATGTGAGTAATATCTATGGGATAGTGTCAGGAGGCCGGTGTGTGGTTTCCTACTACCCGTGTGCCCTTGATCCTAGTGGGATCATAATCCCCGACCCTCCTATTCCTGTTAGTGATATTTTTACCCCCACTATGATTACCGGTATGTTCAATAGTTACTGGTGATATAGAATTTATATTTACTTGTGATTTCTGTATGCTTACCGCCGGCCTCGATGAGGATACTTTCACAATGTGCCAAATTACCGGTATGTACATTGTAATTACCAGTGTTATGATGTTGATAGTTACCGATGATTTCTTCATGCTTACCAACCACGCTGATACCTCCACTATCATTACTACACTTATCAGTGGTGGTTAATTTACCCCCGGAAATATTGGCATTTGGACCAGGCATTTTAGCACTAGTTTCCCCCTTCTGTCCACCATCCGTGAGTAGTGCTGGATTCTATCCATCCAGACTGGTAACAGGTTTCATGATGTCTTGTTTTCTACATGCGGGCATAATATCTTAATATTTTTCTGACCTCTGTAGGCATTTTTGGGCTGCAATTGGATTGGCTGGCTGGTAGTAGTACTAGTAGTATGGAGGGCGCCACTATTGGAGCTTGTTTGGGTGTAGCTCCAAAACTATCAGCTTGTTAGCAACGGTTTTGTCTCCAACATGAATCCCATGCATAGCTTGAACAAATGTGGACATGGAAGATTTTTGCGTTTTTGACCTGTTGGTTTCTGGTGACACGCCCACAATTTGAAGTTACGGATGTAGAATACAGTAATGAATCTAGGGGCATTGAGAGTGAAGTTGAAGATTTAGATTTTGCAGATACTGGCGTTAGAAGACTTGAAGAGATCCAAGGAAGTGGTGAGAAGTTGAGGTTCTGGAGTGCTGAGTTGCAGCTTTGTATGGAGAAGCTGGGATTACTAGAGGAGAGCGCCTATCTCATATTTCGAAATAGGAAGTAGCATCTAATAAATTAAACGCTTCAATTACTCCAAATTGCAACCATCTCAACACGCGTCTCCTAAGCATTGACACACTTCGAAAGCGCGGACCGAATCGAATCGATTCGATCGCACACGATAGTTAGTGGACAAGAGGAAGAGAGGGACCCGCGTGCATGCTGCTCCGAGCTCGGTCTTTGCTCCTCCGAGGTACCGGTAGTGTGTGCACGGCATGGCGGGGAATGTTCTTCCGTTCTGAAGCCTCGCAATCGAGACGCCGCGGCATTCGTTCGACACTGGACTGCGCATAGCCGCGCATGCCTAGCTACAGGGAGGAAGAAACAAAATGCTATTTCGTACCTATCTATAGAACTGCACGGAAACGAGCACGTTGGCTCCCTAGCGGCGGTGATGGTCATTCCGACCGTACGGAACGAAAAGTCCATTCATCCATGAGTCCTTTGATGGGATAGGCAATGCGCAGAGCGAAAAGGGGAATGGAAAGCGCTCCGTACCGGTAGATTCGAAGCAAATCGAAGGCAATTTCAACGTTTCAATACTTCGTTATCATTCTACCGGCGGGTTTGCAATTTGGATGCATATGATGTCAGTTCGTTCCGGTTCAACCATACTGTACGACAGACCCTTTCGTTCGAATCGAATACTGTGAATACGTAGTATTCTTTCTAGATCGAATCATAGTGCAGTACAGTAGAGTCGAGTAGACCCAGGAGGGGGTATAGAGAAAACGATTGTTTTACTATAAATTGAAAGGATGCTAATATACGTGTAATGAATGAAAAACTTACGAAAAAACCGTAGTTACGTACCCGATGCTGCTATTGTCCCACAAGTGTATTGGAATATTGTTATACTACGCGTCCCCTAACCATTGAGACACTTCGTTAGCGCGAAGTCTCAATTGTTAGGGGATCTGTAGTATTATGTGTGTTTGTCTGTGTGTGTGTGTGTGTATGTGTGTGGTTGGTGTCCCTGATTGATTGGTGAAACGAATCGTTTCGTTTCTTTTCTTTTCGTCTTGTTGTTATTGTTGCTTCGGAACGAAATCACCGGCACTCGTGCTTGGTATCTCGCACCGCGGAGGCCACCATGGACGTCTTCGGGTCCTTAAACCAAATCTGGGCGTACAGGGGAAGGGACGACGACGACGACGACGACGACAAAGTAGACGAGGTGGACGACTCGACGACCAGTGATTCCCCGCTGTTGCCCCCGAGCCTTCGGTGGTACGGCCCGTCGGTCGTCCCTGTCGTCATCGCTGGTGTTGGTGGTGTTGGTGTTGTTGATGCGGTTGGATTCTCCCACATGCCGACCAGTTCCCGGTGGTCGTTCCGAAAGAGCGCAATGGTCGTGTCGCTCACGGTCAATACGAAGCGATCGCCGGGTCCGTAGATGGTCTTGGTGATATCGTACGTGTAGTGGTGGTGGCCGTCGTCGTGGATCCGGGAGATATTCTCGACGTGTTTGCCGGTGTTCTTCGGGAGCCACAGCTCGCCGTTCGACGTGAAGAGGAGGCTCAGCACGACCGGCTCGGAGGCCATGGCCTGTGAGGGATTGGAACGGATCGAGCGCTCGCGGATCAGATCGGGGGCGTTGGTGGTCAGGAGGATTTCCTTGGTGGTGGTGGATTCGCCCGGGGAAAACCGCAGCTCCGTCAGCGAGTCCAGGGTCTTGGCGTAGGCGTCAAAGTCGCTGCTGCTGCTGCTGGTAGATTCGTGATCGTTGTGGGTTTCGTCTTCGAGGTTGTCGTTCTTGATGAGCAGAATTCCGTCGAAATGCAGGTTGTGCCGGTTGGCAAAGGGAACCGCCGTGCCGCAGGATTTGTGGGTGGGAGTATTGGAAGGATGGCCGTTGCTGCTGCTGCTGCTGCTGCTGCTGTCGTGATGGGTGGAGACAAGCGTAGACGAAACGGCTTCTACAGCAGTTGTCGATGATGATGATAATGATAATGATGATGCGGAAGTTAAAGTGGATGTCGTTGGCAAAGTGAACGAAGCAGGATGGCTGGCAGCGGAACGGGTTGCCGCAATCGCTGCGGTCGTTGCCAAAATGACGATGCTCGCGATCACCACCAACAAGATGCGGTTGCGATTGGTATTCTGTCTTGTCTTGTTGTTGTTGTTGTTGTTGTTGTTGTTGCTGTTTTTGCTGCTGCTGCTGCTGCTGCTGCTGCTGGATTGTTTACCAAGGGGGGAGGGGCTCCTTCCCCTGGGCGCAAGGGTTTCGAAAGGTTCTGGTGTTACTGGCTGGTAATTCTCAATGTCCATTTCCATCTCCCTGTCGGCATCCGCGTCCATGGCGATGCCCATGGTGGCGTCCATACCCATGGTCATGTCCAAGTCAATTGCGTTCAGTCGGAGACAATCTTCATCGCCATTGGCATCTGCGAGAGAGGGGCCTGCATTGTCTTCCGTGAAGTTTACGGAGGCAAAGGCCGCTTCGTTCAGGTTCATCATTATTTTGTTCTTTGTTTTGTAGATAGAGTGATTAGAAGAATGTGTACAAATTATTTGCTTCGTTTGTGGCTGTTTCGGTGGTGTGAGTACTCGTAGTTGATGCAAGAGTTGTGTCCTTTCGAGGCGTGTAAGTTTTCGTTCGGGTTTTCTAATTGTGAGATGATGAAAAACCTGGAAGAATAAAAAAATACCAAAAAATACCGGTACTTACCCATCTTCCCTCCAGCTTTCATCGCGCCTCGCTCGAAAGTTTTTGCGTCCACGGTGCGTATCCAATCACACTATCTACGCATGCCGAAGTGATGGGCCGTTATCGGAAGAGCTGAGGGAGGAGGGATATCATCCGTTGACAGAGGCGATTGACAGAAACATGTATGAAATTGCCCGAAAAATTTGGAGATTTTCACACTGACATGCGTCCAACCGGAAAGAATCGTCGTCCACGGACGGAAATGTGTTTTTTGACTCTTTCGACCCGAGTGGTCGGAGGGAGGTGGGATCCAGATTTGTTCGTGCCTCCGGATGGCATTAATGTCGGATTGGATGGGCGCACCAAGAATTTTCCTAGGTGAATTTTTAGGAGTACTACTTTGACAAAATTGGGAGCTTCAAAGGGTTCAAAAACACTTTTGATTTTGGGCGGTTCCAGCGCTCGGATTGGATGCAATCGCGGAAACGAGTCGGATGGGTCAGAATGCACGCCGAATACGCCACAAATACAGGATCGCAAATCGCACCAATTGTTTGGTTTTCGACTAATAAGTGTCAACAAGGTCGTGTAGTATTTAAGACCACAATTAGGTTTTCGACTAATAGGTGTTAATAAATGCGTTTAGTATTTAAGACAACAATTTAGTCAGAGATGCGTGTGATAGGCTGGCACAATGACCAAAATAGTACTTTCACACGATTGTAAAGCTTATCAGCCGAACGACGAGCATGTGGTACCGTTCGGCATGTGTGTTTCCTTCCATTTTCGCGTATTTTTACAAAGATGCGTTGTATAAGAAAATTGAAAAATCCCAATTAGTCGGCTCGCGAAAGTTACATTGCAGTTATTGTCGAAACCACAGGAACATAGGTGCCTTTCTGCTCCGCCTGGCGCTGGAGTATCAAAAGAACTAGAGCTGCACCACAATATGCTGCGCTTGGACAACAATAATGAGTTGCTGTGACCAAATCAAGTCCGGAGCACCATTGATAAGTTTCACCCAACCAACCCACAATCACGGATTCTAATAGAAACAAAAGGTACAACTCAACAACCAAGATGATGCACACTAAGCTTTTTGTTCTCGCTTTCGCCACCCTGGCCCTTGCCTCCGGATCTCCCATCTCAGAAACTCCCGAGCAACGGGCGGGATCCATCCGCGCCCTCAAGTCCGCGAAGGTCCGACGCTACCAGTTCTACCAAATCTTCCAAGACCGGGGCTCCAGTAGCGGCACCCGTAATTTCGAAAACCGAAACCACCGCGGCTCCCACCGCGGCTCCCACCGCCGCCGCCACCACCAAGTCAGGTAAGGCAGCTAAGGCAGGCAAGAAGAACAAGAAGGCCAAGAAGGGAAAGGGTGCCACCGTCACCACCGTGGCTCCGACCGCACCGGTTACGTCGCCCCCAACTGCCACTCCCTCCGACGCTCCCTCCGGCGCTCCCACCGTGCCCACCACCGAGGCCCCTTCGCTCCCGCCCACCACAGTCCCAACCACGTCCTCGTCGGCTGATGCTTCGGAAACCTCCAGTAATATCGGCTCCGGTTCCGTCACCAGTGATTCCTTTTGAAGAGTGAGCTACGAACACGACGAGTCGTACTCCACCTCCGCCTCTTTTTAAGTTCCAAAAAATCGTTGTAACATTCGACATGTCAAAAAGCTCTGTTTGTTCGATACATCGAAGTTGACTCGACGTGAGGTATATCGTCAGCCTTCTCTTTGCTCCTGTTCCATTATTACATGTACCTATCCGACCCGATCCTATCTTGCCATACCCGACCCAATCGATTGGCACAACCTACTAATACCTACTACAATCGCGTTACATCACATAACGCAATCGTTGCATGCACCGGCGGACGCACGCACAACACCGTGGTTGTGAAACATTCCAGTCCTTTTCGTCTCCCAAATTATTGTCACTGCGGCCGCAAATAATAATTTTTATAGTATTCTTCTTATTCAATAACAACAACATCAACTATCACGCACTGTATACTACGTCTCGTAGCCCATCCGGTACGTATCGGCAAAACGCACACAGCATCATGTTGGAACATTGGCAAGAATCGAAGCAAAGTCCCCCCTTGCTCGTTCTAGTAAACCGGACAAATTGTATCGGATGCATTCGACGATCTTCACATACACTCAATATTGCACTCCCCGCTCTGACATCGAACGAAATGGAACTTCGCTGTCGTGTCTCGTCCGGGGTCAATGTGCTTAGAGTATAGTACCGTAACAGGCCTGTCTCGACACAACAAAAGTAAACAAAACAATACAATACGTATACGACATACTAATAGTAATACTAGTAACAACGCCGTTCCATTCTTTTGCTACGAGCACAGCAAGCCTCGACGGCACGGTCCTGCGGCACACAGGCGCCAGGAATGCTTTCCCTGGACTGAGGAGCTCGCTCTTTTTGCTTCTGGCAAATCTTGGAACCCCTCGTTCCATTTCAAGTTTCTTTTTGTTTCATAGATGCCAGTCACCACGACCAAAAGATTGCAAGCGAGAAAGAATGAAAGAATCTAATCAGGAAATGGAAAATCTTCTTCCTTCTGCTGGACCTCTGGCTGGAATGGGTTGCACCAATACCTTAACCACCATGCCCTGCTGCCGGACCCAAGCATGTGCAAGGCACGTAGTACCGTATGTATGTGTCAATGCACAGTCTTGTGTGTAGTAATTTATGGTTTGAAATGGCTTTGCCTTTGAGTGCACGACACTTGGGATTGGTGGCTTTGCAAGGCCAATTTGGAGTCGGGAAAAAGGTATAAATAGTGTTAATTGACCACTTGTGATCGAGTTAATTGTTGGAGGGGCGCCGTCCGAGCGCGCGTGCCAAGGTATTAACGCGCCACTCATCATCTATACATACAATTAGTACAGCCATACACACGGGACTGAAAGCGGGGTGACAGCCGCAATATCAAGAATGTGACTACACCACCCCACAATACCACTTGCGCATTGATGGATTAATATCAACCATCCATCATGCTCAGAGTTGTTGCCAGCCGTCCAATCATCACCGAGACACCAAGTATCGTCCGAGAACTGTTTCGCGGGGTTCGAATTTACTTCTCGCGCACAAATTTTTATTAAATTCCTTTCGTGCCCAGAAGTACCAAAGCTACCCGGTGGTAGATGTTCTATACGTACAAATCAATGAGTCCCGTATCAACCAACGTCCGAGAACTGTTTCTCTACCCCCCGCGGGCTATCGCGCGGTATTTTTACAATTCTCGACCCTATTTTTTAAATTTCCTATCTTTTTGAAAAGAATTCACCGTGTAACGCGTACTGTACGAAAAGTCATAAGGGCAAATAACCTTATTCGTAAGGTTATTTAACTTGAGTGAATAATCGTCGGCGTTTCCATGTGGTTTGTCTCTTTACCAAATTTCCCCATCAGCTCACTCTTCGAAGAATTAACAACTCTAAAACACTATCATGCCCTAAAATATACGTACAACCTAGTACTAATTCTACATAATAAGGTACAATCACATGTGATATTCAATGAGAATATCACGGTGAATTATACGGTAACAAAAGACCGATCGCAGATGGTTTTACGTGTGCTTTGTATGCTAAGAATTACGCGGTAATATGCCGTAAATCGACACGACGATACGATGAGTAATTAACCTGTCGACAACGACAAGGCCGAATGAACTGTAACAATGATCTTGCTCACTAAATCAATCGATCGTAAGATCGTTTGCGTTTGTTTGTTACGACACACTTTCTTTAGTTTATCAGACCCACAGCACTCTCTACGAGCTGTGGCCAGCATCCTACAATGCTGAGGACCGCGTTTCCCACCGAGAAACGCAGTTTGAGCTCGAAGACAAAGAATCCGGATTAGCCTGATCAGCTACCGGCATCAACCCTCAAGGATGTAAAAGAGGCAGTTGCCTGTGGAGCCCTGGAATAGACCAACACCAGGGCGGTCTCCCTGAAAGAAGAGACCAAAGAACCGAACCAAGGTGGTGGCTCCACCGGGTTTCGGGATCCAGCAAAACAAGCAAGGGAAAAGACACTGGACGATTCAGCTGAACGAATCGCCCAGGTTGGCATCAGTTGAAAGGAATCAATATCCAAATTCGAGAACACTGATCTTTCACTGAAAATAGAACGACGTGAGCCAGAAGATTGAGCCTGGAGTATTCTGTGGTGAAACAGAAACGGATTGCGAAGAACATCTGCCCGCAACAAGGAACAGATTGCAAAGAGCATCTGCTACGAGCGAAAAAATGAAAAATCCAAAGATATGAGAACACCAAATTCCGAAGATCGAAAGATCCAATACGAAAAAGAGAACACTAAATTCTCAGGAAACAATCTTTCAACCTTTCACCACAGAAATACAGAATGAGCAAATCCCAATAAAGGATAGGAAAGCTCACAATCTTGATTTGCAACAAAAGCAAAAGCTCACACAAAACTAACCGGAACAAATACCCGATCCGAATAGTCAGAAAGTATACAAACCGGACCAAAAATACGATTCGGATATAAATACAGAACTGATAAGCGAATCACACTTGACAGCAGTCAACATTTACCATACATATCTCACACCCAAAACTCTCGATTCGATTACATTCTCTCTCCACATACCATCCATCGATAAAACATCCTACGAATCGACCATCCATACTCCTCCAATATAATTCGAAACTCCGTTACAATTCATCACCATGGTACGAACTAGAGCGGACGACGACATGGAAGAAACAAAAATGGAAGTGGATGACGATGACGATTCAGACGATGACGATTTGGAAGAGAAATTGGAAGATAAAATCATGGAAGTCATGGAAAGGGCCTTCGAGGACCCAGAATCAAACTCAACCATGAAGAGAATCATCGACCAAGAAATAAAGAAAAGAGTCAGGGCAATGAGAGATGCAGAAAGAAAGGGTGTGAATCCAGATGACGCGGATAGCGAAAATGAGGATGAAGGAAACGATGCTGACCAAAATGCAGAGAACGCAAGAGCTGAACGGCTGGGAAGAAGGTCATCCCAACCCAGGATAAAAATCAGGGGATTCAACAATGGTAGATTTCTGAACCCAGAACAGCTTGCTTTCAGGAGCAGCCTAATGGATTTTGGTATCAACTATGAATCAGCCGAGGAAATTATGAGGGGAGGGATGTCTAATATTCGCGAAATTACAGACCTCAACAAGGAAAGCATTAAATCGTTCATGCATGGACTGAAATCTATCAGTCCGGACTGTCCTAATCCGAAAAGTATCCACTATGGTAACAGACTATCATCGAGGCTCCTAACTTGGGCAAATTGGGCCCGGTATCAACCATTGATTGGAGTCAAGCCAATGGCTATCGACTGGAACGCAAACCCAAACAACTTGGAACTGCAGCAATTCAGAATCAAGATGATGGAATCAAGTGTGAAATCACAGGAAAAGGCAACTCCACCCGAGCTGAAGGATCTCACAAAATTCAGGGAGTGGGAGGAAGGCTTCCGACAAAACTTGAGATACAGATTCAACTCTGAGGGTTTCCCAATCTTGTATGTCATAAGACCCCAAGAAAAGGAAGAAGTTACTGATGAAGCCAGGGCTGGAACAGTCGGGCAAACTACAACAGATACTTATCCAACTTGGAGTGATTACAATGAAAGATGTGGTGTCCTGTCAGGTCCCCAGTATGATGAGGACAACAACGTCGTCTGGAGGTTGCTGTGTGATGCAACTAGAAAAGGTCCCGGTTGGGAATATGTGGCACATTTCCAAAACACTGCACTGAATTCTGGTAATGCCAGAAACGCTTTCATTTCCCTCATGCAACACGCTTACACTGATACCAATATCACTATGGTTCTGAATAAGACATATCAGGATATGAAAGATTCACACTACACTGGAGATTCCAAGGGTTATGACTGGAACAAGCACAAGCGAAATTGGACTGCTTTCCATGGAACGATTCTGAGATTTGAAAAGAATCATAATGAAAGAAGATTTGTCTGGGATTTTATCAATTCAATCAGTGACGAGCGACTTGATGCTGCAAAAGCAGATGCAATTGATGAGAGCAAAGACTATCGTGACAACTTCAATGAATGTTTGATTCTATTCACCAATCGTCTTGGATTGAAAAAGCTCGCAACAGGGAAGAGTAAAAGAGGTTCCAGAAGTTTGTATTCTATGGGCACAACCAGCAACAAGAAGCAAAAGACAACTGGAACTTTTACAGGAAAAGTTGAGTGCAAGCCTTACCCAACAAGTGTTTATAAAACAATGTCAAAAGAACAGCGCCAGGAGCTTTACCAGATGAGACAGGCTAAGAAGAAACGAAATCTCAAGGCTGCTGAGACTAAAAAGAAAGAAACAAATGAAGGCGCTGGTGACAGTTTTGGATCAAAATCTAAGAAATGACATAATAACCGGACACTATCACTAGAACACAAATTGTTAAAAATGGTGAGCCGGTCATTATACCAGATGAATGTCCCTGTAGGTTTTGATGATGGGGAAAATGAAGAAGGATATTGTGAGTTAGACTCACATGCAGATACTACTGCAGCAGGAAGCAATATGGTATTGCTGAATCCTGATCAAATCACAACACACGTTGATGTTGCACCTTTTTCTGAAGAGTACAAGCCCATCAAGAAAATCCCCATTGGAAGCTGTGCGACTGCATGGACAAATCCAACATCAGGCCAAGTATATATCATAGTGTTCCATCAAGCACTGTACTTTGGGGACAAATTGAAAAACAGCTTGATATGCCCAAATCAAGTGAGGGACTGCAATTTCAACTCTGTTGAAGAGACACCTCGCCAATTTGATCCAAGATCCAAGCATGGAATTACAATTCAAACTCCACTGGAGGATGATGATCCGAAGAAAGTTTTTATCAAACTGAGTATGAGGAATGTGATCTCATATTTCCCCACAAGAAAGCCCACAAGAATGGAACTTGATGAATGTCAACATTTGATAGCAACAAATGATACTCCCTGGGATCCACATTCACTGAAGTTCAGGATGGCCGAGCTAGCCATTGACAATGGAGATCCAATTTCAGGGGACCAATTCAGCCTTCAAGCTATGTCAACCGAAGAGGACCAAGCAATGGAGGAAAGTTCTGTTGTAACAGAACCTGCTAGTAATGTTACAAATAAACTTCCCAAGACCAGCTTAGGAAAAGAACGGCATCCAAGTGTCATGCAGCAATGCAAACTGATGAGGGTCCATCAAGTATCCACAAGGAGAATGCTAACTGAATGCCAGATTGCAACAGATGGAAACATTGCTCATCTGATTTCTTCAGTAAGGAATATTTCAAGCGCGCGAAGGGTAGACCAATTTTTGTTTGATGATACAGAATTTGACTTTATGGAAGCTCCTGAAGCAGAATCAAAACAGGCCCCTAGCTTGCAAGAAATGGACAATACACTAGAAAGGAGGTCTCTTAACAGAAGAAATCAATGGGGGCCATCAGTGATAACAATTGAAGGTCCAAACAAAGTTGACTGTGAACGCCTAGCCAAAACTTGGAACATTAGTTTCAAGAAAGCTGAACAGACACTGAAAGTCACGACGCAGAAGGCACTCAGGAATTTGCAATCACCATTGATGAAGCGGCTGCCTACTCAGCGTTTCAGGAACAAGAGAGTCGCACAAGGAACCTGGTACACTGATACGTGGCATGCCAGGACTACCAGTATTATGAGGCAAGAAAAATGTGCACAGATCTTTACAAATGGAAATGGGTTTGAAGTATTTATACCAATACAGGACAAATCACAAGCCCACCAAGGACTGAAGACATTTATTCATGAAATTGGAATTCCAGAGCATTTGATTTCTGATGGTGCGCCAGAACAAGGATCCCCAAGAACCTACAAAACACACTGGAATTCAATTGTAAAGCGCAACCATATCCATCAGACATTCATCCAGCCACATTGCCCATTCCAAAATCGAGCAGAACAAGCAATTGGTCATCTTGGTAGCGCAATCACAACCAAGTCTGCAAAGAAGAAGTCACCGAGAAGATTATGGTCATTTTGTGGTGAACTATGTGCTAATATCAGGCAGCGAACGGCCTCCAACAACCCTTCTTCAATGGGGAGAACCCCATTTGAATTGGTCCATGGCTATAGACCGGATATTACATTATATACTTCATCAGAATGGTATGATTTTGTGTTTTATTATGAAAAGGGTGATTCTTCCACCCGAGGTGCTGAAAGGCTGGCGCGATGGTTGGGTCCCTGTGGGAATAGGGTAGGTGGGGGAGATTGTTTTTGGCTACTGCCCGAGTCGGCAATACCAATATCTACAAATTCAATAAGGCCTGTAAAGGAATTTGAATGGCGGGACAGAGATATCCTCAGAAGAATGGAAGCCATTGACAAATCAATTGAATCCAAGATTGGAGATGAAGTCAAGGACAGCGCATCATTCTTCCAGGAAAACTACCCAGAGCCCCAAATAGAGCTATTTGAGAATCAACCAGTAAAAACACCGGATATGAAACTCGAAATGGCTGAGCCAGAAGCATCGGTAGAAGATGTTGATGAACCAGATGAATATCTGGGAAATGAAGTGATCATTGAAAGAGGTGATGAAAGACTCAGGTGCATTGTCAAGGACAGGGTTCGCGACTTGCAAAACAGACCAATAGGAATCAGAAATGAGAATCCCATACTAGACACGAGGCTGTATAAATTGCAACTACCTGATGGCACCATGGAGGAATACACGGCAAATATTGTTGCCGAAAGCCTATACAGCTCTGTTGATGATGACGGGAGGATGTTCACTCTACTAGATGAGCTCATTGACCATGAAAAAGACAACACTGCACTAACTGATGATGAAGCCACGACCATAGCAAAAAATGGCAGGAAATCCCATAAACCTACAACAAGAGGTTGGAGAATTTTAGCCAGTTGGAAAGATGGCACTGAATCGTGGTGTAAGCTAAGTGATGTGAAAGAGTCATTTCCAGTGCAATTGGCTGAATATGCTATCAACAATAATCTTGAAAAAACACCAGCTTTCAGATGGTGGGTGCACAAAATTTTGAGGAGGAAGGATCGAATCCTTAAAGCGGCCAAAACAGCAAAGTATTGGTTGAAGACTCACAAATATGGAGTTGAATTGCCACATTCAATCAAACAAGCGCTGGCTATTGATAAGAAAACAGGGACTGACCACTGGGAAAGAGCAATTCATAAGGAAATGACAAATAATATGGCAGCGTTTGAATTTTCTGATGATGATGTTATTCCAGTTGGCCATAAACAGATAACAACCCACATGATTTTTGACATCAAGCTTGGGTCCCTAACAAGGAAGGCCAGGTTGGTAGGGGACGGTCACAAAGTCCCTGCAGTGGCCAAAGAAAATACTTATTCATCGGTTCCCAGTCGAGACTCAGTAAGAATATTCTTTCTGCTGGCAGCGCTGAATGATTTGAAGGTTCTCTCAGCTGATATTCAAAATGCATATTTGACAGCCCCGATTAAAGAGAAATACTTCCTAAAAGCGAGAGAAGAAGATGGTTTTCCACCTCACCTTGCAGGAAGACCTTGTAAGATTGTCCGCGCATTGTATGGACTGCCGGTTGCTGGTGCATCTTTCAGGTCATACCTCACCCAGCATTTGAGAGATCTTGGATATTCACCTTGTAAGGCAGATCCGGATGTGCACTTAAGGATTGAAACCAGGAAAGATGGATCCAGATACTGGGCAATGCTCATTGCATACGTAGATGATATCCTATGTTCTGGCGAAGATCCAAAGTTCCAGCTTGAAAACATTGAACGAAAGTTCAAATTGAAGGATGATACAATTGAAGAGCCAACTCTATATTTGGGAGCTGATATTGGGAAATTCTACTTTGAAGGTGATTCAAAGCCAAGATGGTCATTATCAAGCACTAAGTACACAGCGAAAGCTGTTGCAGCAGTCGAACAAGAGTTAGGAACTGAAAAATATGGCTACAAGTATCTACCAAAATCAGCATCAAGTCCACTGTCACATGATTATCGACCGGAAATTGATATATCAGAAGAATTGAATCCTGAATTGCAAAATTACTATCAAGGTTTAATTGGAGTTCTCAGGTGGATTTGCGAATTAGGAAGACTTGACATAGTAATGCCAGTGTCACTGATGTCAAGGTATTTGGCACAGGCAAGGATCGGGCATTTGAATCAGTTGTTTCACATATTTGCATATTTGAAAAAGTACAACAGGTCAAAACTGGTTTTTGATGATACTGTACCAAGTGTTGATGAAAGTAAATTTCAAAAATGTGACTGGTCTGAATTTTATCCTGGTGCCGCTGAAGTCATACCAACAGATATGCCTGAAGCTTTGGGAAAACATGTGACGATGAGCTGTTTTGTCGATGCTGACCATGCCGGATGCAAGGCAACAAGGAGATCTCATACTGGTGTTATTATCTTCATTAATAATGCACCGATCATTTGGTTTTCCAAAAGACAAACAACAGTTGAGACATCAACTTTTGGATCTGAAATCATTGCTTTGAAAATTGCAATCGAATTGGTTGAAGGTCTAAGGTACAAGTTGAGAATGATGGGTGTTCCAATTGATGGGAGCACAAATGTGTATTGTGATAATGATTCAGTTGTTACAAATGTTACACGACCTGAAAGCCCATGTAAGAAGAAGCACAACAGCATTGCATACCACAAAGCTCGTGAATCTATTGCGGCAGGAATTATCAGAGTTGCAAAGGAACCAGGTTCAACAAATATTGCTGATTTGTTTACAAAGCTAATGAGTGGCGCTGTTTTCAGAGAACATTGTTCTCGTTGCATGTGGTAAGAGATTTGATAAAAATCAATCATTCAATGGAATGTTCGATCGATCGTTCGATTGAAGTAACAAGTTGATTTTCTAAGTTCAATCACGGAAAAAATGAACAAATCGTTCTGCAATGAGCATTTCGAAAATGGATAATTTGATCCATGAATACAATATATCAAACTGGCAAGGATCAGGGCAAAATGCCATGACGCGAGCCAGAATGAAAGGCAAAACGCCGCCCCATTTCTTTTTGATAGGGCCTCTGATGGTAGACTGGATACAGTTTGGTATTCAACACACGATGAACATATTAAGCCATAGAATCCAGCCGCTTAACGGTTGGAGGATTTATGACTGAAGGGGACTGAAAAGAATTCACCGTGTAACGCGTACTGTACGAAAAGTCATAAGGGCAAATAACCTTATTCGTAAGGTTATTTAACTTGAGTGAATAATCGTCGGCGTTTCCATGTGGTTTGTCTCTTTACCAAATTTCCCCATCAGCTCACTCTTCGAAGAATTAACAACTCTAAAACACTATCATGCCCTAAAATATACGTACAACCTAGTACTAATTCTACATAATAAGGTACAATCACATGTGATATTCAATGAGAATATCACGGTGAATTATACGGTAACAAAAGACCGATCGCAGATGGTTTTACGTGTGCTTTGTATGCTAAGAATTACGCGGTAATATGCCGTAAATCGACACGACGATACGATGAGTAATTAACCTGTCGACAACGACAAGGCCGAATGAACTGTAACAATGATCTTGCTCACTAAATCAATCGATCGTAAGATCGTTTGCGTTTGTTTGTTACGACACACTTTCTTTATTTTTAGGTCGCGTGTCTACTAAAAAACCTCGCGCGTCGCACACCTTTACTTTCGAGACAATATCTCGTCACTCCTCAAACAAAATAACTATTTTAGGGTTAAGGATATCATATTCTTTTCGTGACAAGCACTATTTTGTGTAAAACTTATGCACGAATGACTTTTTTCATCTATTCAACATGTTCCGTCCCAGATCCTCCAACTCCAACTCAAATCCAACTCCAAAAAATCCCATTTTCATTACAATGGATAGGGACCTGTCCCCCCCCTTGTATCTCATAAACCAAGAACTCCAAAAAGTTGGTAGGATAGGCAAACGATTCTAGACAACAATACTAACAAGGCCTGCAAGTCTCAAAGGGATCTGCCATACGCGTTAGAAGCAATAGGAGGGCCTAGCAGAGGACTCCAAATCCGAATTTTCACCTCCACAGAAAACACCCCCTCCAAACCCAAGGGACAGCAGATATCTCCATACTGAAGGCGCCGCGGGCAACGATATTGCAGGGATCCCTTCATCATACTAAGAAGGACAAGGCCTGCAAGTTTCGAATCGATTGATCGAGCACATTAGAAGAATCAAACCGGTGAAGCAGAAGGGAGAAATTTGGTTTAATTTCAAGGAAGCAACCCAAATGACGGCGACAGCAACTATCTCTATAACAACGACACCAACAGCAACGATATTGCAGGGTCCCCTTGATTACATCTATGAGAAGACGCCCGCCAAGTTTCGTATTGATCCATTGAGCGGATTAGAAGGAACAGACTCAACATTGCAGAGTGACAAATTTGGTTGAATTTCAAGGAAGCAACCCAAATGACGGCGACAGCAACTATCTCTATAACAACGACACCAACAGCAACGATATTGCAGGGTCCCCTTGATTACATCTATGAGAAGACGCCCGCCAAGTTTCGTATTGATCCATTGAGCGGATTAGAAGGAACGGACTCAACATTGCAGAGTGACAAATTTGGTTGTATTTCAAGGAAGCAACCCAAAAAACGGCGACAGCCAATATCTCTATAACAACGACACCAACAGCAACGATATTGCAGGGTCCCCTTGATTACATCTATGAGAAGACGCCCGCCAAGTTTCGTATTGATCCATAGAGCGGATTGGACTCAACATAGCAGCGAGAGCAACAGCAACAGCAACAACAACTAGCGAGAGCAACAGCAACAGCGACCAGCGAGAGCAACAGCAACAGCAACAGCAACAGCGACCAGCGAGAGCAACAGCAACAGCAACAGCAACAGCAACAGCAACAGCAATAGCAACAGCGACTAGCGACTAGCGACTAGCGACTAGCGACTAGCGACTAGCGAAAGCAACAGCAGCAGCAGCGAGAGCGACTAGCGAGATCAACACCAGCGACTAGCGAGAGCAACAGCGAATCCGCTCCTACTCATCCAACAGGTTTGTCTCCTCCTCCTTCAACAACAACAACAACAACAACGGGGATTCGTCTCCTCCTCCTCCAACAACAACAACGGCAATTGGTCCCCTCCTCCAACAACAACAACGGGGATTCGTCTCCTCCTCCAACAACAACAACAACGAGGATTCGTCTCCTCCTCCTCCTCCTCCAACAATAACAACAACAGGGATTCGTCTCCTCCTCCTCCTCCTCCTCCAACAACATTAACGGCGATTCGCCTCCTCCTCCTCCAACAACAACAACAACAACAGGGATTCGTCTCCTCCATCCAGCAGCGAATCCAAATCCGCTCCCCTCATCCAACAGAGCAGCGATTCGTCTCCTCCCCCAAGAGCAGGGCTCATCTCCTCTTCCTCCAACAACAACAACAACAACAACAACAACAACAGGGATTCGTCTCCTCCTCCTCCTACAACAACAACAACAACGGCGATTTGTCTCTTCCTCCAACAACAACAACAGGGATTCGTTTCCTTCTCCTTCTCCAACAACAACGGCGATTTGTCTCCTCCATCTAGCAGCGAATCCGAATCCGCTCCCCTCATCCAACAGAGCAGCGATTTGTCTCCTCCCCCAAGAGCAGGATTCATCTCCTTCTCCTCCAACAAAAACAACAACGGCGATTTGTCTCCTCCTCCTCCTCCAACAACAACAACAACAACAATGGCGATTCGTCTCCTCCTCCAACGACGATTCGTCTCCTCCATCCAGCAGCAAATGGTGTTGGATCGATTGGTGTTGGAGCGATTTGTGTTGGAGATCGATTGGTGTTGGATCGATTCGTGTTGGAGCAATTGGTGTTGGAGCGATTCGTGTTGGAGCGATTGGTGTTGCAGATCGATTGGTGTTGCAGATCGATTGGTGTTGCAGATCGATTGGTGTTGGATCGATTGGTGTTGGAGCGATTGATGTTGCAGATCGATTCGTGTTGCAGATCGATTCGTGTTGCAGATCAATTCGTGTTGCAGATCAATTCGTGTTGCAGATCAATTCGTGTTGCAGATCGATTGGTGTTATCGTTTCCGGTTGCGGTGGGTTCGATTGTTTCCGGTTGCGGCTGTTGCTCTCGCTGCTGTCGCTTGCGGCTGTTGCTCTCGCTGCTGTCGCTTGCGGCTGTTGCTCTCGCTGCTGCCGCTTGCTGCTGTTGCTCTCGCTGCTGCCGCTTGCTGCTGTTGCTCTCGCTGCTGCTGCTTGCTGCTGTTGCTCTCGCTGCTGCTTTCCGCTGTTGCTCTCGCTGCCGCTTGCTGCTGTTGCGCTCGCTGCTGCCGCTTGCTGCTGTTGCTCTCGCTGCTGCCGCTTGCTGCTGTTGCTCTCGCTGCTGCTGCTCGCTGCTGTTGCTCTCGCTGCTGCCGCTTGCTGCTGTTGCTCTCGCTGCCACTTTCCGCTGTTGTTCTCGCTGCCGCTTGCTGCTGTTGCTCTCGCTGCTGCCGCTTGCTGCTGTTGCTCTTGCTGCCGCTTTCCGCTGTTGCTCTCGCTGCTGCCGCTTTCCGCTGTTGCTCTCGCTGCCGCTTGCTGCTGTTGCTCTCGCTGCTGCCGCTTGCTGCTGTTGCTCTCGCTGCTGTCGCTTGCTGCTGTTGCTCTTGCTGCAGCTTGCTGTCGAATCGACGAGTCGTTGCCGTTGTTGTTGCCGACGATCCTATTCAAATATATGATATGATAATTGAACAAAATGGGTGAGTATCTATTGATGTACTACATAGAGTAAATAATAACAACAGAATAATATAATGTATATGCCGATCGTAATTATCACCAACCGGGAAAATTCCCCGCACCTACAGGGAAGACGACCACCGCACTGCTTCCGATCCGTTGCTGACGATTCGATGGTTGCTGCTTCCGATCCGTTGATTTGGTCCTATGGGAATAAGAAGAAAAACAGAGAGGAAATAGATTATCAGTAATGCCGGTGGAGTGGAAGACCAATCAATTGCCATTGCCGGTGCCGATGCCTATCTCTCTCATTCTTAGTACCTTTGCTTGTTCTGACGTTCTGATGTTCCGGCGATCGACGTTTCCAATCCGTTGCTTCCGTTCCGGTCCTATGAAAATAAGAAAAACAGAGAAGAAATACATTATCAGTAATGCCGGTGGAGTGGAAGACCAATCAATTGCCGATGCCTATCTCTCTCATTCTTACCGTTTATTCGTACCGTCGTTCCGACAACCGTCCCGATGAAATTGTAGTTGCTGCCGTAGATTACTTCTTACTCCATGTCACGAAAAAACAGTACCTTGTTCCTGTTGATATAATTGCAAGGGACAAAGCCAGTTCATTGATTTCAAGACGTATATGTAAGGCTGCAGTCCAAACAATATCTATCCAGCAAATCCCCTTCTCGTCAAATGCTAACTACTTCTTTTCCAGTACAAGGCTGTTATTTCGGACTAAAATAAATGAGAACGGATCGTTGTGCTCAAAGAGGGTCGGATCCCACGTTCTCGGACGGAGTGTTGATTGCAAGAACCAACACTCTACTCAAATAAGTCGGATGTAAGAAGGCAGATTATGAAGTGTACTTATTTTTTGTTGCGAGGTAGATTGTTTTTTTTGTTGCGAGGTAGAAAAAGTGATTTTTTTTGTCGCGAGGTAGAAAATAACATTACTGTGTGTTTGTGTGAGAGAGATTTTTTTTTTTTTTTTCGCGTACGATTTTCTTTTTCCTTGTAGATCATGTAGAATTCTACATGATTTGGTACAAGTGTAGAATCCTACACGTTTTTAGTAGTAATCTGAATTGAACGTGCTGAATTTTTTTAACGTTCGAGCGTTCGAACGTTCGTTTTAACGTTCGAATTAATTTGGAATTAGTACTGAATCTACATGCTAGCTAGTACTGTGCTGTATGTGATCCGTTTGAATTTTTTTAACGTTCGAACGTTCGAACGTTCGTTTTAACGTTCGAATTAATTTGGAATTAGTACTGAATCTACATGCTAGCTAGTACTGTGCTGTATGTGATCCGTTTGAATTTTTTTAACGTTCGAACGTTCGAACGTTCGTTTTAACGTTCGAATTAATTTGGAATTAGTACTGAATCTACATGCTAGCTAGTACTGTGCTGTATGTGATCCGTTTGAATTTTTTGAATGTTCGAACGTTCGAATTTCCGTTTGAATTTTTTGAACGGTCGAACGTTGGAATTTTCTTCTTAGTACTGAATCTACATGCTAGTACTGAATGTACGTGTTTTCCTACTCATTCTTCCCACTACAATGCTGGTACATGGTACAGGGGGGTAAAGAACTTGCGAGAAGTCCACAAATACGAACAAATAATTACTGAATTTGCCAACCGGATGTAACCCTAACCATATTGGGAACAACTTTGCCACACAGAATGCCAAAAATGATGTGGTTTGACTCTCCAAATGGCAAGCATGAGGGTATTTTTGGTGCAATTGCAGGGCACAAACTAACTTATTGGGTAATGACTCCAAAAGTATCCGGTCCAAGCAATGAATACATTCATCATGACTCATCAAATGCATATTGAAAACCACTTTGTTACATATAATGCCCAAAATGTTGTGGTTTGACTCTCCAAATGGCAAACATGGGGGTATTTTTGGTGCAATTACAGGGCACAAACTAACTTATTGGGTAATGACTCAAAAAGTATCAGGTCCCAGCCATGAATACATTCATCATGACTCATCAAATGCATATTGAGAACAACATTGTCACACAGAATGCCCAAAATCTTAAGGTTGGACTCTACAAATGGCAATCATGGGGGTATTTTTGGTGCAATTCCAGGGCACAAACTAACTTATTGGGTAATGACTCAAAAAATATCGGGTCAAAGCCATGAATACATTAATCATGACTAATCAAATGCATATTGGGAACTACTTTTTCACATACAATGCCCTAAATCTTAAGGTTTGACTCTACAAATGGCTAAACATGGGGGTATTTTTGGTAGAATTACAGGGCACAAACTAACTTATTGGGTAACGACTCAAAAAGTATCTGGTCCAAGCAGTGAATACATTCATCATGACTCATCAAATGCATATTGGGAACTACTTTGTCACATACAATGCCCTAAATCTTAAGGTTTGACTCTACAAATGGCAATCATGGGGGTATTTTTGGTGCAATTCTAGGGCACAAACTAACTTATTGGGTAAGGACTCAAAAAGTATCGGGTCCAAGCCATGAATACATTCATCATGACTCATCAAATGCATAATGGGAACAACTTTGTCACACAGAATGCCCAAAATGTTGTGGTTTGACTCTCCAAATGGCAAAAATAAGGGTATTTTTGGTGCAATTCCAGGGCATAAACTAACTTATTGGGTAATGACTCAAAAAGTATCTGGTCCAAGCCATGAATACATTCATCATGACTCATCAAATTCATAATGGGAACAACTTTGTCACACAGAATGCCCTAAATGTTGTGGTTTGACTCTACAAATGGCAAACATGGGGGTAATTTTGGTGCAATTCCAGGGCACAAACTAAGTTATTGGGTAATGACTCAAAAAATATCGGGTCAAAGCCATGAATACATTAATCATGACTAATCAAATGCATATTGGGAACTACTTTGTCACATACAATGCCCTAAATCTTAAGGTTTGACTCTACAAATGGCTAAACATGGGGGTATTTTTGGTAGAATTACAGGGCACAACCTAACTTATTGGGTAACCACTCAAAAAGTATCTGGTCCAAGCAATGAATACATTCATCATGACTCATCAAATGCATATTGGGAACTACTTTGTCACATACAATGCCCTAAATCTTAAGGTTTGACTCTACAAATGGCAATCATGGGGGTATTTTTGGTGCAATTCTAGGGCACAAACTAACTTATTGAGTAAGGACTCAAAAAGTATCGGGTCCAAGCCATGAATACATTCATCATGACTCATCAAATGCATAATGGGAACAACTTTGTCACACAGAATGCCCAAAAGGTTGTGGTTTGACTCTCCAAATGGCAAAAATAAGGGTATTTTTGGTGCAATTCCAGGGCATAAACTAACTTATTGGGTAATGACTCAAAAAGTATCTGGTCCAAGCCATGAATACATTCATCATGACTCATCAAATTCATAATGGGAACAACTTTGTCACACAGGATGCCCAAAAGGTTGTGGTTTGACTCTACAAATGGCAATCATGGGGGTATTTTTGGTGCAATTCCGGGGCACAAACTAACTTATTGGGTAATGACTCAAAAAATATCGGGTCAAAGCCATGAATACATTAATCATGACTAATCAAATGCATATTGGAAACAACTTTGTCACATACAATGCCCTAAATCTTAAGGTTTGACTCTACAAATGGCTAAACATGGGGGTATTTTTGGTGCAATTCTAGGGCACAAACTAACTTATTGGGTAACGACTCAAAAAGTATCTGGTCCAAGCAATGAATACATTCATCATGACTCATCAAATGCATATTGGGAACTACTTTTTCACATACAATGCCCTAAATCTTAAGGTTTGACTCTACAAATGGCAATCATGGGGGTATTTTTGGTGCAATTCTAGGGCACAAACTAACTTATTGGGTAAGGACTCAAAAAGTATCGGGTCCAAGCCATGAATACATTCATCATGACTCATCAAATGCATAATGGGAACAACTTTGTCACACAGAATGCCCAAAAGGTTGTGGTTTGACTCTCCAAATGGCAAAAATAAGGGTATTTTTGGTGCAATTCCAGGGCATAAACTAACTTATTGGGTAATGACTCAAAAAGTATCTGGTCCAAGCCATGAATACATTCATCATGACTCATCAAATTCATAATGGGAACAACTTTGTCACACAGAATGCCCAAAAGGTTGTGGTTTGACTCTACAAATGGCAATCATGGGGGTATTTTTGGTGCAATTCCGGGGCACAAACTAACTTATTGGGTAATGACTCAAAAAATATCGGGTCAAAGCCATGAATACATTAATCATGACTAATCAAATGCATATTGGAAACAACTTTGTCACATACAATGCCCAAAATCTTAAGGTTTGACTCTCCAAATGGCAATCATGGTGGTATTTTTGGTGCAATTCCAGGGCACAAACTAACTTATTGGGTAATGACTCAAAAAGTATCTGGTCCAAGCCATGAATTGATTCATCATGACTAATCAAATGCATAGTGCGAACAACTTTGTCACATAGAATGCCCAAAATCTTAAGGTTTGACTCTCCAACTGACAAACATGAGGGTATTTTTGGTGCAATTCCAGGGCACAAACTAACTTATTCGGTAATGACTCAAAAAGTATCTGGTCCAAGCCATGAATACATTCATCATGACTCATCCAATGCATATTGGGAACAACTGTGGCACATAGAATGACCAAAATCTTAAGGTTTGACTCTACAAATGGCAAACATGGGGGTATTTTTGGTGCAATTCCAGGGCACAAACTAACTTATTGGGTAATGACTCAAATAGTATCGGGTCCAACCCATGAATGCATTCATCATGACTCATCCAATGCATATTGGAAACAACTTTGTCACATAGAATGCCCAAAATCTTAAGGTTTGACTCTACAAATGGCAAACATGGGGGTATTTTTGGTGCAATTCTAGGGCAAAAACTAACTGATTGGGTAATGACTCAAATAGTATCGGGTCCAAGCCATGAATGCATTCATCATGACTCATCCAATGCATATTGGAAACAACTATGACACATAGAATGCCCAAAATCTTAAGGTTTCACTCTCCAACTGACAAACATGAGGGTATTTCTGGTGCAATTCCAGGGCACAAACTAACTTATTGGGTAATGACTCAAAAAGTATCGGGTCCAAGCCATGAATACATTCACTGACTCCAAAAGTATCCGGTCAAAACTATGAATACATTTATCATGACTCATCAAATGCATATTGGGAACAACTTTGCCACTCAGAATGCCCAAAATGTTGTGGTTTGACTCTCAAAATGGCAAACATGATGAGGGTATTTTTGGTGCAATTCCAGGGCACAAACAGTCTCATTTGGTAATGACTACCAAAGTTTTTGTACCAGGCCATGAATGCATATCACATGACTTACGAAATGCATGTTGGGAACAACTTTTAAATGCATATTGGGAACAACTTTGACACACACAGTACAGACAATGATGTGGTTTGTAGATACAAATGGCACACAAGACAGTACGGTATGTTAGGTGCAGCAGTCTACGAGATTCTACATGTGACTAGAGGATTGAAATACATAACCTTAGTGTGATCAAATGTTTCCCTTCTGAAAAAATTATGGCGCGGGAGGGGTGGCTGGCACAGGTACGTGATCTACTGCTACAAATATAACAGCGCGCCCAAAACCAGACAACACACAGAAGATGTTCGGGCAAACAACATAGTACAGAACCCACGGAAAAATTCTACACACAAAACATCGTACACATACTACACGAAACACCGTACACACACACACACACACGACACACACAACACACACAACACAAAACACCGTACACAACCCGACAAATTATTAGTACACACACAAAACCACACAAAAAGAAACACATGATTCTTGATCGACACCGTATTCAGAAAATAAAATAAAAAAATATGAATGCTATCGGAAAGACACGACGAAGCAAAAAATCCGAGGGGAAGACCCTTCGAAACAACAAAACCATCCGGCCCGGTGATCATCAAAATACAGGGGACAACAACGGTAAGAAAAAAAGAGTGAAAACAAACACCGCAATTACTAACAAAGTGTGTAACAGTAATACCACAACTATGAACGCATCAAAGGGCAACAGTAAAAAAAATGGTTCCGACAACACAATTTCTACTACTACAAACACGGAAGAACAAAACACCATCAACCAGAGTAACGAACCAGCGCTGACCATTACCAACACAACCACCACTACAGTAACGAACCAACAGAAAGAAGGAACAAAAACCAATGTGGTAGAGAAAACATCTAACGGAGAATGCTACAATTTAGAGGATGTTGCCGAACATGTCATGAAAAATATCCAATATGACAAATTGGCAGAGGAAGTGGCAAAACACTTACGGAAACAAGAGAGGGAACCACATATAGGGGTGGGAAAGGTAGTAATGGTACCTAAACAAACGGAGGCAACCATGCAGGGAGAGGGGAGTTACAATGCCGGCGACACAAGAGAACGAGCAGTAAGTACAATTACAGACGAATATGGACTTATAATAGACAACGATATGCTTAAGGCTTTGAGTGATATGAGTGAAAGAGTGGAGAAGCAGCTAAGGGATTACGTCAAAAAACATTGGTACCCCAACATGAAGTTCCCTATCAATGACAAGGTAACGGCGCTTGTAATAAATAAAGCTGTTGGAGAAAGTGCGGTTATGAAGCCACAAAATATTCCACTTGCGGCATTCTGTTCCTTTTACAGGAAACGAGTAGGGACAGTACTGACTGCATTGAGGCACAACTCACAAACATTAGCGAGAAAAAACTGGATAGGTAAATACAGGTGGGAGAATTGGTTGTTGAAATTAGGATTTTGAGAATCTATTTTTGGTCCGACAACACTAACATGCTGCCCGTTGATACTGATGATACTTCCGTACAGACGATTACAGAAAAGGTCGAGTCCCTATCACATTCCCTGGTACTGTTGCAGTTATTCAAGACACAGAATATGAAAACACAGGTATTTTAAACCCTCAATACAGAACATACAAAGACGCGGAAGATGAAGATTTTTATTATTTTGTTACAAGAATCATGTCGGCAATCAATCCGACAAATTCCAATTTCAAACAACGGAAGGAGAGGCACTTGCTGAGTGATATATTTACTATAGCAGATGAAGCATTTGCATTGGTACTGATCTACAATGAGCATCATGTATGGGTGAACCAGCAGCGGCGAAAGGGTGATGCCACGATTCCGCGACAAAAAAAAAAATTCTGCGATTCAGACAGTGGAAGCAGAAATGGATGGATGGAGGAAGGTCGCGAGTTGTTCAGTGACTTGTGCGACAAAATTGGCGAGATGCGAAAACACCCAGAAACAGGAAGGAAATTGGAAGAAATGATGAGGGACAGATTTAGGAACGAAAGTTCGACAAATTACACCAACAATAAGCAGGGCGATGCAAATATTACTAGTAGCAGCTCCACTAATTGTAGTGGACCAAAAAAGAAAAAGAAAAGAAACGTCTATATTGATCCGGCAATAACAGCATTGATGAATGAAAGTTTATCTATGGGTGAACTAATGTAGAAAATAACAGTACATACATAATACAAAACTACTACTAATCTTGAACTTAATTTTGAGAATATTAGAAATAATGGAGGATTCGTAATACGTCGCAATAGGAATAAATCAAGCATAATAGAATCTACATTTTAAAAAGGGAATATTGTAGTCAAGAAATATAATTCACAACTAGGGGAGCAGAATCGAATTGTTGTTTGGTAGATTAATATTTTGGAATTAATACTGACTCAAGATTTCTTTTTTATTCGTGAATAGAAGTAAGTGTTGTTCGTACAGAATAATAATTCGGTTCTGCTAGAGACTGAAATAAATTATTTTTATTTGAGAGTAGAGTAATGTGCATCACGCGCACAGAAATAGTGCTGAGTTTACATATACCCTTATACAATTGTCGCGAATTTCAGGGTGTCCAGAAATATTGCCGTGTTAAAATCACGCACAAAATTTGTGCGCGAGAAGTAAATTCGAACCCCGCGAAACAGTTCTCGGACGAAAATAATCAATTCCCACGGCATATCGATTCCCACGGGGCATCGATTCCCATCGCGCATCAATGGTGAGCAATCTCTGTTTTATAGTATTGCCCTTGTTCTTCGGTGAGCAAACTCTGATTTCATAAAGTATCACACGAGCTACGGGAGCAATTCCTGATCTTAATGATAAACATATCATGGAGTCTTCCTAACGGAACAAGAAAAGAAAACCGTTGGTGTGTGATTCTCACACAATATATATATACATACAGATATATACGGTCAACGACCAATGCATGCACGGAAATAATCAGCGAGTAATCTCATCACTACGCAACTGCAGTTGCAACGTATTTTACCTCAATAAAAGAGATATCTTGCATTTTGGCAAGATTTCACTTTATCTCATACTTTTAACATTCAACTGATTTATATCCCAAAATTCACACTAGTTGCTACCAACTATCTGTAATCTACATTACTAAGGTCTATCTCGCTGTATCTGAACAAGTTCACAGTAAGAAGACGAGATCCGGCGTTTCCATAGTCTCGCCTGTAGTCCGATTATCCGTTGCTGAAAGTATCCAACCACAATTGCCACGCGTAGAGTCCAATTGTTCGTCTACTAACACACTAACACAGCAGTGCTGTTCTTCAGAAGCCTTTGAATCAGACTCTCAGCAGACCAGATTCAGAAGGAAAATAATAATTTTGTGCGTGAATTTAACACGGCAATTTTTCTGTACACCCTGGAATTCGCGACAATCGTATAAGGGGTATACGTAAACTCAGCACTATTTCTGTGCGCGTGATGCACATTACTCTACTCTCGAATAAAAATAATTTATTTCAGTCTCTAGCAGAACCCAATTATTATTCCGTACCAACAACACTTACTTCTATTCACGAATAAAAAAGAAATCTTGAGTCAGTATTAATTCCAAAATGTTAATCTCCCAAATACCAATTCGATTCTGCTCTCCTAATTGTGAATTCTATTTCTCGACTACAATATTCCCTTTTTAAAATGTATATTCTGTTATGCTTGATTTATTCCTATTGCAACATATTACGAATCCTCCCTTATTTCTAATATTCTCAATATTATATTAAATTCCTTTCGTGACCAGAAGAAGTACCAAAGCTACCAGATGGTAGATATCCTATTCGTACGAATCAATGAGTCCCGTATCAACCAAAGTAATCAATTCCCACGGCATATCGATTTCCCACGGGGCATCGATTCCCATCGCGCATCAACGGTGAGCAATCTCTGTTTTATAGTATTGCCATCGTTCTTCGGTGAGCAAACTCTGATTTCATAAAGTATCACACGAGCTACGGGAGCAATTCCTGATCTTAATGATAAACATATCATGAAGTCTTCCTAACGGAACAAGAGAAGAAAACCGTTGGCATGTGATTCTCACACAATATATATATATATATATATATATGCATACAGATATATACGGTCAACGACCAATGCATGCACGGACATAATCAGCGAGTAATCTCATCACTACGCAACAGCAGTTGCAACGTATTCATCCTCAATAAAAGAGATATCTTGCATTTCGGCCAGATATCACTTTATCTCATACTTTTAACATTCAACTGATTTATATCTCAAAATTCACACTAGTTGCTACCAACTACTTGTAATCTACATACTAAGGTCTGTCTCACTGTATCTGAATAAGTTCACAGTAAGAAGAGATCTGGCGTTTCCATAGTCTCGCCTGTAGTCCGATTATCCGTTGCTGAAAGTATCCAAACACATTTGTCACGCGTAGAGTACAATCGTTCGTCTACTAACACACTAACGCAGCGTTGCTGTTCTTCAGAAGCCTTTGAACCAGACTCTCAACGAACTGGATTCAGAAGGAAAATAATAGATTAACAGTTGCAAGCTCCAAGGTGGCTTGCACACAAAAGGAACAGGAACGGAATTGAATACAATCCCTACGCTGGCGTATGCCAATTGCACATCGTAAACGAAGCAGATATCATTCTCATTCACCGCGCGATTCCTTCGAAGGATCGGAACCATCACAAATGCCGAACATACCAAACATGCCCGCCAATCTATTCGGGGGCGGAAACAGCACCGGTGATGTCGAAGCCACTACTGCCAACCATTTTCCTAGTTTTGATACTGATATGAAGATGATACTCGTATCCCTATTCCGCGTAGCAAGGGAAGCAAATAACACCCTGTGTTCAGCTCTCAAGGAAGGCGGATTATGTGAGTGGAAGGCATTTCTCGACGCACTTATCGAACCGGATTTTGCACGCGAGATTACCTACACTGAAGGAGGACTACCAACGCATCTTCATCGATCCATCCAACGGATCATAGAGGCACTTGCGGAGTTCTCTCTCGACCTACAAGAAGACGAGAAGGATTGGAAAGATGTAAAATCATATACGTATGAAGAATTCAGAAAATTCCGTTTGGAACGTGCCATCCGTATGCAGACCAAATCTGTTCTGAACCCTCCACCTCCTCCGCCAGGAAGTAATAAAAAGACACCTCACCAGGTAAAGTACGAATCTTGGTGCCAAAAAGCACGGGATGAAAAGTCTTTTACGCCCCTCACGAATGACTCAAGATTCGAACATTGGCTCGTAGGTTTCAAAGCTAAACTTGAGGCATACGACATCGACACAGAAACATTCCTTGATGAAACATGGCCTCCAGCTGCGCTACAAGGATATACACGTGACCTTTTCGTTAAACAGTGTGCCTTCTTCTGGGTACTAATGTTGGAAGTCTTCAAAAGCGATCTATCCGCGTCGTGCGTACACAGCCACTCTGCTAAACGTAATGGAATGTCAAGCATACTTTGATTTTGTAAATCTCCACAGCAAATCGAAAGCCAAGGTATATGACAACTTGACTCAATTGCAAGCATTGCTAAAGTTGAATCTCAGCAATTGGAAAGAATCCAAAGTGAAATTCATCACACATTGGTTTGATGAATTAAATCACCTCAACAAGCTCCGTCCTCCCAACAAGCCCCTTGAGTACCATACTGTAAAATCAGCATTATGTCAGGCATGCTATTCCAGCTTTCAGCTAAGTGAACAGTTTGCCAAAGTCAAGGATCCAGGTGGGACGAATAGCACCGTGACAGATGCAGCCGCTGAAGCAGCTGCTATTCACAAACTTAAAATCACGCTCCTACTCGAAGCAACTCGACTCGATTCCCAGTCCGCGATGTCTGCTTCTAGATCAACTGTACGTGCACACGTTCATGACTTCTCATCTGAACAAAGCCAAAACCATGACGACTATGCTCTCCCTATCGAATTCGAAGGAGACTATCAAGACTATGCGGTATTTAAGGCTGGACGTACACCTGACCCTACCACGCGCCTGCCCACAAACATATGGAAGGCCCTGTCACGTCAGGACATGAAGAGTTGGCTTAGCTTTTCTCCGGAAGGCAAGAAAATCGTGGTAGCATCGTTACGACAGTACTTACTCTCAAAGGATCAACCTGACCCCAACAATTTCAAGCCCATCACCCGGAAGGCATACCAACATGGACACTCTGTATCATTCCTAGAAGACGATACTTCGAACAAAGATGAACATGTCAATTCCGCAGCAGACCTACATCCAGCTGTAGAAAATGATCGTAGAGGTGTTTTCCATGCATCATTAGGTGTATACAAGTCTAAAACCTCTTCCTCCAAGGACCAACAACCCCTCAAGTCTTCCGTGTCACCCGCGCATCCCGCTCGATTCCTTTCCGAAAACCCTGACATTTGGTATGAGAAGGACGGTGACACCCTAATACCTGTAGGAACATCCTCCTATTCCGCCAATTTCCACCAGTGGTATAATCCTGACGATGATCTGATCTTCCCTAACAATAGTCCAGTAATGGCGTACACATACCGTGTACACAAAGCTACGGTCACTAGTCCTGGTTTCGCCATGGTTGATCACGGTGCAAATGGTTGCATCATCGGCAATGATGCATGCCTCATCTCCAAGGATATCCTACCATGATATGTCAATGTCACGGGCATTAACAATCACCAGGTACAAAATATTCCCATTGCTACATGCGGAGCTTATTCTATATCGAATAGAGGTCCCGTCATCCTCATTTTCAATGAATGTGCATATACAGGCCGACACCCTTCTATCTTGTCCTCCGGCCAGATGGAAGCTTATTTTTCCACTGTCGACGACACATCCGTTAAAGCGGGCGGTGGACAGGTAATCACCACCTCCGATGGATATGCACTGCCCCTTAGCATCCGGCATGGTTTACCATACCTTGCGATGCAAAAGTACACGGCTATCCAGTTTGATACGCTCCTACATGTTATCATGACATTCGATAAGCATTGGGACCCATCTGTTCTTGATACCACTATCAATGCAAAAGATGAACAATTTCTCCAGAAATATCCTCCTCAGCTGCAGCAACTCCTGTATCCCGATTACGACAAAGACGGAAACCCACGTTGCCTTGAAGGATTGGATATCTCTGTATCCCCCGGCTCTTCCACGGTCACGTCTCTCAGTTCATATTCCAGCCAATCCACTCGGTCTCCCTTCCTCCCTATTGATAATCATGGAACCAACGATCGCTCATTCTGGCTTACTTCTACCGACTACATTCACCAGGAACGCCTCGCATGCTGCACTTTACCTCAAATCTCTGGAACAGTCACTGCGTTTCCAACGGATTGTACTGCTAGTGATACTACACGTATTGCAGCTACGCCCCGTGAGAGATACCCCAACGAACATGACTACTTATCCCTGAAACCTTTCTTTTGTTGGGTTTCCACAGATTGCATCAAAGCCACGTTTGAAAACTCAACCCAATATGGTTCGATAGCGGTTAGCCCTGATGGAAACATTTTCAAACGTTTTCATTCCCCCCAACCGGCCATGAACGTTCAACCCTTCAATGACGATGTCATGTCCGATGCTGTCTATTCGGATGTCCCAGCAATTGATGGCGGCTCCAAGATTGCTCAGATCTTCTTCGGCCGAAAGTCACATATTATACACATTGAAGAAATGCGTACCACCGGCGATTTTCTATCTTGTTTCCAGAACTTTGTTCGACAATGGGGCAGGCCCATTCGCCTCCTTTGCGACCACGGTAACTACCAATCTAGTAAGACGGTCGTCGATTATCTCAAAATGTTATGGATTGGACTCTGGCAAAGTGAACCTACCACCAACACCAGAACCAATTTGAACGGCGATATCAAACGTTCAAACGCATTGTCAATCGCGTCATGGATCGTACAGGCACACCACCACATCTATGGCTACTGTGCATGACATACGTCGCGGGTCTCCTCAATGTTATTTCTGATCCTACGCTGTCAGACAAACAACCGGTCTTCATTGCTACCGGTACACTTGGCGACATCAGCGCATACATCAGTTTCTTCTGGTTTGAACCTGTGTATTTCAAGACCAATGACTCCCCTTTTGGTACCCAGTCTACCAAACATCTCGGTCACTTCGTCGGCATTGCCAAACATGTTGGCAATAGCCTTTGTTTCCGAATCTGGGATCCAGTTACTAACAAGTTACTTGACCGGTCCGGTGTCTGCTCTGCTCTTACGCCTGAGTCTCGCAACAAACGCGCAGGCCTCTTCACTGATGATGGTTTCATCAAATGGCGTAAAGCCAAGGATTCCTTGCCCCGTTTATACGCCACTGGAGACAATCCAACATTCAAACATGGGGAGCATATCACTAAGAGTAGCACCAATGAAGATCCTACAACACAGGGCAACTCAGTTAATCCCCCTCCTGGCATCTCACCTGCTGATTCTGACATCGCCGATGACACCACGCCCTCTGTACCCAACGAACAACCAGGTACAATACTTATTAAATTCCTTTCGTGACCAGAAGTACCAAAGCTACCAGATGGTAGATATCTTATTTGTATGAATCCATGAGTCCCATATCAATCAAAGTAATCGATTCCCACGGCATATCAATTCCCACGGCGCATCGATTCCCATCGCGCATCGATGGTGAGCAATCCCTGTTTTACAGTATTGCCATCGTTCTTCGGTGAGCAAACTCTGATTTCATAAAATATCACACGAGCTACGGGAGCAATTCCTGACCTTAGTGATAAACTATCCATGGAGTCTTCCTAACGGAACAAGGGAAGAAAACCGTTGGCGTGTGATTCTCACACAATACATATACATGCATACAGATATATATGGTCAACGACCAATACATGTACGGAAATAATCAGCGAGTAATCTCATCACTACGCAACAGCAGTTGCAACGTATTCATCTCAATAAAAGAGATATCTTGCATTTCGGCAAGATTTCACTTTATCTCATACTTTTAACATTCAACTGATTTATATCCCAAAATTCACACTAGTTGCTACCAACTACTTGTAATCTACATACTAAGGTCTGTCTCGCTGTATCTGAATAAGTCACAGCAAGAAGAGATCCGGCGTTTCCCTAGCTTCGCCTGTAGTCCGATTATCCGTTGCCGAAAGTATCCAAACACATTTGTCACGCGTAGAGTACAATCGTTCGTCTACTAACACACTAACGCAGCGTTGCTGTTCTTCAGAAGCCTTTGAATCAGACTCTCAACGAATCGGATTCAGAAGGAAAATAATAGATTAACAGTCGCAAGCTCCAAGGTGGCTTGCACACACAAAGGAACAGGAACGGAATTGAATACAATCTCTACGCTGGCATATGCCAGTCGCACACCATACACGAAGCAGTTCTCATTCTCAGTCACCGCGCAATTCTCTCGAAGGATCGGAACCGTCACAAATGCCGAACATACCGATGATGCCCGGCAATGTATTTGGGGGCGAGGAGAAGACAGGTGATGTCGAAGTTACTACTGCCAACCACTTTCCCAGTTTTGATACTGATATGAAGAAGATACTCGTATCCCTACTCAACGTAACAAGTGAGGCTGATAGTAAGTTGTGTTTAGCTCTCAAGGAAGGCGGATTATGCGAGTGGAATGCATTCCTCGACGCACTTATCGAACCGGACTTTGCACGCGAGCTTACCTATACTGAGGGAGGGCTACCAACGCATATCCCTCGATCCATTCAAAGGAGCATAGAAGCACTTGCGGAGTTCGCTATCGATCTACAAGAAGACGATATCAATCTACAAGAGGAAGAGAAAAATTGGAAAGATGTAAAATCATATACATATAAGGAATTCCAACCATTCCGCGAAGAGCGTGCCCAACGCATGCGTAACGAATCTGCTCTGAACCCCCCACCTCCTCCGGCGGGAAGTAACAAAAAGTCACCTCAGCAGGTAAAGTACGAATCTTGGTGCCAAAAAGCACGGGATGAAAAGTCTTTTACGCCCCTCACGAATGACTCAAGATTCGAACACTGGCTTGTAGGTTTCAAAGCTAAACTCAAGGCATACGACATCGACACGGAAACATTCCTTGATGAAACTTGGCCTCCAGCTACGCTTCTGGGTTATACCCGTGATCTCTTTGTCAAACAGTGTGCCTTCTTCTGGGTACTAATGTTGGAATTCTTCAAAAGCGATCTCTCTGCATCGTGTGTACACAGCCATTCTACCACCCGTGATGGACGTAAAGCATACTTCGATTTCGTAAACCTTCACAGCAAATCAAAAGCCAAGGTATATGACAACTTGACTCAGCTACAAGCGTTGCTAAAGTTGAATCTCAACAATTGGAAAGAATCCAAAGTGAAATTCATTACACATTGGTTTGATGAATTAAATCACCTCAATAAGCTCCGTCCTCCCAACAAGCCCCTTGAGTACCATACTGTAAAATCAGCAATATGTCAGGCATGCTATTCCAGCTTTCAGCTAAGTGAACAGTTTGCCAAAGTCAAGGATCCAGGTGGGACGAATAGCACCGTGACGGATGCGGTCGCCGAAGCCGCTGCTATTCACAAACTTAAAATCACGCTCCTACTCGAAGCAACTCGACTCGATTCCCAGTCTGCGATGTCTGCTTCTAGATCAACTGTACGTGCACACGTTCATGACTTCTCATCTGAACAAAGCCAAAACCATGATGACTATGCTCTCCCTATCGAATTCGAAGGAGACTATCAAGACTATGCGGTATTTAAGGCCGGACGTACCCCTGACCCTACCACACAGTTGCCCACAAACATATGGAAGGCCCTGTCACGTCAGGACATGAAGAGTTGGCTTAGCTTTTCTCCGGAAGGCAAGAAAATCGTGGTTGCATCGTTACGACACGACTTACTTAACAAGGACCAACCTGACCCCAACAGTGTCAAACCCATTACCCGGAAGGCATATCAACATGGACATTTGGTATCATTCCGAGAAGACAATACTTTGACCAAAGATGAGCATGCCATTTCAGCAGCAGATCTACATCCTGCTGTAGAAAATGATCGTAGAGGTGTTTTCCATGCATCTTTAGGTGTATACAAATCAACAACCTCTTCATCCAAGGACCAGCGACCCCTCAAGTCTTCCGTGTCACCCGCGCATCCCGCTCGATTCCTTTCCGAAAACCCTGACATTCAGTACAAAAAGGACGGTGACACCCAAATACCTGTAGGAACATCATCATATTCCGCCAATTTTCACCAGTGGTATAATCCTGACGAAGATCCGACCGTTCCTAACGATAGTCCAGTAACGTCGTACACATACCGCATACACAAAACTACGGTTACTAGTCCTGGTTTTGCCATGGTCGATCGCGGCGCAAATGGTTGTATCATCGGCAATGATGCATGCCTCATCTCCAAGGATATCCTACCATGATATGTCAATGTCACCGGCATTAACAATCACCAGGTACAGAATATCCCCATTGCTACATGCGGAGCTTATTCTATATCGAACAGAGGCCCCGTCATCCTCATATTCAATGAATGTGCCTATACAGGACGACACCCTTCTATATTGTCCTCCGGCCAGATGGAAGCATATTTTTCCACTGTCGACGACACATCCATCAAAGCGGGCGGTGGACAGGTCATCACCACCTCTGATGGATATGCACTGCCTCTTAGCATACGACACGGTTTACCATACCTTGCGATGCAAAAGTACACGACTATTGAGTTTGACACACTCCCACATGTTATCATGACATCCGATAAGCATTGGGACCCATTTATTCTCGATACCACCATCAGTGCAAAAGATGAACAATTTCTCCAGAAATATCCTCCTCAGCCACAGCAACTCCCTTATGCCGATTACGACGAATATGGAAACCCACGTTGTCTTGAAGGACTGGATATCTCTGTATCCCCCGACTCCTCCACGGTCACGTCCCTCAGTTCATATTCCAGCCAATCCACTCGATCTCCCTTCCTTCCTATTGATGATCATGGAACCAACGATCGCTCATTCTGGCTTACTTCTACCGACTACATTCACCAGGAACGCCTCGCATGCTGCACTTTACCTCAAATCTCTGGAACAGTCACTGCGTTTCCGACAGATTGCACTGCTAGTGATACTACACGTATTGCGGCTACGCCCCGCGAGAGATACCCCAACGAACATGACTACTTATCCCTGAAACCTTTCTTTTGTTGGGTTTCCACCGATCGCATCAAGGCCACGTTTGAAAACTCAACCCAATATGGTTCATTAGCAGTTAGCCCTGATGGAAACATTTTCAAACGTTTTCATTCCCCACAACCGGCCATGAACGTTCGGCCCTTCAATGACGATGTCATGTCCGATGCTGTCTATTCGGATGTCCCAGCAATTGATGGTGGCTCCAAGATTGCTCAGATCTTCTTCGGCCGAAAGTCACATATTATACACATTGAAGAAATGCGTACCACCGGCGATTTTCTATCTTGCTTCCAGAACTTTGTTCGACAATGGGGCAGGCCCATTCGCCTCCTTTGCGACCACGGTAACTATCTATAAAAAGTGTGTCGTAACAAACAAACAAATGCAATCGGTCTTACGATCGATTAATTTAGTGAGTAGAACAATCAGTTTGTTACAGTTCAATCGTCTTTGCCGATCGAATCGACGGGTTAATTACTCGTCGTATCGTGTAATTTCAAGCATACAAAACACATGTAATTCTTAAGACACAAAACACACGCAAACCATCTTCGATTGGTCTTTCTTAGTATCGTATTACCGTGTAATTCACCGTGATATTCTCATTGGAATATCACAGTATTTGTACCTTATTACGTAGAATTAGTACTAGGTTGTACATAGATTTTAGGGCATGATAGTGTTTTAGAGTTGTTAATTCTTCGAAGAGTGAGCTGATGGGGAAATTTGGTAAAGAGACAAACCACATGGAAACGCCGACGATTATTCACTCAAGTTAAATAACCTTACGAATAAGGTTATTTGCCCTTATGACTTTTCGTACAGTACGCGTTACACGGTGAATTCTTTTCAGTCCCCTTCAGTCATAAATCCTCCAACCGTTAAGCGGCTGGATTCTATGGCTTAATATGTTCATCGTGAGTTGAATACCAAACTGTATCCAGTCTACCATCAGAGGCCCTATCAAAAAGAAATGGGGCGGCGTTTTGCCTTTCATTCTGGCTCATATCATGGCATTTTGCTCTGATCCTTGCCAGTTTGATATATTGTATTCATGGATCAAATTATCCATCTTCGAAATGCTCATTGCAGATCGAACATAAAATCAACTTGTTACTTCAATCGAACAATCGATCGAACATTCCATCGAATGATTGATTCTTTACTTTACCACATGCAACGAGAACAATGTTCCCGGAAAACAGCGCCGCTCATTAGCTTTGTAAACAAATCAGCAATATTTGTTGAACCTGGTTCCTTTGCAACTCTGATAATTCCTGCTGCAATAGATTCACGCGCTTTGTGGTATGCAATGCTGTTGTGCTTCTTCTTACATGGGCTTTCAGGTCGTGTAACATTTGTGACAACTGAATCATTATCACAATACACATTTGTGCTCCCATCAATTGGAACACCCATCATTCTCAACTTGTACCTTAGACCTTCAACCAATTCGATTGCAATTTTCAAAGCAATGATTTCAGATCCAAAAGTTGATGTCTCAACTGTTGTTTGTCTTTTGGAAAACCAAATGATCGGTGCATTATTAATGAAGATAATAACACCAGTATGAGACCTTCTCGTCGCCTTGCATCCGGCATGGTCGGCGTCAACGAAACAACTCATTGTTACATGCTTTCCCAAAGCTTCAGGCATATCTGCTGGTATGACTTCAGCGGCACCAGGATAAAATTCAGACCAGTCACATTTTTGAAATTTACTCTCGTCAACTTTTGGTACAGTATCATCAAAAACCAATTTTGACCTGTTGTACTTTTTCAAATATGCAAATATATGAAATAATTGATTCAAATGCCCGATCCTTGCCTGTGCCAAATACCTTGACATCAGTGAGACTGGCATTACTATGTCAAGTCTTCCTAATTCACAAATCCACCTGAGAACTCCAATTAAACCTTGATAGTAATTTTGCAATTCAGGATTCAATTCTTCTGATATATCAATTTCCGGTCGATAATCATGTGACAGTGGACTGGATGCTGATTTTGGTAGATACTTGTAGCCATATTTTTCAGTTCCTAACTCTTGTTCGACTGCTGCAACAGCTTTCGCTGTGTACTTAGTGCTTGATAATGACCATCTTGGCTTTGAATCACCTTCAAAGTAGAATTTCCCAATATCAGCTCCCAAATACAGAGTTGGCTCTTCAATTGTATCATCCTTCAATTTGAACTTTCGTTCAATGTTTTCAAGCTGGAACTTTGGATCTTCACCAGAACATAGGATATCATCTACGTATGCAATGAGCATTGCCCAGTATCTGGATCCATCTTTCCTGGTTTCAATCCTTAAGTGCACATCCGGATCTGCCTTGCAAGGTGAATATCCAAGATCTCTCAAATGCTGGGTGAGGTATGACCTGAAAGATGCACCAGCAACCGGCAGTCCATACAATGCGCGGACAATCTTGCAAGGTCTTCCTGCAAGGTGAGGTGGAAAACCATCTTCTTCTCTCGCTTTTAGGAAGTATTTCTCTTTAATCGGGGCTGTCAAATATGCATTTTGAATATCAGCTGATAGAACCCTCAAATCATTCAGCGCTGCCAGCATAAAGAATATTCTTACTGAGTCTCGACTGGGAACCGATGAATAAGTATTTTCTTTGGCCACTGCAGGGACTTTGTGTCCGTCCCCTACCAACCTGGCCTTCCTTGTTAGGGATCCAAGCTTGATGTCAAAAATCATGTGGGTTGTTATCTGTTTATGGCCAACTGGAATAACATCATCATCAGAAAATTCAAACGCTGCCATATTATTTGTCATTTCCTTATGAATTGCTCTTTCCCAGTGGTCGGTCCCTGTTTTCTTATCAATAGCCAGCGCTTGTTTGATTGAATGTGGCAACTCAACTCCATATTTGTGAGTCTTCAACCAATACTTTGCTGTTTTGGCCGCTTTAAGGATTCGGTCCTTCCTCCTCAAAATTTTGTGCACCCACCATCTGAAAGCTGGTGATTTTTCAAGATTATTGTTAACTGCATACTCGGCTAATTGCACTGGAAATGATTCTTTCACATCGCTTAACTTACACCATGATTCAGTGCCATCCTTCCAACTGGCAAGAATTCTCCAACCCCTAGTTGTCGGCTTATGGGTTTTCCTGCCATTTTTTGCTATGGTCGTGGCTTCATCATCAGTTAGTGCAGTGTTGTCGCATTCGTGGTCAATGAGCTCATCTAGTAGAGTGAACATCCTCCCGTCATCATCAACAGAGCTGTATAGGCTTTCTGCAACAATATTTGCCGTGTATTCCTCCATGGTGCCATCAGGTAGTTGCAATTTATACAGCCTCGTGTCTAGTATGGGATTCTCATTTCTGATTCCTATTGGTCTGTTTTGCAAGTCGCGAACCCTGTCCTTGACAACGCACCTGAGTCTTTCATCACCTCTTTCAATGATCACTTCATTTCCCAGATATTCATCTGGTTCATCAACATCTTCTACCGATGCTTCTGGCTCAGCCATTTCAAGTTTCATATCCGGTGTTTTTACTGGTTGATTCTCAAATAGCTCTATTTGGGGCTCTGGGTAGTTTTCATGGAAGAATGATGCGCTGTCCTTGACTTCATCTCCAATCTTGGATTCAATTGATTTGTCAATGGCTTCCATTCTTCTGAGGATATCTCTGTCCCGCCATTCAAATTCCTTGACGGGTCTTATTGAATTTGTAGATATTGGTATTGCTGATTCGGTCAGGAGCCAAAAACAATCCCCCCCTCCTACCCTATTCCCACAGGGGCCCAACCATCGCGCCAGCCTTTCAACACCTTGGGTGGAAGAATCACCTTTTTCATAATAAAACACAAAATCATACCATTCTGATGAAGTGTATAATGTAATATCGGGCCTATAGCCATGGACCAATTCAAATGGGGTTCTCCCCATTGAAGAAGGGTTGTTGGAGGCTGTTCGCTGCCTGATATTAGCACATAGTTCACCACAAAATGACCATAATCTTCTCGGTGACTTCTTCTTTGCAGACTTGGTTGTGATTGCACTACCAAGATGGCCAATCGCTTGTTCTGCTCGATTTTGGAATGGGCAATGTGGCTGGATGAATGTCTGATGAATATGGTTGCGCTTTACAATTGAATTCCAGTGTGTTTTGTAGGTTCTTGGGGATCCTTGTTCTGGCGCACCATCAGAAATCAAATGCTCTGGAATTCCAATTTCATGAATGAATGTCTTCAGTCCTTGATGGGCTTGTGATTTGTCCTGTATTGGTATAAATACTTCAAACCCATTTCCATTTGTAAAGATCTGTGCACATTTTTCTTGCCTCATGATACTCGTGGTTCTTGCATGCCATGTATCAGTGTACCAGGTTCCTTGTGCGACTCTCTTGTTCCTGAAGCGCTGAGTAGGCAGCCGCTTCATCAATGGTGATTGCAAATTTCTGAGTGCCTTCTGCGTCGTGACTTTCAATGTCTGCTCAGCTTTCTTAAAACTAATGTTCCAAGTTTTGGCTAGGCGTTCACAGTCAACTTTGTTTGGACCTTCAATTGTTATCACCGATGGCCCCCATTGATTTCTTCTGTCAAGAGACCTTCTTTCTAGTGTATTGTCAATTTCTTGCAAGCTAGGGGCCTGTTTTGATTTTGCTTCAGGAGCTTCCATAAAGTCAAATTCTGTATCATCAAACAAAAATTGGTCTACCCTTCGCGCGTTTGAAATATTCCTTACTGAAGAAATCCGATGAGCAATATTTCCATCTGTTGCAATCTGGCATTCAGTTAGCATTCTCCTTGTGGATACTTGATGGACCCTCATCAGTTTGCATTGCTGCATGACACTTGGATGCCGTTCTTCTCCTAAGCTGGTCTTGGGAAGTTTATTTGTGACATTACTAGCAGGTTCTGTTACAACAGAACTTTCCTCCATTGCTTGGTCCTCTTCGGTCGACATAGCTTGAAGGCTGAATTGGTCCCCTGAAATTGGATCTCCATTGTCAATGGCTAGCTCGGCCATCCTGAACTTCAGTGAATGTGGATCCCAGGGGGTATCATTTGTTGCTATCAAATGTTGACATTCGTCAAGTTCCATTCTTGTGGGCTTTCTTGTGGGGAAATATGAGATCACGTTTCTCATACTCAGTTTGATAAAAACTTTCTTCGGATCATCATCCTCCATTGGAGTTTGAATTGTAATTCCATGCTTGGATCTTGGATCAAATTGGCGAGGTGTCTCTTCAACAGAGTTGAAATTGCAGTCCCTCACTTGATTTGGGCATATCAAGCTGTTTTTCAATTTGTCCCCAAAGTACAGTGCTTGGTGGAACACTATGATATATACTTGGCCTGATGTTGGATTCGTCCATGCAGTCGCACAGCTTCCAATGGGGATTTTCTTGATGGGCTTGTATTCTTCAGAAAAGGGTGCAACATCAACGTGTGTTGTGATTTGATCAGGATTCAGCAATACCATATTGCTTCCTGCTGCGGTAGTATCTGCATGTGAGTCTAACTCACAATATCCTTCTTCATTTTCCCCATCATCAAAACCTACAGGGACATTCATCTGGTATAATGACCGGCTCACCATTTTTAACAATTTGTGTTCTAGTGATAGTGTCCGGTTATTATGTCATTTCTTAGATTTTGATCCAAAACTGTCACCCGCGCCTTCATTTTCAGTTTCTTTCTTTTTAGTCTCAGCAGCCTTGAGATTTCTTTTCTTTTTAGCCTGTCTCATCTGGTAAAGCTCCTGGCGCTGTTCTTTTGACATTGTTTTATAAACACTTGTTGGGTAAGGCTTGCACTCAACTTTTCCTGTAAAAGTTCCAGTTGTCTTTTGCTTTTTGTTGCTGGTTGTGCCCATAGAATACAAACTTCTGGAACCTCTTTTATGCTTCCCGGTTGCGAGCTTTTTCAATCCAAGACGATTGGTGAATAGAATCAAGCATTCATTGAAATTGTCCCGGTAATCTTTGCTCTCGTCAATTGCATCAGCTTTAGCAGCATCAAGCCTCTCATCACTGATTGAATTGATAAAATCCCAGACAAATCTTCTTTCATTATGATTCTTTTCAAATCTCAGAATTGTACCATGAAAAGCAGTCCAGTTCCGTTTGTGCTTGTTCCAGTCATAATTCTTAGAATCTCCAGTGTAGTGTGAATCTTTCATTTCCTGGTATGTCTTGTTTAGAACCATAGTGATATTGGTATCAGTGTAAGCATGTTGCATCAGCGAAATGAAAGCGTTTCTTGCATTTCCTGAGTTCAGCGCGGTGTTTTGGAAATGTGCCACATATTCCCAACCAGGACCCTTTCTTGTTGCATTACACAGCAACCTCCAGACAACATTGTTGTCCTCATCATACTGGGGACCTGACAGGACGCCACATCTTTCATTGTAATCACTCCAAGTTGGATAAGTATCTGTTGTAGTTTGCCCGACTGTTCCAGCCCTGGCTTCATCAGTAACTTCTTCCTTTTCTTGGGGTCTTATGACATACAAGATTGGAAAACCCTCAGAGTTGAATCTGTATCTCAAGTTTTGTCGGAAGCCTTCCTCCCATTCCCTGAATTTTGTGAGATCCTTCAGCTCGGGTGGAGTTGCTCTTTCCTGTGATTTCACACTTGATTCCATCATCTTGATTCTGAATTGCTGCAATTCCAGGTTGTTTGGGTTTGCGTTCCAGTCGATAGCCCTTGGCTCAACTCCAATCAGTGGTTGGTATCGAGCCCAACTTGCCCATGTGAGAAGCCTCGATGATAGCCTGTTACCATAGTGGATACTTTTTGGGTTAGGACATTCTGGACTGATAGATTTCAATCCATGCATGAATGATTTGATGCTTTCCTTGTTGAGGTCTGTAATTTCGCGGATATTAGACATCCCTCCCCTCATAATTTCTTCAGCTGATTCATAGTTGATACCAAAATCCATCAAGCTGCTTCTAAAGGCAAGCTGTTCTGGATTCAGAAATCTTCCACTGTTGAATCCCCTGATTTTTATTTTTTGTTGGGATGACCTCCTTCCGTACCGTTCAGCCCTTAGGTCGACGTCTAGTTGGTTCTCATCTTCATCGCTGCTATCACTATCACTCTGATTAACGTCATCTGGATTTCTGTGTTGCCTCACCGCATCCTGTATGGCTCTGATCCTTCTCTTTACCTCCTTGTCGATGACTCTTTTCCAAGTTGAGTTCATTTCTGGATCGGTCATAGCCTTTTCCATTACGCGCATGATTGTTTTCTCATTCAATCTGCCTTCATCCATACTTTCGTCATCACTCTTACCATCCATGGTGATTCCTGGTAGATCTTGGTCCACTTCCATCTTTGTTTCCTCCTCGCTACTGCTGGAGTCATATTTGTCATCGTCCTTTGGCTTTGCTTTTGATCTCGTTTGTCTTCTTGCTGTAGCCATGTTGTAGACAAGATTTCAAATGATCGTTTCGAAATAATTTGGAGGATATTATTCGATGTAAGTTTGGATGGTCGTTTCGATGACGCAATCGATTATTTAATCGAAGGTGGTATGTGGTGGGAGAGTGTAATCGAATCGAGGGATTAGATGTGAGATATGGATATCAATCGTTGGTGACTGTTGAGTGTGATTTGCTTATCTGTTTTGTATTTATCCAGATCGAATTTTCGTTCCGGTTTGTATACTTTCTGACTATTCGGATCGAGTTTTCGTTCCGGTTAGTTTTGTGTGAGCTTTTGCTTTTACTGCAAATCAAGATTGTGAGCTTTCCTATCCTTTCTCAGGATTTTGCTCATTCTGTATTTCTGTGGTGAAAGGTTGAAAGATTGTTTCCTGAGAATTTAGTGTTCTCTTTTCCTTTTTTGGATCTTTGCGATCTTTTGTTCTTCGAGATTTGGTGTTCTCGATTCTAGAGCAGATGTTCTTTCGCAATCTGTTCTTTCGCAGTCTGTTCTTTGCGGTTTGTTTCCCACCACATAATAGTTTAGGCTCAATCTTCTAGCTCGCGTCATTCTTGTTTTCAGTGAAAGATCAGTGTTCTCGGATATTGATTCCTTTCAACTGATGCCAACCTGGGCGATTCGTTCAGCTGAATCGTCCAGTTTCTTTTCCCTTGCTTGTTTTGCTGGATCTCGAAACCCGGTGGAGCCACCACCTTGGTTCGATTCTTTGGTCTCTTCTTTCAGGGAGACCGCCCTGGTGTTGGTCTGTTCCAGGGCTCCACAGGCAACTGCCTCTTTTACATCCTTGAGGGTTGATGCCGGTAGCTGATCAGGCTATTCCGGATTAGTCTTCGAGCTCAACTGCGTTTCCCGTTGAAACGCCGTCCTCAGCATTGTAGGATGCTGGCCACAGCCCGTAGATGCTGTGGGTCTGATAAACTATAAAAAGTGTGTCATAACAAACAAACAAATGCAATCGGTCTTACGATCGATTAATTTAGTGAGTAGAACAATCAGTTTGTTACAGTTCAATCGTCTTTGCCGATCGAATCGACGGGTTAATTACTCGTCGTATCGTGTAATTTCAAGCATACAAAACACATGTAATTCTTAAGACACAAAACACACGCAAACCATCTTCGATTGGTCTTTCTTAGTATCGTATTACCGTGTAATTCACCGTGATATTCTCATTGGAATATCACAGTATTTGTACCTTATTACGTAGAATTAGTACTAGGTTGTACATAGATTTTAGGGCATGATAGTGTTTTAGAGTTGTTAATTCTTCGAAGAGTGAGCTGATGGGGAAATTTGGTAAAGAGACAAACCACATGGAAACGCCGACGATTATTCACTCAAGTTAAATAACCTTACGAATAAGGTTATTTGCCCTTATGACTTTTCGTACAGTACGCGTTACACGGTGAATTCTTTTCATATCAATCCAGTAAGAAGGTCGTCGATTACCTCAAAATGTTATGGATTGGACTCTGGCAAAGTGAACCTTATCACCAACACCAGAATCAATTTGAACGTCGATACCAAACATTCAAGCGCATTGTCAATCGCGTCATGGATCGTACAGGCACACCACCACATCTATGGCTACTGTGCATGACATACGTTGCAGGTCTCCTCAATGTTATTTCTGATCCTACGCTGTCAGATAAACAACCGGTCTTCATTGCTACCGGTACACTTGGCGACATCAGCGCATACACCAGTTTCTTCTGGTTTGAACCTGTGTATTTCAAAACCAACGACTCCCCTTTTGGTACCCAGTCTACCGAACGCCTAGGTCACTTCGTCGGCACGCCGAACATGTTGGCAATGGACTCTGCTTCCGAATCTGGGATCCCGTTACCAACAAGTTACTTGACCGGTCCGGTGTCCGCTCTGCTCTTACACCTGAGTCTCGTAACAAACGCGCAGGCCTATTCACTGATGATGGTTTCATCAAATGGCGCAACACCAAGGATTCCTTGCCCCGTTTATACGCCACTGGAGAGGCTCCAGCATTCAAACATGGGGAGCATACCACTCAGAGTAAACCCATTGACACGTCTACAAAACCAGGCGACTCAATCCCCCCTAGCGTTTCACCTGCTGATTCTGACACTGCCGATGACACCATCCCATCTGTACCCAACGAACAACCAGGTACTACACCCCACGCATCTGGCACTCAACCTATTCTTCAACCACCCGCCCACCCCTCGTTATGGAGTTTTCTTTATACGAAGGTCGATGACAGCCCGAGCTGGTCCCCTTCTCCACTCCCTAACAACTATGGGGAGAGTTTTGATGGTCCTCCTACGACACACATCTTCAGCAAGACATCTGATGGCGTTCTCCTTACTGAAGATGATTTTGATCCACCGGAACTAGCATACTTTGATGTTAGTGACGTCACAACTCCACACACCAACCCCGCTACTCCTTCAGTAGACCCATCACAGGTAGTTGTTACCGACGAAGAAGGCAACGCACAATTTGACGATGATGGTAAACCCATTACCATTCCTACAGTCCCGATTGCCAATCTACAAGGACGATCCTTCCTTGTAACCAACCCCGATGGCACCCGGAAGCGTCTTACCATCGTCGATGTAGAAGACAGTCTTTGTTAATTTCCTTTTGAAACTGGCTGTTGAGCTGATTCAATCCAAAGGCAAAGAAGAGCAACAGGAGCTTTAACCGCAGGCCGGTTGAGGTGCCGGTCCGTTGTTTCTAATATTTCTCTGATATCCACTACGACTGGATGCGAATCCAATCAGATCTAATCTGACTATCGACCAATCGACGCAATCAGTTAGATCTTAGGCTTGTAGTTCTACAAAAGGGACGCAAGAACATCCGGTGCAAGGTTTAAGGTTGAATAATCAAATAATCTAAAAGAATAAGCGTGTTGGCTTGCTGGAGAGCAAGTTACCACTTTAGAGTGTGCTGCCGCTAATACAGCACAATATTACAAATATACGGCAAAATACCGTGTTACGGGGAATATACGGCAAAATACCGTGTTACCGGGAAATATCGCGTTGCCGCTAATACAACGCGTATTTTGTGCAGCAGGGAAACAAGTTCGTGAGCACGCTTCGAACCTCTGCTGTCTTTTCTTGAAACAGAACACTTAACAAAATATAGCATATGCTAATATCTGGTATGTGTTCTTTCTCGGATCACTAAGTATCGAACTTGAGTGACGATCGATGCTTCTTCTTCAGTTAAGTATCGATTCTCGATCGTAAGAATGAGCTATCGGTTCTTTTTCTTATAGTTAAGTATCGGTCTCGATCGTAAGAATGAGCCCGGTAATTTTCGAGGTCTCATTATTTTCGATCTCGTACCTCTACCAACTTAGACACGAAAGGAATTTAATACTCCCCATGTATCCACGCGAAAGCATAATCTAAAATCCGATGCAGTCATCCTGTAGCAAATCACCAGTGTTTCCACAATAGTGGAAGATGGGCTTGAGTAAAGGATACACTACTGAGTGTCCCCAATGCTTGGTGAGGAGGTCGGCACAGTTATCCTTGCCTGCAAGATGTTGCATGAGGATGAAGCCTCTTGCGATCATGCTTCTAACATAGTGATATGATAGAATGTGATGCCTCTTGTGGAGCCTCGCGTATGGGAATGTGGAGGTTTGGATCATCTTTTCATTGTCTCCCCATGTGTAGGATGTGTCGTGTACTCTAGTACCAAGATACCTGAATGACTGTCGAATGTCAACAATTTGCTCAATGCAGGTTCTAGCAGATACAAACTCAGCCCCAAAGGTGGCTGTTTCAGATGTTGCTTGCTTCTTGGAGAACCACATGATGGGGGTCTTGTTTGCAAAATGCAGGATGCCAGTGACAGCCTTGCCACTTAGGATGTCATGCATTAAGTTTGCGTCATAGAAATGAGACAACACAACCACCTTACCCAGGGGTTTAGGAGCATCACTAGGGAGGTCCTCGGAGTGCTCTCCATACACTGTATTGGACCAGTCTGTGCTAGTACCTTCAGTGAGTACAAAATCTGGTATGCCCACTCTGAATCGGATTTTGAAGTGTTGGAACTTAGAAATGTAACCATAGATTCTTTTGGCTCTGTTGAGATGGCCTTCTCTAGGTTGCACGCGGAAGCTTGACAATGTCATAACAGCAGTTTGCACGTCAAAACATCCAATAGCTATGACCCATTGAAGTGATCCAATCATGCTTTGATACTTTTGGATGTCAGTATCACTTAGAAAGGATGTTGAGTCTAGCTCTGGGTGGTCGTTCTCAGCAAGTGGTGAATGGAATCTGGTGGTAGGTTTGCAGCCAAACATTTGTACATACGAGGCCTCCATTTTCTCGATGAACTTGATGGAGTTCATGCAGAGCACACCATGTTCATCTCTTTCGAAACCACAACCCAAATGGAAGTTCATTGGGCCAGAACCCTTTAATTTAAAATTATAAGGTTCGGACTGTAGGATTACCAGGAAGGTTTCAGGATCGGCCATACATAAGCAAAGGTCGTCAACATATGTGCATATGAGCTCATATACTGGCTCCCCATGTTTGTTGTTGCCAGGCTTGATAAAGATCTCTGACTCTGTCTTAGATCTTTCAAAACCCAGTTCAATGAGGCAGGCAGCAAGTAGATCACCAAAACACTTGCCAGATGATTGTAGGCCATATAGGGCCTTGTAAATCAATAGGAGGTGACCTTCTAGTGATCCAAATTCAGCGCCAGCCTTGATGCATACTTTCTCACAGGTGACAGCTTCAAGGTATGCATTACCAATGTCAGTTCCCCATGCTTCTAAGCTATTCAGTTCAGCCAGGAATAGGCACATGCGCAAGCCCCAAAGAGATACAACGCCTGCATATACACTGTGGACAGGAGTTTCAGTGAGATTGCCATTTGCAACTAGCCGGGCTTTGTGTCGACCATCATGCTTGACCGCATAAATCATGTGGACCTTGATCTGTTGGAAACCAATGGGTATGTTGCTAGCCTTGTAGATACCTTTGTCAATAAAGGTGTCATATTCTTGAAGCTGCGACATTTCCAGCGCTATGGCATCCTGCCATTTGGTATTGCCATTGGCTATGTCAAACTGGATGGCTTCTTCATGATTGCGAGGTACCTTGAATCCATACTGGTACTGTGGAGCAGTTCGAAAGGAGCGAAGTTTGGCTTGGTGGATTAGCCTGTCTAGCTTCTTGGTTCTTTGGGCAAGGGAAACAATGCGTTTGAGATGTTTCCAACCAGGTTGATTAAGCATGTCGTTGTCCTTTGCATATTTGGCTACAGTAACAGGGTCGTCTGCAGCTACATTGGAGAGAGGTTCATAGGTACGCTCCATGTTTTCCCACTCAATCCAAAGGTTGTATTTGGAACCTTTGTATTGGGGGTGCTTGTTGTCAAGGGGACCTTGATGGCCAAGTATGCGGCGAAATGACCAAAGTTTTCCATCTTCTTGAGTTACATCCCTGTGGATGTAATTCATGACGTCATTGTAGGCTATGATATCTTCAAGTTCGTCATCTGTATGCTTGCATTTGAACTTGATGAATTTTTTATTTTGCTCAAGACTGTTTTCAATGTCAACAACTGTCATTCTTTTCTGTGTGCCATCAGGGAGAGCCATAAGAAAAGAGCAACCTTGCAAGTCGGCAACAGGGATAGCAGGGATGGTGATGGGTGTGCCATCAGCGTCAAATTGGGCGTTGCCTTCTTCATCAGTAACAACTACTTTAGATGGGCCAACAGATGGGGTAGCGGGATTGATAGGTGGAGGTGTGGCGTCACTGACATCAAAATATGCTAGCTCAGGGGGACCAAAATCATCTTCAGTAACAGGGACACCGGCAGGGGTTTTGCTGAAGATGTGAGGGGTTGGAGGGCCATCAAGAATCTCCCCATAGTTGTTAGGGAGTGGAGAAGGTACATAGCTTCGTGTAGTAGGAACCTTGGAATAAAGAAATGTAGGCAGGGAGGGCTTGGGGATGCGCAGAGGAGGTGATGCTGGTACCAAACTGGGGGATGAAGGAGGTCGAAAGGAGGGACTATCACCAGAAGATTTAGGAGTGATGGAAACATCTTTGGCCTTGCGCCAGGCAAGAAAGCCATCATCAGTGAACAAGCCAGCATGCTTGTTGCGATGCGCGGGAGTTAAAGCAGTGCGTACACCAGAGCGATCAAGAAGCTTATTGGTGATGGGATCCCAGATGGTGAAACATAAGCTATTACCAACATGTTCAGCAATGCCAACAAAGTGGCCAAGGCATTCAGTGGTCTGAGAGCCAAACTGTGTATCGGGAGTCTTGTAGTAGACGGGCTCAAACCAGAAGAAACTAAGGTATGAACTGATGTCACCGATGATACCAGTAGCAATAAAGAAAGGCTGTTTGTCAGAGAGAGTGGGGTCAGACAAATGATTCATGAGGCGTCCAACATATTGCATACAAAGAAGCCAGAGGTGTGGTGGAGTGCCCGTGCGATCCATGATTCTATTGACAATGCGTTTGAAGGTCTGGTACCGGCGTTCAAAGAGATTTTGGTGTTGATGGTATGGTTCACTTTGCCATAAGCCAATCCACATCATCTTGAGGTAGTCAAGAACCGATTTGCTGGACTGGTAAGATCCATGATCACAGAGCAATCTGAGTGGTCGACCCCATTGCTGAACAAAATTTTGGAGACAAGGGAGAAAATCAGCAGTAGTCCTCATTTCTTCAACATGGATGATATGAGATTTGCGACCAAAGAAAACTTGAGCAATCTTGGAACCACCATTGATAGTAGGGGTGTCTGAATAGATGACATCAGAGAGGACATCATCATTGAAAGGCCGGACATTCATGGCAGGCTGTGGTGATTGGAACCTTTTGAAGATGTTACCATCGGGACTAAGTGACATTGAGCCATACTGAGTGGAATTGTTGAAGGTGGCCTTGATACGGTCAAGGGAGATCCATCCAAAGAAGGGCTTCAGTGACAAGTAATCTATATCAGTGGGTGATTGAGCATGTGCTGCAGCAGTAATAGAGGTGGAAGGAGTCTGATTAGAGCACCGACTGAGGATTGATTGGTGAATATAATCAGCTGGGCTGAGCCAAAAAGAGGGATCAGAAGCATCCAATGCCTGGATGGGTGAAGTGTCGCTGTTGGACAAGAATGCTGTGACCGTAGAAGATATGCCAATGTTGATATCCCTGAGGGAGCCAAATTCATCATAGTCTTTATATGGAAGGGATGTGACAAGAGGCGGGTATTTCTGAATGAAGGTATCATCCTGGGGGGTATATGCGCGATCTAGTGTAGATGGGTCCCAATGTTGATCACTGGTCATGACAACATGAGGAAGATGAGCAAATTCTTCACTGGTATACTTGCGCATGGCAAGATAAGGCAATCCATGGGATATACTGAGTGGAAAGACATAACCATCGGTGGTGGTGATGACTTGGGTGCCGCCCGTCTTGATAGAAGTATCATCGACGATCGAGTAATATGCTTCCATCTGAGGAGAAGATAAGATAGATGGGTGCTGCCCGGTGTAGGCACACTCATGAAAGATGATAATGACTGGACCCCTGTTGGAAACCGAGTAGGCGCCGCATGTTGCAATAGGGATGTTCTGGATTTGATGATTGTTGATACCAGTGACATTAACATACCTTGGGGGAATATCCTTAGAGATGAGACATGCATCATTACCTATGATACATCCATTTGCACCTCTGTCAACCATAGCAGAACCGGGTGTGGATACAGCAGTTTTGCTAGAGTGGTACGTAATGACAGGGTTTACCGGTGAAACAGGAGGTTCACAGTCCGGTGATGCCCAATGGTGGAATTTCACAGACATGGAAGACAGGCCGGCAGGGACATAAACATTGCCTTCTTTCTTGTAAAGAATATCAGGATTATCTGCAAGGAAGCGAGCTGGGTGTGCAGGGGAAACAGAAGACTTGAGGGGCCTGTTGTCTTGGTGAGAAGATGTCTTGTATACACCGAGGGATGCATGGAAGGCGGATCTGGCTGAACTTTCTTCATCAGGTGAGAGGACTGGCTCACCGTCAGGTGATGATGGGACCTGCTCATCAGTAAGGTGTCCATAAGCTCGTCGTGTGATTGGCTTGCTGGAATTGGGGTCCGGTGGCAGTGCAGCATCAAGGAGCTCAGATCGTAGGCAGGCAACGAGTCGCTTCTTGTCATCAGCTGAGAAGCCAAGCCAGTGTTTCATACCCTGCTTAGAGAGAGTTTTCCAAACTGCAGACGGTAGTCTTGTGGTAGGGTCTGGTGTTCTGCCAGCCTTGTAAACAGCGTAGTCCTGGTAGTCACCATCAAAATCAATAGGGGGTAAATATGAGGCCGAGTCGTCAGTGATAGCAGAATATGTGGACTGTGTCATAGAAGACAAATCATGAGTATTGGCTTTGACAGACATCCGACTTCGAGGTTGGGACAGGGAAGCTTGGGAATCCAGTCTGGTGGCTTCAAGGAGGAGGGTATTTTTCAATTCACTGATAGCAACAGCTTCATGCTGCCTAAACTTAATCAAGTCCTGTGCTGCAGGAGGATCATCAACCTTATAGAACTGTTCACTGAGCGGGAAGCTGCTACTACAGGCCTTGCAAAGGTGCGTTTTGACAGTATCAAAATCAAGTGGCCTCTGTGGATCGCGTAGTGTGTTGAGATGTTCCAACTGGGCAAACCACTGGGTGATGAACTTGACCTTGGTATCCTTCCATGTCCTCAAATCAATGTCCAATAGTTGTTGCATCACGATGGAGGTGTCATATACTTTGGATTTGGATCTGTCGTGCAATGACACAAAGTCAAAGAAGGCTTGTCTACCATCTCTTGAGGAGGTATGGCTGAGCACGCAGGAGTAGGAGAGATCACTCTGGAGGGCATGTAGGACAAGGGTCCAGAAGAAAGCACATTGCTTGTCATGGAGAGCTTTTTCATACCCGACGAGTGGTGTATCAGGCCAGCTTGGGTCAAGGAATGTGCGAGTATCTATGTCAGACCTTTCCAGCTTTGCCTTGAATTTTACAAGCCAGCGTTCAAACCTTGCATCATTCTGCAGGATGGGAAAGGTGGATTCATCCCTTGATTTCTTGGTCCAGGATTCATATCTGAGCTGTTCGATGGGCTTGGAGGATCTTTCCTGTTGTCGTCGAGGCGTGCCGGTGCTAGTGATTGCAATGTTCGTTCCAGATGCTCTTCTGGCTCTGACAGCACTAAAACAGTAGCTGTGAAAGTCGTCTTTGGTATACTGGGTTCTATCCTCTGAGTCTAGTCCTTGTGCTGTGAGATGCTCGCCGTAGTCAATGACTTGCTGTATGGACGTCTGTACATGTCGATAAATTGGGGTTCTTACTCCCCCTTCGAGGAAAACTAGGTCTCCAATGTTCTCGATGTACAAGAAGGCTAGCCATGTCTTGATCCTTGCAGCAATGAGAGCCTCACACAGGGCGTCATTTCGTTCCCTTGGTATGTCAAAGATTTCATGCAAGAATGTGGCAAGTGGTCGGTCAAACGATGGGAAGAGGTCCGCGATAGATGTGTCCTCTTCATCCTCTTGGCTTGGATTATTCTGTTGGTCGGGTGCCACATCTGCGATGGGTAGCCGAGGTGTGGTTGCTGCGCTTCCAGGTTGGAGTGTTTGGAATCGTCCTGTCAATCTGCTTTGTCCAGTTGACCGGCTTCTTGTTCTTCCAGCAACCGGAACGGTAGGCATTGTTGTTGTGTAATCGTAGGTCGATAGGGTCCTGGGTATTTGTTCTTTGTTATACTGTAATCGGATCAGAGAACTATCGATCGTCGGCTGTAGTCGATCGTTCGATGATCTGCTGTCGGATTGTCGTTGACGTTTGCTCCTTGACGGTTGCTTTTTCTTCTTTTGCAAGCTTCAACAAGCTTGCGACTGTTAATCTGTTAATTTCCTTTTGAAACTGGCTGTTGAGCTGATTCAATCCAAAGGCAAAGAAGAGCAACAGGAGCTTTAACCGCAGGCCGGTTGAGGTGCCGGTCCGTTGTTTCTAATATTTCTCTGATATCCACTACGACTGGATGCGAATCCAATCAGATCTAATCTGACTATCGACCAATCGACGCAATCAGTTAGATCTTAGGCTTGTAGTTCTACAAAAGGGACGCAAGAACGTCCGGTGCAAGGTTTAAGGTTGAATAATCAAATAATCTAAAAGAATAAGCGTGTTGGCTTGCTGGAGAGCAAGTTACCACTTTAGAGTGTGCTGCCGCTAATACAGCACAATATTACAAATATACGGCAAAATACCGTGTTACGGGGAATATACGGCAAAATACCGTGTTACCGGGAAATATCGCGTTGCCGCTAATACAACGCGTATTTTGTGCAGCAGGGAAACAAGTTCATGAGCACGCTTCGAACCTCTGCTGTCTTTTCTTGAAACAGAACACTTAACAAAATATAGCATATGCTAATATCTGGTATGTGTTCTTTCTCGGATCACTAAGTATCGAACTTGAGTGACGATCGATGCTTCTTCTTCAGTTAAGTATCGATTCTCGATCGTAAGAATGAGCTATCGGTTCTTTTTCTTATAGTTAAGTATCGGTCTCGATCGTAAGAATGAGCCCGGTAATTTTCGAGGTCTCATTATTTTCGATCTCGTACCTCTACCAACTTAGACACGAAAGGAATTTAATAGTCTTGAATGCAACAAAGACTTCATCAAGTTCAAGTGCAAGCACTCTGATGACGAACTTAATGATATCATTGCATACAATGATGTCATGAATTACATCCATCGTGATTCAACACAAGAAGACGGCAAACTTTGGTCATTTCGCCGCATCCTAGGACACCAAGGTCCGCTGGATAACAAGCATCCTCAATACAAAGGTTCCAAGTATAACTTTTGGATTGAATGGGAAAATATGGAACGCACATATGAACCTCTGGCCAACATTGCGGCTGATGACCCTGTCACCGTTGCAAAATATGGGAAAGACAACAACTTGCTTGACCTCCTGGGTTGGAAACGCCTCAAGCGAATCACCAACCTAGCACAACAAACCAAGAAACTTGACCAACTCGTGCATCAAGCCAAACTTCGTTCTTTCCGTACAACTCCACAGTACCAATATGGATTCAAAGTACCTCGTAGCCACGAAGAAGCCCTCCAATTTGATCAAGCCAACGGAAACACCAAATGGGAAGACGCCACCACTCTGGAAATGGAACAACTCAATGAATACAATACATTCATTGATAAAGGCGTGTACAAGACAAACTCCATTCCCCCCGGATTCCAACAGATCAAGGTACACATGATATATGCTGTCAAGCACGACGGTAGACACAAGGCTCGTCTCGTTGCTAACGGTAATCTCACTGAGGCCCATATCCACAGTGTTTATGCAGGTGTCGTATCTCTCCGCGGTCTACGTATGTGCCTATTCCTAGCTGAACTGAACGACTTGGAAGCATGTGGTACCGACATAGGTAATGCCTACCTAGAAGCAGTTACCTGCAAGAAAGTCTGCATCAAGGCAGGTCCCGAATTCGGATCGCTGGAAGGTCATCTGTTGATCATTTACAAAGCCCTATATGGCCTCAGATCCTTGGGCAAGTGTTTTGGTGATTTACTTGCGGCTTGTCTCATTGAACTCGGCTTCGAAAGATCCCGCGCAGAACCGGAAATATTCCTCAAGCCTGGAATGAACAAGCATGGTGAACGTGTATATGAACTTATATGCACATATGTTGATGACCTATGTCTTTGCATGGCAGATCCCAATTCCTTCTTGAAGATATTGCAGTCGTCACCATATAACTTCAAACTGAAGGGATCCGGACCTATGAACTTTCACCTAGGTTGTGGATTTGAGCGCGATGCGCATGGTGTTCTCTATATGAATCCCATAAAGTTCATCGAAAAGATGGAAGCGTCTTATGAACAAATGTTCGGATGCAAACCTAACACCAGGTTCCAGTCACCCATTGCAGAAAACGATCATCCCGAATTGGACTCCTCAGCCTTTCTCAAAGAAACTGGTATACAGAAATACCAAAGTATGATCGGTTCACTTCAATGGATTATCGCTATTGGGCGTTTCGATGTACAAACAGCCGTGATGACACTCTCGAGTTTCAGAGCTCAACCACGAGATGGGCATCTCGAATGTGCCAAACGTATCTATGGATATATCTCCAAGTTTAGACATTTTAAATCAGATTCCAGGTGGAACCCCCAGATTTTATATTGACTAAACCCGACACCATCGATTGGTCCAACACCATCTATGGGGAGCATTCTGAAGAGCTACCCGACGACGCTCCTGCATCACTTGGGAAGACAGTAGTGTTGACACATTTCTATGACGCCAACCTCATGCATGATATTCTTAGCGGTAAGGCTGTAACCGGCATCCTTCACTTCGCGAACAAAACTCCCATGATGTGGTTCTCAAAGAAACAGTCTACTCCGGAAACGGCGACCTTTGGAGCTGAATTTGTTGCAGGAAGAACTTGCATCAAACAGATCTTTGATCTACGCCACTCATTCCGATACCTCGGAACACGAGTCCATGATATCTCCTACTCTTGGGGTGACAACGAAAAGGTGATTCAAACGTCAACATTCCCTTACGCAAGGCTGCATAAGCGTCACAACATCCGATCGTTTCACTACGTACGGAGCATGATCGCGAGAGGTTTCATTTTAATGATACACATCCCAGGTAAGGATAACTGTGCTGATATTCTCACCAAGCATTGGGACACTCAGTTGTGTATCCACTGCTCAAGCCCATCTTCCACTTTTGTGGGAATACCGGCGACCTCCTCCAAGACGATGGAAGCATCATGTAGAGCGTGATGACCTTTCACAAGGAGACATGGGGAGTATTAAATTCCTTTCGTGACCAGAAGTAACAAAGCTACCAGATGGTAGATATCCTATTCGTACGGATCAATGAGTTTCGTATCAACCAAAGTAATCAATTCCCACGGCATATTGATTCCCACGGCGCATCGATTCCCAACGCGCATCAACGGTGAGCAATCTCTGTTTTATAGTATTGCCATCGTTCTTCGGTGAGCAAACTCTGATTTCATAAAGTATCACACGAGCTACGGGAGCAATTCCTGATCTTAGTGATAAACATATCATGAAGTCTTCCTAACGGAACAAGAGAAGAAAACCGTTGGCATGTGATTCTCACACAATATATATATATATATGCATACAGATATATACGGTCAACGACCAATGCATGCACGGACATAATCAGCGAGTAATCTCATCACTACGCAACAGCAGTTGCAATGTATTCATCTCAATAAAAGAGATATCTTGCATTTCGGCAAGATTTCACTTTATCTCATACTTTTAACATTCAACTGATTTATATCTCAAAATTCACACTAGTTGCTACCAACTACTTGTAATCTACATACTAAGGTCTGTCTCACTGTATCTGAATAAGTTCACAGTAAGAAGAGATCTGGCGTTTCCATAGTCTCGTCTGTAGTCCGATTATCCGTTGCTGAAAGTATCCAAACACAATTGTCACGCGTAGAGTACAGTCATTTGTCTACTAACACACTAACGCAGCGTTGCTGTTCTTCAGAAGCCTTTGAACCAGACTCTCAACGAACTGGATTCAGAAGGAAAATAATATATTAAGTTCATGATTAGTAGTACTAGTTTTGTATTATGTATGTACTGTTATTTTCTACATTTGTTCACCACTAGATAAACTTGCATTCATTGATGCTGTTATTTCCGGATCAATATAGAACTTCCTTTTCTTTTCTTTTCTTTTTTGGTCCACTACAACTAGTGGAGCTGCTACTAGTAATATTTGCATCGCCATGCTTATTTTTCTTGGTGTAAGTTGTCGAACTTTCGTTCCGAAATCTATCCCTCATCATTTCTTCCAATTCCCTTCCTGTTTCTGGGTGTTTTTGCATCTCGCCAATTTCGTTGCACAAATCACTGAACAACTCTCGACCTTCCTCCATCTATCCATTTCTGCTTCCACTGTCTGAATCGCAGAAATTTTTTTGGTCGCGGAATCGTAGCATCACTCTTTCGTTGCTGCTGGTTCACCCATACATGATGCTCATTGTAGATCACTATCAATGCAAATGGTTCATTTGCTACAGAAAATATATCACTCAGCAAGTGCTTCTCCTTCTGTTGTTTGAAATTGGTTTTGTCGGATTGATTGCCAACATGATTCTTGTAACCAAATAATAAAAAGCTTCATTTTCCGCGTTGTTGTATTTCCTGTAATGAGGGTTTAAAATACCTGTGTCCTCATTTTCTGTGTCTTGAATAACTCCAACAGTACCACGGAAGGTGATAGGGACTCGACCTTTGCTGTAATCGGCTGTACGGAAGTATCATCAGTATCAACGGGCAGCATGTTAGTGTTGTCGGACCAAAAATAGATTCCAAAATTCCTACCTTCAACAACCAATTCCCCAACCTGTATTTACCTATCCAGTTTTTTCTCGCTAATGTTTGTGAGTTGTGCCTCAATGCAGTCAGTACTGTCCCTACTCGTTTCCTATAAAAGAAAGAGAATGACGCCATTGGAATATTTTGTGGCTTCATTACCGCATTTGATTTAACAGCCTTTTTTATTACATGCGCCGTTACGGCATCACCCATAGGGAATTTCATGTTATGGTACCAATGTTTTTTGATGTAATCTCTTAGCTGCTTGTCCAGTGTTTCAGTCATGTTACTCAAAGCCTTAAGCATATCGTTGTCTGTCATATGCCCATATTTGTCTGTAATTGTACTTACTGCTTGTTCTCTTGTGTCGCCAGCATTGTAACTCCCCTCTCCCTGCATGGTTGCCTCCGTTTGTTAATGTACCATTACTACCTTTCCCACCCCTACATGTGGTTCCCTCTCTAGTTGCCGTAAGTGTTTTGCCACTTCCTGTTCCACTTTGTCAGTGATTTTTTTCATGACACGGTTCACAACATCCTCTGTATCGAAGCATTCTCCGTTGGAAGTTTTCTGTACCACATTGGTTTTTGTTCCTTCTTTCTGTTGGTTCGTTACTGTAGTGCTGGTTGTGTTGGTAATGCTCAGTGCTGCTTTGTTACTCTGGTTGATGGTGTTGTGTTCTTCCATGTTTGTAGTAGTAGCAATTGTGTTGTCGGTATCATTTTTTTCACTGTTGCCGTTTGTTTTGTTCATAGTTGTGGTATTACTGTTACACACTTTGTTAGTAATTGCCGTGTTTGTTTTAACTCTTCTTTTTTCTTACCGTTGTTGTCCCCTGTAGTTTGACAATCACCGTGCCGGATGGTTTTGTTGTGTCGAAGTGTCCTTCCCTCAGATTTTTTGCTTCGTTATGTCTTTCTGATAGCATTCATATTTTTTTATTTTATTTTCTGAATACGGTGTCGATCAAGAATCATGTGTTTCTTTTTGTGTGGTTTTGTGTGTGTGCTAATAATTTTTTTGGGTTCTTTCTTGTGCGTGTACAGTGTTTCCTGTGTTTACGATTTTTTAATTTGTGTGTGTGTGTGTGTGTGTGTGTGTGTGTACGGTGTTTTGTGTTTTGTGTTTTGTGTTTTGTGTTTTGTGTTTTGTGTGTGTGTGTGTGTGTGTGTGTGTGTACGGTGTTTCGTGTAGTATGTGTACGATGTTTTGTGTGTAGATTTTTCCCGTTGGTTCTGTACTATGATGTCAGCCCTAACTTCTTCTGTGTGTTGTTTGGCTTGGGCGCGCCCTTATATATTTGTAGAAGGAGATCACATACCTGTGCAAGCCATCCCTCCCGCGCCATAATTTTTACAAAAGGGAAACTTTTGATAACACTAAGGTTATGTATTTCAATCCTCTAGTCACATGTAGAATTTCGTAGACTGCACCTAACATACCGTACTGTCTTGTGTGCCATTTGTATCTACAAACCACAACATTTTCTGTACTGTGTGTGGCAAAGTTGTTCCCAATATGCATTTGAAAGTTGTTCCCAACATGCATTTGATGAGTCATGTGATATGCATTCATGGCCTGGTCCAAAAACTTTGGTAGTCATTACCAAATGAGACTGTTTGTGCCCTGTATTTGCATCAAAAATACCCTCATGTTTGCCATTTGGAGTGTGAAACCCCAACATTTCCAGCATTCTGTGTGACAAAGTTGTTCCCAATATGCATTTTGTTGTCGGCGAAAAATACGGACTGTTGGATTAACAAAACAACGACCGAGGTGCGGAATACGAGATACGAACTTCCGGCCGATCGAGGCTTAGAATCAAACGCACCTCCACTACATGAAAATCCCTAAGTGATAAAAACGATATCACTTAGGACTACAAACAAAAGGGGTTAATTGGTTAGAAACAAGACATATCCGAAGACCTGACCAATAAGTGAACACTTGGAACGCTTAAGTATACTTGTGAGAATGTACTTGATATCCCGTGAGGAAATTACTTATTGCAATCAGGAAAATCAATACCGATTCCGAATGGGCCTCCTTATCTATCTCAAATACCACGAACAAACATACGTCCCATTGGATACAACACTTAACCTCGTAAATGACCAATACCATCGAGTGACCGATACAGTAAGACCGACACGACGATAATACAGCAACAGCAACAGAAGAATCGGTACGATGGTAAAGAAGACAGTAACAAATAACCGGGGAAGATCTCTACCATGTAAAATACAGAGAGCCCCGACACAGTGAAATACACAGTAAAAATAAGAGCGTCTCTCTGAGCTCACATCTCTTTAAATTTTAATTATCCTATCCTTTCGGTCGATTTTTAGAGTTACAACACATTTGATGAGTCATGATAAATGTATTCATGGCTTGGACCGGATACTTTTGGAGTCATTACCCAATAAGTTAGTTTGTGAACTGGAATTCAACCCAAAATACCCTCATGTTTGCTATTTGGAGAGTGAGACCACAACATTTCCAGGATTTGTGTGACAAAGTTGTTACCAATATGTATTTGATGAGTCATGATAAATGTATTCATGGCTTGGAGTGGATATTTTTGGAGTCATTACCCAATAAGTCAGTTTGTGCCCTGGAATTTCACCAAAAATACCCTCATGTTTGCCATTTGAAGAGTCAAACCTCAACATTTTTGGCATTCTGTGTGGCAAAGTTGTTCCCAATATGCATTTGATGAGTCATGATAAATGTATTCATGGCTTGGACCGGATACTTTTGGAGTCATTACCCATTAATACAGTTTGTGCCGTGGAATTTGACCAAAAAATATCCTCATTTCTGCCATTTGGAGAGTGAAACCACAACATTTCCGGGATTCTGTGTGACAAAGTTGTTCCCAATATTCATTTGATGAGTCATGATAAATGTATTCATGGTTTGGACTGGATATTTTTGGAGTCATTACCCAATAAGTCAGTTTGTGTCCTGAAATTTCTGCACCAAAAATACTGTTGTAACTCAAAAAATCGACCGAAAGGTATAGGATAATTGAAATTTAAAGAGATGTGAGCATATCGGGAGATTGCTCTGTTACTGTGTATTTTACTGTATTCGACCGGTATCCCTGTGTTAGTGTTGTATGTATGTAGGGATGTCTAAACCGGTTGTCGATCATGTGTAATTCGTCATAAGACAGAGAACACATGATATGACCTAAATGTCTGGATACTTGAAGTCATTTTTATCTCTGGAGGAGTATAAGTAACTTTTCAAGTGTAGAATGGATATAACTGCTGTAGAATGTACGTAAGTAGAGTACGTGTATTTTTGACCGACAACACACCCCTTGATTCAACACTTAGTGAAGGAGTGTTGAATTACAAGTTGGTTCTCCATCTTGTAGAACTCTAAAAACTTAAGTATAAGCTTAGATATTGAATCGTAGAATCGGAGTATCATTGAAGGAGAGGTGCTTGAGTATGCGATGGTCGCGCGAGACCGATGAGAAGGTTAGTCGGAATCGATTGGATGGGTAACGAATCATCAACTCGGAGGGAAGAGAAGATGTGCTTGGATGAAGCATCTTGGATATCACCGATGGGATAAAGAGTTGTCCGAGAGGAGGAATTGAAGATCTCAACGAAGGGGAGATCAATGAGGTGAACAATGAGTGATGGATAGGGACAAATCGATCCAATGAGGAGATAATTCAATCGGAGATTGCGGGAATCGATATAGTGAAATCGGATGTAGTCTTAGATTCAATTCAATCGTCGAATAGAATCAAACGAGCCGATTACTGATGCTGAGGTGGATTGATTGAACTTGAGTTGTTGATCATTGAGGATCTCAACGGAGGGGAGATAGACGTGGTTAACGAATCATCAAGTCGTATTCAATGTCGTAGATTGTCGGCAGTTGCTAAGGCGATTGATTATTGTAGGATCTCAAAGAAACGTGTTGTAGAAACAAATGGAAACGGAGGGGATTCGTTTTTGACTTGGTAGGAAGAAGATCTATCGATGCCAGAATGAATTATCGAATGCTGACGAATGGGTTGATGTGTTTTGGATCGTAGAACGAATTGTAGTATCGGTTGAGTGTCGAAGACGATGGTCGGTGGCGGAGGGATCGACCATAGTGCAATTTAGTCGCCGGAATGACTAAAGCCGGTTAGGGATGAGGCAAATCGATTGAAGTGGAGCAGAAGATTCAATTGAGGATCTCAACGGAGGGGAGAGCCATGATTGATTGTGTATTGATCGAGTGTGAGGATTAGCTCAAAGAGGAGAAGGGATCGACAGTCGGCGGAGGGATCGACCATAGTACAAATCGAATCGAGTTGGAGACAAGACAGAATATTGATGAGTATCCCGGAAAGGAGATTGGGGAATCTGAATCGACTCGTAGGAACTCGATCAGTAGAGATCGAATATCAACGTAGATTGGAGAATCCGAATCGATTCATAGAGGTTCGATCGTAGATAGCCTTAGATGCAATTGTGGAATCATATCAAAGAGAAGAGGAGATTGCAGAGTCGAATGGCGACGAAGGGGACAAATGCTGATCCTGGAACATCGATAATCGATTGATTGGAGTATCTACTGGGGATGGACAAAAAAATCGTAGAGATCGATGGACTCGTATCTTTCAAGAGGAAATTGGAGAATCGGGATCGACGCATGGAAAATTGATCGTCGAATAGGATTGATGCGTATGGAGGAATCAACTGTATCAATGGAACTGGAACAGAAGGCTCAATTTAATATCTCGATGGAGGGGAGATCCATGAGTGATTGTATTGATGCCAAGTGTAGAGAGTCGAAATAATCGATCATGGTGGAATCCAAAATTGGAGAGAAGAGGAATGCTTGTGGGGTATCGCGGATGGGATAACAAACAAGAAGAATGGATCATAAATCGTAGGGACAAAGTGGAATGTTCGAAATCGATTTCAGTCGTAGGTTCAATTCAATCGTCAAGTAGAATCAAACGAGTTGATTTCTGGTGAGATGGATTGATTGAACGGGAGAGGAAGGATCGATTGTGGATCTCAACAGATGGGAGTCATATTTGCAAAGGAGAGATTGGCTTATCGTAGAATCTGAAAGAGACGTGTCGTTGAAACAAATGGAATCGTGGATATGAGTGGAGTCGGAGGGGATTCATATCTGACTTGGAAGGAAGAAGATCCTCTATCAATTCCAGAAACAAATATCAAACGCCGATGAAGGGATTGAATTGTAGAATCGAATCATAATTGTAGTTCATCTCAAATCAATTGGCTTGATGATGGAAAGGATTGAGATTGGGGAATCCGAATCGCCTCATATAAACTTGATTGGTGTCAGAGGGATCTACATTAGTATACATCGAATGTTGAGCCGAGTTTCAATTCAATCGTCAAAGGGAACGTGATGGATTAAATCGTGGAAGATAAGATTGGACAATCAGAAGTCACGCATAGAGGCTTGGATCGTGTCATTGTGTGATACCGTAGAATAGGATTGGTCTCGAGACGTGTCTTTGGAGAAGGGGAGGACGGACCGAGATCAATTGTACTGGAGCAGAGGGCTCAAAGGCCCATCGGTAGACTCCTTCTGTGTGAGATCTGATCTAGCTCGTGTGTTAGTCACGCTTTGAATTATTTCTTTGTCTTGGTACCGTCAGAACCGGCAACACACCCCTTGATTCGACACTTGGTGGAGGAGTGACGAATTATCAGTCGGTTCGTTGATTTGTTTTCAGTGGGATCTTTACCCCATGCGCGCGATGGTAAGGAAATTTGTTGAGGCTTATGAGAAAAAATCTGGAAGGCAGATGCGTCCAAATTAAGCGGCATGTGGTGATCCAGTGCACACCCCTGGATTCAGATGCACACCCCTCGATTCAACACGGATGGGATTGAATTCCATGGTTCAATCAAATTCCAAGGGGTTGAATGATACAAAACCGCAGGGCGAATGTCATAGTTTGATCGAATTCCATGGTTGTACCGTAGAAACAAAAGGGCGGATGCGAAAGGTTGATCGAATCAAAGACAGTCGAATCGTAACCGTAGTTCATTGGAGAATTACGTAGAGAATGGAAGAGCATAGCGACGTGACGATGTTGGTAGTAGAACCAGGTTGGAAACAGTCGAGTGGATATCACGGATGGGATAAAGAGTGGTCCGAGAGCGATTCAAGCCGATTCATTGATCGGAGGCTTGGATAAGAGATCGATGAGACGTAGGATAAAGGGAAATATTGAGGATTGAATTGACTGCTTTAAGCCATAGATTTAGAATCAAACGTGGAGCAGAAGCAGGGATCGAAAGTTGACGGAGGGATCGACCATAGTATAAATCGAATGAAACTTGTCAAAGCAAACTGAAGACAAGTGAGCGTTGGATACCATTGAGAGATAGTAGGAATTAATATGATCGGCATCGAAGACGATTGATGGATCGTGGATGGATTACCAACCGTAATAGATGAGTGATGGATGTGGACATATCGAACTCTTGTATATCGATTAGACGTGGGGCCGTAGAGAATGCAAACAAGAGAATTGGGAAGGTCTGTCGATGCTATCAAACCGAAGTTGATTGATTTGTCAAGGAAGAGATCGATGCGTGGTTGATCGTCTGAAGGAATGCAAGGAGAATATCAAGGCAAGATTTTTGCGTAGTCAATCAAGTCAATGGAGATAAAATGGATGTGTAGATGCGTAGAACCGTAGTAGCTTTGTATGGAACATAGATCCGAGAATCGAGGCAATATGCAAGTCGGATGTCCTGATCGTGGGTTTGATAGTGGATTAGAAACAATCGTGGTAGGAGACATCGTTACGTCGTGCCCGTAAACGATTGTTTTATGGAGGCGGACCGGAGCAGCGAAAAATTTGGTGACTCGTTACTTGAAACGCCGTTGCCGTCGTGATAATTGCATGGTCTGTCACATTCAAAAGAAAAGGAAGGGAACCAATCGGGACGTATCATGATTGTCGTCGTATCGAATAGGGCCCCATGATTGGATAGAAAGAGGCATATGGGAGGTATGAATCACGATCGAAGGTTGAATCGCCGTTTGGTGGTAGTGAGAAGTCGCGATGTAGTGTAGATGGATTCTAGGATCGTAGATTACTGGGCAACAAGTTGGTATCCAAACGAAGACGAGTGGATGATCGGACAGGAATGCGGTACACTGGCCGCTGCAGAGAAGGGATACTGATAGATCGGAGGAGCAATTCATGGACGTCGAATCGTGAACACGGGTAACAGTGAATCAATCTGTTGATTCGTCGTTTGCCTTTGGCATCCAGAGCGTTTGTTGGAGGAACGATCAAACGTCGGGGATAAATAACCTTGCGGGCCGGTCACAGATGTCCGGGACGTTCTTTGGGTGAAATGGCGGTTTCGACAAAATGACCGAGCGAAGGACGACGGCAGTGTCAACAGGATGACCGTAGGAAGGGTCCAAAGAATTAACCGGAGACGGGGATCAATGACTGGAGGAACATAGAGAAAGAACCGGCGTCGATGAAGAAACGACGTCCGGCAGAGGAGACCGACGAATATGTGAAGGAAGAACCAATGCGATGGTCGGAATGATGGAGTCAATGGTTGGATCCTAGAACAAGTTGTACAGATCAAAGGAAATGGAGGATCTTGAGTGAACGACGGAGCGGGCGATCAGTAGGACCAAAGAAAGGACCGGTGTCGGGAAGAATTCACCGAAGAAAGGACCGAAGGAACGTTTGTCGGAGGAACAATGGAGGGAGATTGGAAGGGAGTCGCTCAACAGCGGCCTCACGACAATCTTTGCATTGGTAGGGAAGGTCTATTGCTCAACAGCAGTGTCCACTGGCTGTAACCGGTGAGCGACCGTCGGATGTGATGAGGTAATTTGATGGCGTAAAGCAACTGCCTTTGGATGGGGAAGTTGCAGTCGGTTGCAATGTTCAGTCAAAGGTGTCGTAAAACCATCTCATCGACAAGATGTTGGCATATAGAGGATGCAGCTTGACCTTGAGGGCATCCCGATGTCGTTTGGAGAGTCGAAGGACAGGCAGATGATTCGGTCTGGAGGGAATGTGATTATGGCAAGGAGATTGCAATGATCGTATGTATGCCGGAGCGGCGTTTGGAAGGTCAGTGTCCTCAGCGAGTGTCTCAGGTGGTAGCAGTCGATTGCACATCGGATGCTGTGGTGAGGGAACAGTTTTTGGTACACGTCGGAATGTTGCAATTTCATTCTGAGGATTGAAGGTCCATACAAAGTTGGTTGGTTTCCAAGGTGGAGCAGAATGATGACCAAATCTAGGCTGTGCAGATGGCGATTCAGATGGTGCGGTCACAATTGTAAACTTCTCCCTGTGATCAGGAGGACTTGAGGAAGTGACACATAGAAAGGAGTCAGAGCAGACGCGGCGGAACAAGACCGATTCACTGTGGGGAGAATAAGTCCAGGTCCAGGTGTAACGGGGAGCTTTGACGGAGGGAGTATCGGCAATTTGACCAACTGGCTGAAGGGGACCCAAGTTGGCAGTCACCGGAGGAATGCTTGCTGTGGTATTGGAAGGAGTATCCACAACATCTGAGTGAATCATCTTGTTAGTAAGCAAGCCAGTAGTAGCCGAAGAAGAGGTCACACAGGAAGAAGGAACTTGGATAGCCGGATGGGCCTCAGATTCGACGGGTGTGATAGGGACGGTCAAGGTGGCATTGTTGTATGCATAGATGCCGTTGAAATAGTTGGCAGGGTCATTGGTCTTCCAATTCCTTTTGAATTTCCATTGGTTGATGTTAAATAGGACTGTTGCAATTGTTTTTGGGTCGTTGGTTGCTTCAGCTCGTCTGACAGCTTCTCTTCCCGCAGAGTCAAAATCCTGTGGGTTTCGGATCCTTTGGTTTGGGAATCCAGGTTTAACAAAACGTACGGGGCATGAATCAAGGAGCTGGGCTATGTGGCCCTTTGCTAGTTCATCGATGTTGGCCATGTCCAAGGTGATGCAGTTGCAGAAGGCTTCCCTGAGTGCAGTGACTGGGGCCGGACCAAGGGTTCTGGGGCCTTCGTCATTAGCGTCCGATGTGAAGAGAGTTGATATTTCGGGTGCTGTAAGTGGGACAGTCTCTGCATAAGAGCCATTTAGAGAAAGGACTTCGTGGGGGTTGTTGTCACTTTGGAATTTGAATTCAATCCCGTAGACATTGGACCAATCGTATGCTTCTGGTGGAGGAACCATGGTGTGTGTCGAATTGGCTTTCGATGTGGCGGCGGTGAGGATTAAACGTCGTCGTCGTCGTTAGCGAGGATTTAACAATGTTGTCGTGGTAACGAAAGATCGTCGTTGCCGTGGTAATCGATCGTGGTGTTGTCGAAATAACGAAGGATCGTCGTTGCCGTGGTAATCGATCGTGGTGAATGGCGTGGCGACTCGTGGTCTTGGCTTGTGAAAGATAACAGGGAGTCAGAGGTGAATTAATCAACCTTGTCCAGAGCGTTCGTCGAGGAAACAATTGATGGTAAGTAGAAAAGAAAATGTCGGTAATAGATTGCGAGATCGCCGAGGAAGGAGTTAACCAGCGGAAGCGGCGAAATGACCGAGCAAAGGTGCGGGGGCAGTCAAAGGGATGACGGAAGGAATGTTCCGAAGAATTAAACAAAGAAATTGAAGGAACAAACGTCGGATCAGTGCTCGGAGGTGCCGAAAAGACGGTCGGAATATACACCGGCAGAAAAGGCGATGACCGGAGGGAGACGAAGAAATGGTGGAATGGGAGGAGCAAGGAATTCGTATTTGTACCCAATCCAAGTTGTCAGAGCCGTTGGAAGTTTCTGGATGACTCGGAAGGATGTTCCGAAGAAGGTAAAAGAAGGGCAGAAGAACGGGACGGAAAGATGTAACTGCGGTTGTCGGCGTCCTATCGTTGGTGTTACTTATTGTAGTGGCCGATGTTGGCCTTGTATTAATTTAATCGTGATCGTTCGATTGTCGTCCTTGGATCATATGTAGTACAGAAGGAGATTCTGGGTAGAAGGATCTATAGATACAGCAGGTCGGGGATCGAAGCAGTGAAGTATCGAGTGATCGTCGGAACGAGCCTCGGAGGTACAGAAATAACCGAAGGAATATCGACCGTCGGTGTTGCGGTGTAGTTACAGAAGGAGATTCTTGGTAGAATGTTCTGTAGGTGCGCCCCTTGATACGTACGCTTCTTGGTCGTGTATTACAGGAAGTGAATCGTTGTTGTAGTTGTCGGCGTCCTATCGTTTAATGTGGCGTCGACGTCAATGTTATTGATCTAATTGTTCGGGCGTCGAATTGTTGATGTTGGATTGGAATTGCTCGGCGTTGCGCGGAGTCTAGAAATCACGCGGTTAAGGACATACAGACAGACTAAACCAGTACTCGTGTTAGTCGCCAAAGCAAATAACTGTTTATACGATTCATCTCAACGCATATACGACCTGTAAAGAGGGACCGACAGAGGTGCAGTACGGTCCGGATATAACTTAATCCTAATGCTCACAATTTTAGAATCTAATCAATATTACTGCAATCTCTATACCGTAATCTACCAACATGAAATAGGAATCAGAGTTTATCAGACCCAGAAATCTAACCGAATAAGGAAGTCCACATGACAATGGACGAAGCGAGAATGATTACCGACTGATCACCGGCTAATCCAAGACTCCCCTGAAGGCTATGTCCATGTTTGAGCACTTAGATGGGAAATGGCACTAGTGCAGCCGGGCTTGAGCTAATACCTCTTGCTTCCCTCAAATGACATAATGGCCTAGGGGAACAAGCAAACGCCATCGATACAACACATAAAACTCCAGGGGGGCCAGAACAACTGCAGTCTCTACATTCAAATGTAAACGTGTCCCAATTCAAACATGGAAGAGGCCCACACGGTGTCTTGAAATGACACAATAAGGACGAGTAGACGACCCCACCAACAACAACAGTAACACCAACAGTTAGGAGCGTAAAGCTCACAAATAGCAGTGGTTACGAGTACAGTTAGGAGGGATCGATTCCTCCATACAAAATATGATACTAACAAGAGGTGGGACAGCGTACAGACGTGTGCACTAAGCTGTTCTAAGCCTACAAACTACACGGAGATGGCAGTTGAATTATTCTATAGTAATTTCAACTCCCGCCGAATAGGGGGACCCGGTGGACTTGTAACCGTAAAATAACGGGAAAACAAACCAACGGCCCCAATCCCTGTGAAAACAATTCAACGGCCCCAAATTCCCACGGGAACGTGCAGCGGGCCGGATCTAACGGTCAATATATTCCCGCACGAATAAACTCAACGGCCAACAGAGGGATTCATAAGCCAAATCAACGGCCATGATTCGAAATCGGAACCCGAACAGTTTGCTTAAGTAAGGGGCAACGGAGCGATTTTCATTCGGAATAGAAACGTTTGCAGAATTCTACAAGGAGAAATATCCACTACTAGTGATATCGCGAGGGAAAGTGATTGCTTGAGAAATACAAAATTCTCTCAGAAAATCATTCATATATCACTTACAGATCAAGAAAAGAGCTATTCCGGACCAAATACCAACCATGGTGAGAGGAAGAACAGCCCGACAGAACCAACGCAACGACAATGCGGCCGCTAATCCAGCGGCTGCAGCAGCTAACGCAGTAGCTGGTGAACCTGCTAACAATGGACCAGCCATTCCTGCCAATCTTGGCTTTACGGCAGCGCAAATGGAATTCATTAGGACCATGATGGATACTAACCGGGCCCCGTCGCTCACACAGGAGGTTCAAGACGCAATCGAACGCGCTAATCAACTTGAGGGAATCCCTGGATACGCAGGGGAAAGGACTCTAACCCCGACAGAGGTAGTTTTCAGAGAAATCTTGGAATCCTTCGGGCTGAACCGGATCACGGCGGATGAGCTTTTCCGGACCGGACCACAGCAGTACTGACTCCCTGCGGGACATGGACGAATCTGCTATCAAATCCCTGGTGAATGGCGTCAACAAGACCAAACACAACTACTGCCCGGACCCAAAACAAGTGTATGTGGGGAGGGTTTTCGGGGATCGACTCAAGTTGTTTGTGGCTTGGATCGATTTTCAGCCCCTCATTGGAGCCACAGCTACCCCAGTTGACTGGGTAGCTGATCCGGATGCAGAATCCAAGACCCGGGAGCGCCTCAAGTCTCTCAAGGAGGATGACAGCAACACGGCAGCCGGGGACCTTACTCTCCCAGAACCACTCACTGCAATGTCGAAATTCAAGGAGTTCAATGAACGATTCAGGGAGTATCTTAGACACAAAAGGGGTGTCACCAAAACATCTTTACTATACACAATTCGGAAGGACTCGATGGTCGGTGATGCTGAGAGGGGGGGAACCGTTGGATCTGCTCCAACAGATACGTATGCCAACTGGAACGAATATTCTATACGATGCACAGTCCACTCAGGATCCCACCGGACAAAAGACAACAATACACTATGGGGAATCCTCTTCAAATTGGTGGGAGCGGGTCCCGGTTGGTCCTACATCCAAGGCCTTGGATCGGACGGGGATGGGAGGAAGGCATATTTCACCCTCTATTCACAGGCATATGAATCAACGAACGTAAGACTTCTCATAGAAGAAAAGAGGGCCTTCCTACAGAGTTCTACCTACTCCGGGGACACCAAGAACTACAGCTTTGACAAGCACAAGAGGCGTTGGTATGATGCAAAGGAGTTCCTATTGCGGCATAAGGCCTTCCCACCAGAAGATCAGTTTGTTACTGACTTCTGTCACTCTATCTCGGATCCAAGACTCGAGATGGCAGTGCAATTGGTCCTAAATGAAGCAGGTGGCATGTATGACAGTTTTGACAAGGCTTCCGCCCACTTCACTCAAACGCTTGGTATCAAGAAGATGCAAGCCAGCCGCAAAGGCAGTTGCAGAAATATCTCCTCCTTCAAGGGAAAAGGCGGCAACAAACGCAACAATGATAGCAACTCCTCCTCCAACAAGAGACACGGCAACAAGAAACAGAAAGCTTCAGGTACCTACGATGGACCTCTGGAGGGAAAGATCTATCCAAAGGAAATCTGGGTCACTATGTCTGCTGCCCAGAAGAACCAAGTCCGGTCCCTACGCCCAGCTCTTACCTCCAATTCAAAGTCTGCGCAAGTTTCTCTTGTTGAAGCCAAAGGGGACAACACTACAGCAAAAGGGTCGGCCGGCGATCAGTTCGGTAGTCATACTCACAAGAAAAAGAACCAAGACTGATTCGCCGGCCGGGGCCTGTCGATTGTATCCCGGGTAGGCCGGCCAATAGTCCATATCAAGAGTTTTGGCTCACCATCTCCAGCTAATGGTCGATGCGAGTTGGACAGCCACGCTGATACAACAGCCGCGGGATCAAATATGGTATTACTGGATTCATTGGATTCTATCTTGACATACGTGGACGTTGCACCATTTTCAGATACATACTCACCGCTTAAGAATGTCCCTATTGCCCGTTGCGCCACAGCTTGGACCGACCCAACTGACGGGATTACTTACATCTTGGTGTTTGGGCAGGCTTTGTTTTTTGGCGCCAAGTTGCAACACAGCTTGGTATGTCCCAATCAAGTACGGGACTGCAACTTCAACAAGGTTGAGGACACTCCACGGCGATATGACTCCAATTCTACACACGGGATTACATTCCAATCTGAAGACACTGAACTCTTCATCCCTCTCAAAGTCGAAGGAGTCATATCCTATTTTGATTCCCAGAAGCCTACAAAGAAGGAACTGGCAACCTGTGAACATATACTGGCTACAGATACCCACACCTGGGACCCCTATTCCTCTCACTTTGCAGAGGAGGAAGAAGCCACCAATGCCTCTTTCCCGCGGGTTGTTGCTACTCTTTCAGGTTGCCTGCCGGCTTGTGGGACTCCGGTCAAATATTCATCCACGATTCATCCAGAACCACTCGGCACAGGATACGACACGAACCGGCTACTCCATTTGGCTTCTGTCTGTACTAATAGAGTTCCTTCCCAACGCACCGGATATACCCCAACGGACGTCTCCACCCGATTCATTTCAGCCCTTGCTGGAACCAACGGGGAGGACCAAGAAAATCTACGCAATTCAGCAAATTCTATGATTTCTGATGTTTCCACCAAGACTTCATTATCTGAAGCTGAGCTTGCCATCCAACAGGAAGCCAAGGCTCGAACCAAGGAGAGGAAGCTACTAAGGCGGCAACAGGACGTCCTAGACCAAGAAATGTCCCTTGACAAGAAGTCTTTCATACGTCGCGGACAATGGGGACCTCCAATACGCATCCCCGACAAGGTTGACAGGTATGATGCCAAGGCCATTGCTAAGATGTGGAACATCAGTGAGAAGCGAGCCAAGGCTACTATTGAAGTCACTACTCAAGATGGTATCCGCCAACTGTCCCAGCCTATTACAAAGAGACTGAAGACACAGAAGTGAAGGAATAGGAGGATGCTCAAGGGCCGATGGTATGCTGACACTATGAAGTTCAAGGTTCCCAGTATCATTCGCAATGATACAGCAGCCCAGATCTTTGCAAACGGGAAGGGCTATGTGGCCTTCTACCCTGTCAGGGGAGAAGTTCGATGCCACGATGGCTTATCTTGCTTTATCAATGAAGTAGGAATTCCGGAACACCTTGTTACTGATGGGGCAAAAGCCCAGGGGAGTCATGAGACACACAACACCGGTTGGAACAAGCTCAGGTCGGAGTATCGCATTCGACAAACATACATACAGCCTCACTGCTCTTGGCAGAATACAGCCGAACACAGTGCCGGGGACCTAAGGAGGTCGATCCGTTGGATGACTTCTAAGAAGGGCAGTCCCAGGAGGTGTTGGGCCTTTTGTGGAATGTTAGCGGCCGGCCGGATGAACCTCATGGCATCAAGTGATCCTTCCTCAATGGGGAGGACTAACTTCGAACTGGTGCATGGGTATACCCCAGATATCACCCTGTATATGATCCACGACTGGTATGACTTTATTTGGTGGTATGACTTAAATGGGAAAACAAATAGGCTTGGCCGGTGGCTGGGTCCGTGTGGAGACACTTTTGGTGGTGGAGATTGTCACTATGTCTTATTTAAGACTGGAAAGGTTCACATAACAAACAGCACCCGGGCTATATCTGAGGAAGAATGGAGACATCCAGATGTTCTATCACAGTTGGAAGCACACAACAAAGAGATCAACGCAAAAATAGGTGACGAGGTTAAACCTTCTGATACTTATCTTGAAAACGAACTTGGCGAACCACCTCTTGGCCTATTTGATGGCAAATATGAGGGGGAGGATGAAGTGCTCATGGCAGAAGCTGAGGCTTCTTCCCCGGATGTTGACGACCTATCTGATAAAGACCTTGATGAGTATCTTGGAACTGAAGTGTTACTCCAGATAGGGGACCAACATATCCGGGGGTTAGTTAAGAGTCGTTGCAGGGATAAGGATGGTGTGCTGATTGGCGAGAAGAACAACAATCCACTCTTAGACACGAGGTCTTACGAGGTCGCTATGCCGGATGGATCTATTGAAATCTATACAGCCAATACACTTTCAGAGAGTATCTATTCTTCCGTTGACGATGAAGGGCGCATGTATTGCCTGATGGATGAGATAATCGATTCTGAGAGGGACTCGGATGCCTTAACTATCGAACAGGCTACTTATACAACAAAGTCCGGACAAACTAGAACAAAACCAACAACCAAAGGATGGAGGTTTCTTGTTAGATGGAAGGATGGCACTACATCCTGGGCAAAGTTAAGCGATATGAAGGAAAGCTTCCCGGTTGAAACAGCAATATACGCCCGTGAAGAAGGCGTCATAAATGAGCCAGCATTTAAGTGGTGGGCTTATAAAGTACTCTGGAGAAAGGACCGGATCTTATCTGGCGCTAAAACCAAATACTGGACCAAGTCCCATAAGTACGGGGTCTGGCTCCCTAAGTCTATTTCAGAAGCAAAAGCAATTGATAGAGAAACAGGGACCAATCATTGGGCTCGGGCTATTGCAAAAGAAATGAGGAACAGCTCTATTGCCTTTGAATTCAATGAGGAAGACAAGATACCAGTGGGGCATACTAAAATAACCATGCACATGGTCTTTGACGTCAAGATCGACTTAACACGGAAGGCCCGGTTAGTTGGAGACGGTCACAAAGTCCCAGAAATCTCCAAGGAATATACTTATTCCAGTGTACCCAGTAGGGATTCAGTTAGATTGTTCTTCCTAGTGGCAGCACTCAACAACCTCGAGGTACTCAGCGCGGATATACAGAACGCTTACTTAACAGCGCCCATCAAGGAGAAGTACTTCACAATAGCTACAGAGGCCCAAGGGTTCGCGTCGGAACTATGTGGAAGGCCCTGCAAGATTGTAAGGGCTTTTTATGGACTCCCGGTTGCTGGGGCATCTTTTCGATCACACTTGGCGAGTCACTTAAGGGAACTTGGTTACGAATCTTGCAAAGCAGATCCTGACGTGCATCTCCGATCTGCGTTCAAACCAGATGGCTCACCTTACTACGAGTACTGTGTGGCTTATGTCGATGATATCCTTGTATGTGAATGGACCCAAAGTTTCAGATGGATGCGATAGAAAGGCAGTTCAAGTTGAAGAATGGAACAGTTGAAGAACCCTCTTTCTACTTGGGCGCCGATATAGGAAAGACCTACATAGATGGTAACCCGTACTGGTCCATGGCTTCATCTAAGTATACTGCGAAAGCCATCAAATCAGTTGAAGAAGAACTACTAACCGGAAAATACGCGTTTAAGGTACTACCCAAGACAGCAAGGTCACCATTGAGCTCTGAGTATAGGCCTGAGATAGACGCGTCACCAGAACTTGATCCGGAGAAACAAAACTACTATCAAGGTTTAGTTGGGATACTCCGGTGGATATGTGAACTCGGTCGATTGGATATAATTATGCCAGTATCACTTATGTCTCGATATCTCGCGCAAGCCAGAGAAGGTCATCTCAACCAGTTGTTTCACCTGTTTGCATACTTGAAGAATTACAGCAAGTCTAAGTTGGTGTTCGATGCATCTATGCCTGAGGTAGATGAGTCAAATTTTCAGTCGTGTGACTGGAGTGAATTCTATCCAGAGGCCAAAGAGCTGTTGCCTCCAGATATGCCTGAACCAAAAGGAAAGGCAGTTATTACTACATGTTTTGTGGATGCGGATCATGCGGGTTGCAAGGCTACCAGGAGATCCCATACAGGAGTCATCATCTTTGTTAACAGAGCACCTATTTTGTGGTTCTCCAAGAGGCAAACAACTGTTGAAACATCTACATTTGGCTCGGAAATAGTCGCGCTTAGGATAGCAATCGAGATGGTAGAGGGGCTAAGATACAAGCTACGGATGATGGGCATACCTATAGAAAGACCTACCAATATCTATTGTGACAATGAGTCAGTCGTGAAGAACACTACACGACCAGAAAGCCCTTGTAAGAAGAAGCATAATAGTGTTGCTTATCATAAGGCAAGGGAATGCATAGCGGCAGGAACTATCCGGATTGCAAAGGAGCCAGGCGAGCCGAATATCACGGACTTACTCACAAAATTAATGAGTGGATCCAGGCTAATTGAACTAGCAATGAGGTGTATGTGGCGAGATGGGGTTGATGAAAAAATGAGACCCGCGGGATAGGTATCTTCTACTAGTACTTTCACTACCACGAAGACACAGGGACTCTAGAAATCACGCGGTTAAGGACATACAGACAGACTAAACCAGTACTCGTGTTAGTCGCCAAAGCAAATAACTGTTTATACGATTCATCTCAACGCATATACGACCTGTAAAGAGGGACCGACAGAGGTGCAGTACGGTCCGGATATAACTTAATCCTAATGCTCACAATTTTAGAATCTAATCAATATTACTGCAATCTCTATACCGTAATCTACCAACATGAAATAGGAATCAGAGGAGCAAGTGATTGATTATCGAGATATCGAGATTGCGAAAAAAAAAACCGTCGGAATGATCCGCGAAGGTGCAGGAATAACCGAAAAGACCGTCGGAATGTTCCTAAGGAGGAACAAACGGCGGGGTGGAATGTAGTGAATAAAGCAACTATCGTAGGATGAGTTGCAGTCTGTGGTGGTTGGAAGTGGTGCTTAGCACAATCAAAGGGCGTCGATGCTCCTTTGACACATTGGGTGTCGGCTGGATGATTGACGCGGAAGAAGATATGGATGGATGATTGCAATCGGCGTGTCCGGTGCAATGCTGGGCTTTCATTAAAGACGTCGGTGGTCTTTAGTGGATAATTGTAACTGCGCTAATCCAGAGAGCTGGTTGTGGGTTACAAGGCTTGTGATAGCGAGTACACCCCCTGATCCACAAGCAGGGAACAGAAGGAAGATGTACGTCCAAGATGCGGCGGCGCCTGACCTTGGAGTGGAGGCCTAAGAGTAGCACACGGATGGGCGTCACTACAAGTGTCCTCTGGCGGTAACCGAACAGTTGAGGTGCTGAACGGGCGGGGGATAGATATAGCTTAAGGTATACACGATCCTACGGATGGGCAGCAATCGTGTGAGTTATAAGGGCTCTATAACCTGTTGTAACTCTAAAACTCGACCGAAAGGTATAGGATAATTGAAATTTAAAGAGATGTGAGCATATCGGGAGATTGCTCTGTTACTGTGTATTTTACTGTATTCGACCGGTATCCCTGTGTTAGTGTTGTATGTATGTAGGGATGTCTAAACCGGTCGTCGATCATGTGTAATTCGTCATAAGACAGAGAACACATGATATGACCTAAATGTCTGGATACTTGAAGTCATTTTTATCTCTGGAGGAGTATAAGTAACTTTTCAAGTGTAGAATGGATATAACTGCTGTAGACTGTACGTAAGTAGGGTACGTGTATTTTTGACCGACAACAAATACCTTCATGTTTGCCATTTGGAGAGTCAAACCACAACATTTCCGGCATTCTGTGGGGCAAAGTTGTTCCCAATATGCATTTGATGGGTCATGATAAATGTATTCATGGCTTGGACCGGATACTTTTGGAGTCATTACCCAATAATTCAGTTTGTGCCCTGGAATTGCACCAAAAATACCCTCATGTTTGCCATTTGGAGAGTCAAACCACAACATTTCCGGCATTCTGTGTGACAAAGTTGTTCCCAATATGCATTTGATGAGTCATGATAAATGTATTCATGGCTTGGACCGGATACTTTTGGAGTCATTACCCCCTAAGTTAGTTTGTGCCCTGGAATTTCACCCAAAATACCCCCATGTTTGCCATTTGTAGAGTCAAACCACAACATTTTGGGCATTCTGTGTGACAAAGTTGTTCCCAATATGCATTTGATGAGTCATGATAAATGTATTCATGGCTTGGACCAGATACTTTTTGAGTCATTATTCAATAAGTCAGTTTGTGCCCAGGAATTGCACCCAAAATACCCCCATGTTTGCCATTTGGAGAGTCAAACCACAACATTTTGGGCATTCTGTGTGACAAAGTTGCTATTACGCGCTACGTTTGTGATAGCTTCAGTAGCTAACCTACTTGTAGTAATGGATGTGAAATGCTTGTAGTTCATTGGTGGGTTGGTGGGTTAAGCAGTGCTAGAGGGGGATCCGTAGCTCTGGTGGTATTGCCCAGGGGCCGGTCCCTTAGTTTGCTTTGCCCACACACACCGGCGTACAGTTGGTCTTAACAGCTTGGGCGGTAAAGCATATGGCTGTTAAGCCTTTTCTGCCATTGGGCCATAAGCCACCGGGTGGGAACGTCGTGGAGAGCTTGAGCGTGGACCAGAGTGAGGGAGGGAAGAGGCGCCCTCTCAAAGAGAGCTGCCAGCAGGAGTGGGGTCCGCGGCCGGAACCCATTCCTCGGGCAGGAAGGAGTATGTTCCATTGTTGAACATGACAGAGGCAAGATTCTTGAAGATGGGGAGGGATTGCTGATGCAAGTAGCGCATCATGCAGTCACTGTGCCATCGTGCCAGGAGCTTGATGACATTAGAGTCGCATTTGCCCTGTAGCAGGGTCATAGCCCCACCCGCGGGAAGGGAGCAAGCAGATATTGCTGCAGGGGAGATGCCGGTAGTATGAAGGAGGGTCTGGGCATAGACTCTCATGGAGGAAGTGACAGTTGCTGCGCGAACAAGGGTGAGGACCCATTGTCGAAGTAACTGGCAAGCTTGAGTGAGGGACCAAAGGGAGAGCTGGAAGAGCAACAGCTTCGGAGATGAAGGACTTGGCGCGCACAGGCTGCAACTGGGCAGCATAGTGGGTCACCACTTCTGGCATGCGCCACTACTTCCCCTTTATCCCCATTCTTCTGTGTGGTGAAGGTGAGGGTGACAGAGGTAGCAGTTTGGAGCTCATGTGCAGGGCCATTGTGGTGGACGATTTTGGAGTCAAGATAGAAGGAGACGTCCTGTAGATGGAAGGCTTGGTCATCGGTGGTAGTACCGGTGTACTCACCAGGGCGTAGACAGAAAAAGAAGGCGATGCAGATCATGTTTGCAATGGCCTGGCGAGAGGGGGAAGGGGACTTGTGGTATGAAAAGTGGAGGGCATGCATCACAAGGGTGATGGAGACCGGCTTGACCCGGGAGGGGGCCGGGTCCATCTTGGCATAGGCCTTGAACTGGGCGGTTAGCCGGAAGTCAAGACTGCCTGTGGAGTCGGTTCAAGGGTCTTTGGACCCCAGTCGGGCGAGCGTCTGGCCCACTGACCGGATGGTGTCCGATACTGTGTGAGATCGGATGGGCTTGAGGCTACGGAAGAGGTGGCCATCATGGAGTCATTTGGCAAAGACTTGGAGGATGGGGATTGGATCCTGAATGGACTGGAGGCGCGGGTCAAACCCTTGAGACAAACAGAATTGAACCCATTGGTCCCAATGGGCATCCTTGCGCTTGGCATAGAGCTCAGTGACTGAAGCTAGCATGGTCGTCTGGACAGCGCCAAGGTCAGCGTGGAATGCATGGGCGGCCGAAGGTGGCATAAGGTCCAGGGCAAGTCCTGTGGGTAGGTTGTGTTAAAGTGATGGAGCAAGGCAGTGTCAGAGAGGTCAGATCGAGAGAGGAGGTCAGCCAGGTGATTGGCTGGGCCCGGGATGTAGTCCCTAAGGGGGACATAGTGAAAGAGGCGCTGGTGCAGAGACTGGAGTCGGAGGAGGCGGTGGTGGTAGTGGCGCCTTTCCGTTGCCAATAGACAGCTGCTGTGTTATCATAGCAGGTGTGGGTGGTGCGGGCGTGGACACAAGCAGCCTGGGCCAGAATATCATTGTGGGCAGTGGAACCGGCCAGCTTGAGGTCACTGTTGTTGATGGAGCCCTCAGGATTGTCGAAGGAGACGAGCTGGGCTGAGACCCACTTGGGGAATGCATGCCTCCACATGATGCCCCCCATGCCCAGACCAGAAGCATCGCAGGCGCCCAAGGTGGCAGGGAAGGTGTCTGGCACGAGTTCGGCAAGGGCGGTAGGCCAATTGGAGAGATCATTGGCAAGCCATTGGAAGTCTCGAAGGAAGCTGTGGACTCGCTTGGTGAGCCGGATGCGCTGCCTGCCTGGATCCTGGTGGCGGAAGGCTTCTTGGAGGATGGAGAAGAGGCCAATGGCGCCAGGGATGGCAAGGGCCATCGACCAGAGTTCCCCAAGGACTTGGTGCCATTGTTTGATCGGGACATGGCGTTGGTTGGGGGAGATTGAATGAAGAATCTCCTGTAGGCGGTCCACTTCATGGGGAGGAAGGCTGATGGTTTTGTTGATGGAATCGATGAGCCAGCCAAGGAGAACTTTCTTGGTGGTCCACCGGGCATCCCCTCGGCGCATTTTCTTGAGGGAAGCTGGTTCCTGTCTGAAGGAGGTGTCCGTGGCATCCAGGGGTCTGAAGACTTTGTCCAGGGATTGGAAGAGCACCCTCTTGATGGCGCGTCTGGTCCATTGGTTGCCCTGAGCAAGGCCACAGAAGCCATCCACATAGACATCCCAGTATCGAACCGGCTTTTTGCTGGGGATTGTGCTTTGGGGGGCTGTGGTAAGCTGGGTTGTAGGTTGCGATGGCGGGTCTGCCGGTGCCATTTCCTCTGAGAGTGCGTCCAGTCGATGAGGCTGGAGCTTGGCTTGCGCGAGGCCGGTGGAGAGAGTGGCATTGGCGAGGTCTGCAATGGTTTCTGTAAAGGCACAGAAGCTCAGTAGGCTGGATTTCCACCCCATCGGGTTGGTGAGGGGGATGCAAATGAGGGGAGGCTCGCCCTTCCTGGAAGGGAACAGAACTCCTAGCTTCATGGTGCCGTCTGGGTTCAACTGGACCCGGTAGAATCCATCAGCTAGGTCTATCTTGGACATGTACACTGGACCGAACCGGGCGTTGGCGCGGTGCAGCTTGGTGAGGAGCCAGGGAAGTGTGTGGCCAAATTGCATGGCTTCTACTGGGGCTAGAGGGATGGTGTCTTGGTTAACCTCAGAGTAGGTGTAATCTGAGATCATGTGGGGGCGTCGGCCTCGCTGGGGGACCAGCCCCAGAGGGCTAAGACGCAGGCCGGGAAGGTCTTGGATGAGGCTGGCTGGGAGGACAGTCCATTGCTGCTTGTCCATCATGTCGGCGTATTCCTCTCGCAGGAATTCGATGCCGTGGTGGGAAGACTGGTGAGGGCCTCTGGCGAGGGCCTTTGCAATCCTGGCAGGGTCCCAAGGGGGGTCCCTCATGGAGGCCGGGGTGCCTTCTTTCCCAAAGTGGGCTAAGAGAAGACTGGCTGGATGGGGGATATTCCCCACATCTGGGTGGGTGTCACCTTGTCCCCGGCTGGTCCAGATGAAGTCCCCCCAGCTAGTGCTGTTGTTATAGACAGTGATAGCACGGTTGATGTGCACGTCCAGGCTGTCGACGGGGTAGGGGGATGTAGTGACTAGGGGAACGGAGAGTGGTGCGGTGACTAGGGGCTCGGGCCTAGGCGTCGGTGTGGGGTTGACTAGGAGCTCGGGCCTAGGCAATGGGTTGGCAGTGACTAGGAGCTCGGGCCTAGGCAAAGAGAATAGGTTCGCAGCGGGTGCCGTGACTAGGGGCTTGGGCCTAGGCGTCGGTGTGGGGTTGACTAGGAGCTCGGGCCTAGGCAATGGGTTGGCAGTGACTAGGAGCTCGGGCCTAGGCAAAGAGAATAGGTTCGCAGCGGGTGCCGTGACTAGGGGCTTGGGCCTAGGCGTCGGTGTGGGGTTGACTAGGAGCTCGGGCCTAGGCAATGGGTTGGCAGTGACTAGGAGCTATGGCCTAGGCAAAGACAATAGGTTCGCAGCGGGTACCGTGACTAGGGGCTTGGGCCTAGGTGTCGGTGTGGGGTTGACTAGGAGCTCGGGCCTAGGCAATGGGTTGGCAGTGACTAGGAGCTAGGGCCTAGGCAAAGACAATAGGGTCGCAGCGGGTGCCGTGACTAGGGGCTCGGGCCTAGACGTCGGTGTGGGGTTGACTAGGAGCTTAGGCCTAGGCAATGGGTTGGCAGTGACTAGGAGCTCAGGCCTAGGCAAAGACGAATAGGTTCGCAGCGGGTGCCGTGACTAGGGGCTTGGGCCTAGACGTCGGTGTGGGGTTGACTAGGAGCTTAGGCCTAGGCAATGGGTTGGCAGTGACTAGGAGCTAGGGCCTAGGCAAGGACAATAGGTTCGCAGCAACTAGGAGATCGGACCTAGGCAATGTGGAAGTGGAGGTGGATGAGGGAATCGGTGATGCAGAAGCTGTAGGAGGGACTAGGGACTCGGACCTATGCGCGTGCGTGCGGTTGGTGCTTACCTAATTCATGTGTGATTCGTAAGTGAGGATTAGAGGGATGATTAGATGGAGGAGTAGGTAGTCGTCGTGAGGAAGGCGTAGATGGGGGGGGGGGGGTAGATAGTCATTGTGAGGAAGGCAGGGCCCCTCTTGGTGATTGAGAGGGCAGGGTCAACGCGCCGAAGGGGCGCTTGCCATTCGGTGACACCAAAGGCGGCTTGGCACCAAGTCCAGACTTGGTCCTGTTCACTGCTGGTGATGGCACCATGGTCATGGATGTTCCTGCAGTTGGAGAAGCGGTTTCCCCAAAGGTGCCAGGAATGGCACCTATCTCTGCCATCTGGACGAGACAAGGGAGTGGTGCCTTTGTCTCTCATGATCGCTATGACCTCCCTCAGCCGAGAGTATTTCACTTTGTTGGCTACTCCGGAGACCTGTAGCCGGGGATCCAGACTTGGGTTGGACAACCCCCCCCCCCCCCAGAGGAGCCCTGGTTGGGACTGGGGGTAGGTTTTGGCTTGGTGGGGCCTGCTGCAGGGGGAGGATGGCTTGCAGCAGGGGCAGCCACAGCGGCGACGCGGCGTAGGTGCCTCAGAGCCGGCACATTGGTGAGATTGGGGAGCCAGTAGAGGTTCTGGGTGATTCAGAAGGCTTGGAAGTCCTTCCCAAAGCCGGGGGAAGGGACAGTGAAGGTTGATCCCCATTGTTCTTCGAGCCAACCTCGCACCCGGATCTGGAAGTAGTATACAACAATGGAGGGGGTGATGAGCTCGCCCAGTTCAACGGCAATTGCTCGGCAGAGGGGCACTTGCTGGAGCTTGAGCTTGGCGAGTCCATTCTGGTAGCCCTGTACGACGGGGTGATGCATGCCTAGAAGGGTGGCCAGGACGGCCAGATAGCTTTCCAGTTGGGTGGTAGCTTCAGTCCAGTCGATGGGTAGGTAGGCTTTCGTCTTCTGGAGCTCCAGGGAATCTTTCAGGGTGAGGGAGTTGCCTTTGGTGGAGATCATGGTGTCATAGGCGGCCACAGTTGCCGCAGCCTCCTGTTCCCTCTTCACAGAGGCTGCTGATCCCCCGGGGGGAGTGAAAGCTAGTGGGAGGATGCCGTCCGCCACGTCAAAGGGGTCCGTCCCATGAAAGTTGCCATCTTGGAACTTCTTGAGTGCAGCCAATGGTGACCAAGGGTACTTGGATGAGGAACTCGGCGGCGCAGGTGGCCACTTGGCTCTGGAAGATCATGTGGGTCTTCTCGTGCTTGCCCTTCTGGGACCAGGCTTGGTAGATGGGGGGTAGGTCGGCTTCCTCGAGCTTGCCGCATAGCAGTAGCAGGCGCTGGGTGTACAAGGGGCCCCAGGTGTTCTTGACAGTGGCTGGGGGGCGACGCTGGTCTAGGCCCTCACTGAGCTTGAGCTGTTGGTTGGCGAGGGCGGTGAGGGTAGCTGCCAGCGTCGGATCTACCCCGGCTGGCTGGCCGGGTGCCGACTGCTGCCCCGGATGGGAGGGGTGCTTCAAGCCCGGGAGATCCCGGTATAGTACCTGATTTTGCATGTACAAGGTCAGGCCGGGCTCCTCTCGAAAGGGGATGCCGGGTGCGGCGAAGTGGACACCTCCATCGGCGATGGTGGGGTCGGTACCTGCTGCTCGGAGGGTATTCAGTAGGGGGGTGCAGGTGAGTGCCAGGTTGAGTGTGTCGAGGTAGGGGTAGATGATGTTCAAGGCTTGGATTGGACTTAGGCCCTTGCCTAGGAGTAGGGGTACCAATTGGAAGGGGATGAAGCAGGCCTTGTAGGGGGTGATGACCTTCATGTGAGGATCATCGCCTAGCACCATGGGGATCATGTGGGAGTGGTGAGCATGCTTGATGACGTCAAGGTGGCGGCAGAGGGACAGCACCAGGGGTCTCAGGCGCCTGCTCAAGTAGGGCATCATCCACTAGCACTAGCTCTCCAGCATCGCCTTCGATGTCATCCAGGTAGCCAAAGGCTTTGCCCTTGTTGGTACTTGGCGCGGTTAAGGGCCCCGGGTACTTCCTGAGGCCGTGCACCAATCAGAGCCAGGCCCTCCCAAAGGTGTCGGTCAGGAATATTCCTAGGGCTTTCACAGCTTCTGGTTCGAAGAGGTCCAAGAGCCGGCCTAAGAGTATGGGGGTGGCTGTTTCCTCAGCAAAGTAGTAGTAGATGGTTTGGTAGGCCAGGTCCTGGGTGGGTCCCACTCCAAGGGGACTGGTGGTGGTCTGGTAATACTCAGTGTAGGTCACCATGTTGTGGCTGATTGAAGCAGGTGCTGGGAAGGATTACAGCGCGGAAGCTTGGAGTGTCACCGGACGGAGTAGGATCAACTGCAAGCTAGGATCAAAGAGGTGCAGGAGGTGCGATGTGGAGACCAAAATCGAGTCGACTGGACGCTTGGGAGAGTAGTATGTATGGATACGTCTGGTTGGGGCTGGGGCCGGTCGCAGCTGAAACTTGGAGATGAGGCTTATCAAAGCCGGCGGTGTCTTTGGAGGTGCGGTTCTGTCAGTCAACTGGAATCGTCGGAGTTGGCGTTTGTTGATCGGCTGGAGGTGACGCTTTTGAGGTCGTGACTTGATTGGAATCAACTGGAGGGGCAACCTAGGAGGGGAGCTTGGCTGAATCGATTGGCTGGAGGTGCCGCCGGTGGCCAAATCGATTAGCGCGCTTGGTGCGGTATGGAGGTGTGAGCTCGGAGGCGCAGAGAGACATCGGAGTCGCCGGTCTCTTTTGGGCGTGAGTCGATCGACTGGAGGTGCAGACAGGTGGCCAAATCGATTAGCAGAGACTAGTTGCGGTATGGAGGTGCGAGGAGGTGCTTGGAGGTGCGGAGAGTCAGTGTCTTGATGTCACAAGGGATCCACTGGAGGTGCAACCTAGGAGGGGCGCTTGGCCGAATCGATTTCCGGACGCTTGGTTGGGTACTCAAGGCCGGGCCTGCTGTAAGGTGACAGTAAGGAGCCGGTGATGCGTGAGAGGTAAAATTGACTGCTGTACAAGTACACTAGGCCAGGCTAGGGGACTAGAACAGGTGGACTGCTGTATGGGTATACTAGGCCAGGCTAGGGGACCAACAGATAGGCTTGTCGTACGGGTACAATAGGATAACTATTGGACCAGGACGCGTTACCTATTTATTTACTTATTCTACTACTAATCCTTTAGGAGCAAAAAGAGTGAGCTGTGGGCTTGGATTCTGCTGGGGGAATCCTCTACAGGCTTGTTAGCGCTTAGCCTGTATTTGCAGAGATTTTGCTTGCTGAATTCGATGCTTGCAGAATTCGATGCTTGCAGATTCGATGCTTGCAGAATTCGATGCTTGCAAAATTCGATGCTTACAGAATTCCCAGTAAGATTTGTACTGGTGTACCTACAGGGATGTTCTGGGGATATGGTACGCACCGATGTTGCTGGTTGCTGATACAGTGAGATCTTTCTCGAAGTACGTGGGCTGTATACTCAAGGTGGTTCCCTGTATACTCAAGGTGGTTCCCCGGCTGGTCTGTACTTCACTACCATTCCCCTCATCCGGTTTGCTACATCAATTCCCAATATGCATTTGATGAGTCATGATGAATGTATTCATGGCTTGGACCGGATACTTTTAGAAAAAGTGTGTCGTAACAGTAATAAAACAAAACGCGATCTTCCTTACGGTCGATCGTCTTACTGAGTAATACGATCATTGTTACAGTTCGATTGTCTTTTGCAGATAGACAGGTTAATTACTCGTCGTATCGCCGTGTCGATTTACAGCATATTACCGTGTAATTCTAGGCATACAAAACACACGTAATTAAGACACAAAGCACACGCAAAACCATCTTCAATCGGTCTTTTACCGTATAATTCACTGTGATATTCTCATTGGAATATCACATGTATTGTACCTCATCATGTAGAATTAGTACTAGGTTGTACGTAGATTTTAGGGCATGATAGTGTTTTAGAGTTGTTAATTCTTCGAAGAGTGAGCTGACGGGGAAAACTCCTGCTAACAGGCAATCCACATGGAGAGTTGTTTACGATCATTCACTCAGGACAAACCTTAAGGATAAGGTTATTGCCCTTATGACTTTCGTAGGATATGCCTGCTTAGTACGTACAAATACGCGTTACACGGTGAATTCTTTTCAGTCCCCTTCAGTCGTAAACCTCCAACCGTTAAGCGGCTGGATTCTTATGACTTAACACATCATTCATCGTGAGTCATTGTCATATGTTGAATACCAAACTGTATCCAGACAACCATCAGAGGCCCTATCAAAAGAAATGGGGAGGCATTTTGCCATTCATTCTGGCATGTACCAAGACATTTTGCCCTGATTCTTGCCCGATTGATATATTGTAATCAATGGATCAAATCATCCATTTCGAAATGTTACCACATGCAACGAGAACAATGTTCCCGGAAAACAGCGCCACTCATTAGCTTTGTAAACAAATCAGCAATATTTGTTGAACCTGGTTCCTTTGCAACTCTGATAATTCCTGCTGCAATAGATTCACACGCTTTGTGGTATGCAATGCTGTTGTGCTTCTTCTTACATGGGCTTTCAGGTCGTGTAACATTTGTGACAACCGAATCATTATCACAATACACATTGGTGCTTCCATCAATTGGAACACCCATCATTCTCAACTTGTACCTTAGACCTTCAACCAATTTGATTGCAATTTTCAAAGCAATGATCTCAGATCCAAAAGTTGATGTCTCAACTGTTGTTTGTCTTTTGGAAAACCAAATGATCGGTGCATTATTAATGAAGATAATAACACCGGTATGAGACCTCCTTGTTGCCTTGCATCCGGCATGATTGGCATCAACAAAACAACTCATCGTCACATGTTTTCCCAAAGCTTCAGGCATATCTGCTGGTATGACTTCAGCAGCACCAGGGATAAAATTCAGACCAGTCACATTTTTGAAATTTACTCTCATCAACGCTTGGTACTGTATCATCAAAAACCAATTTTGACCTGTTGTATTTTTTCAAATATGCAAATATATGAAATAACTGGTTCAGATGTCCCTTTCTCGCTTGAGCCAAATACCTTGACATAAGCGAGACTGGCATTACAATGTCCAGCCTTCCTAATTCACAAATCCACCTGAGAACTCCAATCAAACCTTGATAGTAATTTTGCAATTCAGGATTCAATTCTTCTGATATATCAATTTCCGGTCGATAATCATGTGACAGTGGTCTGGATGCTGATTTTGGTAGATACTTGTAGCCATATTTTTCAGTTCCTAGCTCTTGTTCTACAGCTGCTACAGCTTTAGCTGTATATTTGGTGCTTGATAATGACCATCTTGGCTTTGAATCACCTTCAAAGTAAAACTTTCCAATATCAGCTCCCAAATACAGAGTTGGCTCTTCAATCGTATCATCCTTCAATTTGAACTTACGTTCAATGTTTTCAAGCTGGAACTTTGGATCTTCACCAGAACATAAGATATCATCTACATAGGCAATGAGCATTGCCCAGTGTCTGGATCCATCTTTCCTGGTTTCAATTCGTAAGTGCACATCCGGATCTGCTTTGCATGGTGAATATCCAAGATCCCTCAAATGCTGTGTGAGGTATGATCTGAAAGATGCACCTGCCACTGGCAATCCATACAATGCGCGAACTATCTTGCAAGGCCGTCCTGCCAGGTGTGGAGGAAAGCCATCTTCAGCTCTTGCTTTTAGAAAGTATTTCTCTTTAATCGGGGCTGTCAAATATGCATTTTGGATATCTGCTGAGAGGACCTTCAAATCATTCAGCGCTGCCAGCAAGAAGAATATTCTCACTGAGTCGCGACTGGGAACAGACGAATATGTATTCTCTTTTGCTATGGCAGGAACCTTGTGGCTGTCCCCTACCAACCTAGCCTTCCTTGTTAGGAATCCAAGCTTGATGTCAAAAATCATGTGGGTGGTTATTTCCTTGTGACAGACTGGAATAACATCATCATCAGAAAATTCAAACGCAGCCATGTTATTTGTCATTTCCTTATGAATTGCTCGTTCCCAGTGGTCAGTGCCTGTTTTCTTATCAATGGCCAGCGCTTGTTTGATTGAATGTGGCAATTCAACACCATATTTGTGAGTCTTCAACCAATACTTTGCTGTTTTGGCCGCTTTAAGGATCCGATCCTTTCTTCTCAAAATTTTGTGCACCCACCATCTGAATGCTGGTGTCTTTTCAAGATTATTGTTGACAGCATATTCAGCTAATTGCACTGGGAATGATTCTTTAACGTCACTGAGCTTGCACCATGATTCTGATCCATCTTTCCAGCTGGTGAGAATCCTCCAGCCCCTAGTTGTCGGTTTATGGCTTTGACGGCCATTTTTGCCTATAGTTGTGGCTTCCTCATCAGTTAAAGCAGTGTTGTCGCATTCATGATCAATAAGCTCATCTAACATTGTGAACATTCGTCCATCATCATCAACAGAACTGTACAGGCTCTCTGCAACAATATTTGCTGTGTATTCCTCAATGGTGCCGTCAGGTAGTTGCAATTTGTACAGCCTCGTGTCTAATATTGGATTCTCATTCCTTACTCCAATTGGCCTGTTTTGCAAATCTTGCACCCTATCCTTGACAATGCACCTGAGCCTTTCATCATTTCTTTCAATGATTACTTCGTTCCCCAGATATTCATCTGGCTCATCAATATCTTCTACTGACGCCTCTGGCTCAGCCATTTCAAGTTTCAGATCAGGTGATTCCACTGGTTGATCCTCAAATAGCTTCATTTGAGGCTCTGGGTAGTTTTCCTGGAAGAAAGACGCGCTGTCTTTCACTTCATCACCAATCTTGGATTCAATTGATTCGTCGATTGCTTCCATTCTTCTGAGGATATCTCTATCCCTCCATTCATATTCCTTGACAGGCCTTATTGAATTTGTAGATATTGATATTGCTGATTCAGTCAGGATCCAAAAACAATCACCTCCACCTATCTTACTGCCACAAGGGCCCAACCATCGACCCAATCTTTCAGCTCCACGCGAGGAACAATCACCTTTATCAAAGTAAAACACAAAATCGTACCATTCTGATGAAGTGTATAGTGCAATATCGGGCCTATAGCCATGGACCAATTCAAATGGAGTTCTCCCCATTGAAGAAGGGTTGCTCGATGCTGTTCTCTGCCTGATATTGGCACATAGCTCACCACAAAATGACCATAATCTCCTCGGTGATTTCTTCTTTGATGACTTGGTTGTGATTGCACTCCCAAGATGACCAATCGCTTGTTCTGCTCGATTTTGAAATGGACAATGTGGTTGTATGAATGTCTGATGAATATGGTTGCGCTTTACAATTGAATTCCAGTGTGTCTTGTAGGTTCTTGGAGATCCTTGTTCTGGCGCGCCATCAGAGATCAAATGCTCAGGGATTCCAACTTCATGAATGAATATTTTCAACCCTTGATGCGCCTGGGATTTGTCCTGTATTGGTATAAATACTTCAAACCCATTTCCATTTGTAAAGATCTGCGCACATTTTTCTTGTCTCATAATACTGGTGCTCCTAGCATGCCACGTTTCAGTGTACCAGGTTCCTTGTGCAACTCTCTTGTTTCTAAAGCGCTGCGTAGGCAGCCTCTTCATCAATGGTAGTTGCAAATTCCTGAGTGCCTTCTGCGTCGTGACTTTCAGTGTCTGTTCAGCCTTTTTGAAACTAATATTCCAAGTCTTGGCTAATCATTCACAATCAACTTTGTTTAGACCTTCAATAGTTATCACTGATGGCCCCCATTGATTTCTTCTGTCAAGAGACCTTCTCTCAAGTGTATTGTCAATTTCTTGCAAGCTAGGGGCTTGTTTTGATTCATCTTCAGGAACTTCCATGAAGTCAAATTAGAAAAAATGTGTCGTAACAAACAAACGCAAACGACCTTACGATCGATTGATTTAGTGAGTAAGATCATTGCTACAGTTCATTTGGCCTCGTCGATGCCGATCTTGTCGATGCCGATCGACAGGTTAATTAATCGTCGTCAGATTACCGTCGTCATCGTGTAATTTCCATCATACAAAAAACACATGTAATTCTTAAGACACAAAACACACGCAAACCATCTTCGATTGGTCTTTTTACCGTATAATTCACCGTGATATTCTCATTGGAATATCACAGTATTTGTACCTTATTATGTAGAATTAGTACTAGGTTGTACATAGATTTTAGGGCATGATAGTGTTTTAGAGTTGTTAATTCTTCGAAGAGTGAGCTGTTGGGAAAATTCCCGCTAAGAGGTAATTCACATAAAAGCACCGACGATTATTCACTCATCAGGTTAATAACCTTACGAATAAGGTTATTGCCTTCTTTATGACTTTTCGTACGATATGCCCGCTAAAGACGTACGAATACGCCTTTACACGGTGAATTCTTTTCAACGCACCGATGTTGCTGATTGCTGATACAGTGAGATTTTTCTCGAAGTACGAACCTGTACTTCACTACCAATCCTCGCATCCAGTTTGCTATATCAACTACTATCGGAAGACCAAGTCACATCGTATGTATCGATTGAGTGACCGTACCATTGTAGAAGAGAGAAGTTCCGCACCATCGGAAGATTACCAAGCAGAAGAGTACCGTACTATCGGAAGACAAAGTCACATCGTGTGTATCGATCGAGTGCAAGAAAGGTACGAGTGAGTCGTATCGTGTGTATTTATCGAACGACCGCACTATCTTCAGACCAAGTCGTATCGTGTGAATTTGTCGAACGACTGCACTATAGAAAGACCAAAGAAGACCAATTCACGACGTGTACAACAGCTGTGACCGTACTGTCGTTCAGGGCCCTCCAAGCAACGAATCCCCGAACGGAAGACCACCAAGCAAAAACGAAACGGAAGACCACCAAGCAAAAATTATACGGAAGACCACCAAGCGAAAAAATATACGGAAGACGACACCTCATAGAAAAGAACGGAGGAAGGTAAAACGAAACGATGGCGCCAATATCATTTCCATTCCCGTTCCCATTCACGGTCCGATTCCCTTCTGTTGGATTCCTGAGATTCCATTTTGGTCGGATTTATGCAGAAGCACGACTGCTTATTCAACCGGGTCGAGTTCAATTTCAGCCTGCAAGTTGGGGAGAAACAACTGCAACTGCAACAATTCCCTTACAGCCTGAATCTGAAACCGAAACTGATTTTGAACCCGCTGAAACACCGACTACTTTTGAAGCTTTGGATGACAATGATCCCATTTTCGATGCAACTGATACCGACCCTGATCTTTGGCCACAGGATACAAATGAAGATGAAGACACCAATGAAGACGACAGTGAAGAAGACGATGATGACGAGACAGAAGAAAATCCACATGTTGTTACTACTAGGTCTGGTCGGGTGGTACGAGACCCCAGCAACTCCCAATGCAGTCAACACATTAACTATGGCGATCTGACTGGCTATGCAGCATGCTTGACAGATACTGAAATCAGCGGGAACCGTTCAGATGAAGGCGACGATAAGAACCGTGAGGATTCCATTCTTGAGTCTTCCCTAACCTCAGATGAAGTACTGATGGAACATTCAGGAATTGCATTAGTGGGTGCCATAGGGGGCGTGAGGAAATTAGTCTCCTGGTTCCGCAACTCCGAGGACACCAACTATGACGGCAGAGAAATTGCACAGCAGGGAACAGAAAATGCCGTTGATGTCATCGAAGCAGCTGAGTCATCAACCAACGCAGTGCAAAGCTCAACAATTGCATTGCAGAGCTCAACACAGGTGTTGCAGACTTCGTCGACCAATATGATCCAGAGTACAACAGTATTTCAACCTTCTATCTCAAGTGTTTCTACTGGTGCATCTTCCACCACTGCGTCGTCCTCTGTCGTAACATCGAGTGCTTCTAGCACAGTGGGTTTGGCATTAGCTATATTGAGTGCTACTGCTGTTGTTGCTGCCTCAACATTTACAGCGTTAAATAATGGAAAGGTTGATCAACCAAATCCAACTGTACCTCCTTCTTATGAATGCCGAGAAAACCCCAAAACAAATTCATTCATCATCAAGCTATCATTTCTGAATGATGTCGATTCTCGCGCACAGGAACTAGCTGAAAAAAGCCCAACGGACCAATGGAATGTATTTGGGAATGAAATTAAGAATTTCTACAACGCTGTCTCTAAAAACTGTTCGGAGACACACATGCGACGAATGGAAAATTGTACTGTTCTTGACTGGACAGTTGGGAAAGCTAATGATACTGGAATTCATACTCTCTGGAACACAACGTTGACATGCGAAAATGAATGTCCAGTCTCTGATCCTTTGTTTGGTGTGGAAAGTGACTTTGGTGTCGATAGTGACGATCCTATCACGCGTATGTTGAAAGGTTTTGATCCCAGGAATATGGAGGTATCATCCAATCAAATTTCTGCAAGCAGCTCCCGTATGTTGGCACCAGGCAATTTATCGTTGAGGATCGCTCCATCATCAAGTTTAGAGCCAAGTGGTTCTCCGAGCATGTTACCAACTGTTGAAATTGTTCCTGTGAATCGAGCTGATTTCTTGGAACGAATCAATGCGTCCAGTGTGTATGTTACGAACCAAACAGACTTTGAAAGTCCAAACGCCACGAGTGATGTAGCATCTCAGTGGCTGCCAGACATTCCCGGTGCAACGCCATCTGAATTTCAAATCGAAACACTTGAGATTTTTATGGCTGCAAAAGGAAACGTTACCGAATCAGAAATAGCGCTAGCTCTACTCAAAACAGTTGTGAAAACTCTAGATTTATCTGAAAATTCTAGACGTTTTTTAAGGACGGCGATACTTGGTACTGGTGGCTATTATACGCCGGCTGGTGCAGGTGGTCTCATTTTTAAGCACCCGCCATCAAGCCTTCAGATAAGACTAGCGGCGACAAGAATGGAAAATTCTTGTGACCCCTCAAACACTTCGTGGTTTACTGCAAATTTGGAAATCTCGGGACCACCGTCAATGGAAAGAGAAATAGCGGCTCAAATGGAACAAGTAAAATCTTCTATGCGAAACGAGAAGGAATTTATGAGAATGATTAAGAATTCAGGATCAGTGCCAATGTCCTCTTTTCAATCTACCGAAACGAAGAAGACCCTCAATCCAAGTCAAACTCCATGTGCTCTAACTTCTGCAACCCAGACGTGGGTGTCATCTTCTGCACCTTCTGAAGACCCTTCGCGCGGACCTTCAGCAGTGCCATTTGTAGCTCCATCAGAAGTTCCATCAGAAGTCCCATCCTTATTTCCATCAGGGCATCCCTCAGATATGCCTTCTAGCGAGCCTTCTGGAGCCCCTTCAAATTTGCCATCAGAATTACCTTCTGTGTTGCCATCAAGGTCTCCAACGGCAGAGCCATCTGTAGCTCCATCAAAAGTTTCATCAGAAGTACCATCCTTATTTCCATCAGGGCATCCCTCAGATATGCCTTCTAGCGAACCTTCTGGAGACCCTTCAAGTTTGCCATCAGCATTACCTTCTGTGTTGCCTTCAGAGGTTCCATCAGCAGAACCATCTGTAGCTCCATCAGAAGTTTCATCAAAAGTACCATCCTTCTTTCCATCGGGGCATCCTTCAGATAAGCCTTCTAGCGAGCCTTCCGGAGTCCCTTCAAGTTTGCCATCAGAATTTCCTTCGGTAGTGCCATCAGAAGTGCCATCGGCAGAACCATCTGTAGCTCCATCAGAAGTTCCATCAGAAGTACCATCATTATTTCCATCGGGGCATCCTTCAGATATGCCTTCTAGCGAACCTTCTGGAGTCCCTTCAAGTTTGCCATCAGAATTTCCTTCGGTAGTGCCATCAGAAGTGCCATCGGCAGAACCATCGGCAGAACCATCTGTAGCTCCATCAGAAGTTTCATCAGAAGTCCCATCCTTATTTCCATCAGGGCATCCCTCAGATATGCCTTCTAGCGAACCTTCTGGAGACCCTTCAAATTTCCCATCAGCATTACCTTCTGTGTTTCCTTCAGAGGTTCCATCAGCAAAACCATCTGTAGCTCCATCAGAAGTTCCATCAAAAGTCCCATCTTTATTTCCATCGAGGCATCCTTCAGATAAGCCTTCTAGCGAGCCTTCCGGAGTCCCTTCAAGTTTGCCATCAGAATTTCCTTCGGTAGTGCCATCAGAAGTGCCATCGGCAGAACCATCTGTAGCTCCATCAGAAGTTCCATCAAAAGTCCCATCCATATTTCCATCAGGGCATCCCTCAGATATGCCTTCTAGCGAACCTTCTGGAGACCCTTCAAGTTTGCCATCAGAATTTCATTCGGTAGTGCCATCAGAAGTGCCATCGGCAGAACCATCGGCAGAACCATCTGTAGCTCCATCAGAAGTTCCATCAGAAGTCCCATCCTTATTTCCATCAGGGCATCTCTCAGATATGCCTTCTAACGAACCTTCTGGAGACCCTTCAAATTTCCCATCAGCATTACCTTCTGTGTTTCCTTCAGAGGTTCCATCAGCAAAACCATCTGTAGCTCCATCAGAAGTTCCATCAAAAGTCCCATCCTTTTTTCCATCAGGGCATCCTTCAGATATGCCTTCTAGCGAACCTTCTGGAGTCCCTTCAAGTTTGCCATCAGAATTTCCTTCGGTAGTGCCATCAGAAGTGCCATCAGCAGAACCATCTGTAGATCCATCAGAAGTTCCATCAGAAGTTCCATCAGAAGTACCATCCTTATTTCCATCAGGGCATCCTTCAGATATGCCTTCTAGCCAGCCTTCTGGAGACCCTTCAAGTTTGCCATCAGAATTTCCTTCGGTAGTGCCATCAGAAGTGCCATCGGCAGAACCATCGGCAGAACCATCGGCAGAACCATCTGTAGCTCCATCAGAAGTTCCATCAGAAGTCCCATCATTATTTCCATCGGGGCATCCTTCAGATAAGCCTTCTAGCGAGCCTTCCGGAGTCCCTTCAAGTTTGCCATCAGAATTTCCTTCGGTAGTGCCATCAGAAGTGCCATCGGCAGAACCATCTGTAGCTCCATCAGAAGTTCCATCAGAAGTACCATCCTTATTTCCATCAGGGCATCCTTCAGATATGCCTTCTAGCGAACCTTCCGGAGTCCCTTCAAGTTTGCCATCAGAATTTCCTTCGGTAGTGCCATCAGAAGTGCCATCGGCAGAACCATCGGCAGAACCATCTGTAGCTCCATCAGAAGTTCCATCAGAAGTCCCATCTTTATTTCCATCGGGGCATCCTTCAGATAAGCCTTCTAGCGAGCCTTCCGGAGTCCCTTCAAGTTTGCCATCAGAATTTCCTTCGGTAGTGCCATCAGAAGTGCCATCGGCAGAACCATCTGTAGCTCCATCAGAAGTTCCATCAGAAGTACCATCCTTATTTCCATCAGGGCATCCTTCAGATATGCCTTCTAGCGAACCTTCCGGAGTCCCTTCAAGTTTGCCATCAGAATTTCCTTCGGTAGTGCCATCAGAAGTGCCATCGGCAGAACCATCGGCAGAACCATCTGTAGCTCCATCAGAAGTTCCATCAGAAGTCCCATCTTTATTTCCATCGGGGCATCCTTCAGATATGCCTTCTAGCGAGCCTTCCGGAGTCCCTTCAAGTTTGCCATCAGAATTTCCTTCGATAGTGCCATCAGAAGTGCCATCAGCAGAACCATCTGTAGCTCCATCAGAAGTTCCATCAGAAGTACCATCCTTATTTCCATCAGGGCATCCCTCAGATATGCCTTCTAGGGAACCTTCTGGAGACCCTTCAAGTTTGCCATCAGAATTTCCTTCTGTGTTGCCATCCGGATCTCCATCGGCAGAGCCATCGTTAGCTCCATCAGAAGTTCCATCAGAAGTCCCATCCTTATTTCCATCAGGGCATCCTTCAGATATGCCTTCTAGCGAACCATCTGGAGACCCTTCAAGTTTGCCATCAGCATTACCTTCTGTGTTTCCTTCAGAGGTTCCATCAGCAGAACCATCTGTAGCTCCATCAGAAGTTCCATCAACAAGCTTGACAGCACTTGATTTGGGTGAGTATAGAAGTTGTTATGTGTCTTTGATGTGTGAAAGCTTGGAGGGTTGTTATTTTTGTATTCGTGTGATTGATTGGTTGGTAATGCTGATGAGTGATCTCAATTATTTTGTGTTGTTCTTTGATGGTATCTGCTTGCAGCTGGCGATGGATTGACTGGAACTATTTCTTCTGAGTTTGGGTTGTTGACGAATTTGGAATATCTTATGTTGCGTGAGTGCAGAAGTTTTGATGCGTTTGACATGTGTGAAAGCTTGAATGGCTGTCATTCTCGCGTTTTTGTAATTGATTTATTTGTAATGCTGACGAGTGATCTCAATGATTTTGTGTTGTGCTTTGGTTTTATGTGCTTGCAGATGACAATGAATTGACTGGAACTATTCCTTCTGAGTTTGGGTTGTTGACGAATTTGAAATATCTTACGTTGTGTGAGTGCAGAAGTTTTGATGCGTTTGACATGTGTGAAAGCTTGAATGGCTGTCATTCTCGCGTTTTTGTAATTGATTTATTTGTAATGCTGACGAGTGATCTCAATGATTTTGTGTTGTGCTTTGGTTTTATGTGCTTGCAGATGGCAATGAATTGGTTGGAACTATTCCTTCTGAGTTCGGGTTGTTGACAAGCTTGATAGAACTTGATTTGTGTGAGTGCTGAAGTTGTGATGTTTTGTTTGATGTGTGAAATCTTGGAGGGTTTTCATTCTCGCGTTTTTGTAATTAATTTATTTGTAATGCTGACGAGTGATCTCAATGATTTTGTGTTGTGCTTTGGTTTTATGTGCTTGCAGATGGCAATGAATTGACTGGAACTATTCCTTCTGAGATTGGGTTATTGACGAATTTGGAATATCTTACGTTGTGTGAGTGTAGAAGTTGTGATGTGTGTTTGATGTGTGAAATCTTGGAGGGTTGTCATTCTAATGTTTGTGTAATTGATTTATTTGTAATGCTGACGAGTGATCTCAATGATTTTGTGTTGTGCTTTGGTTTTATGTGCTTGCAGATGACAATGTATTGACTGGAACTATTCCTTCTGAGTTTGGGTTGTTGACAAGCTTGGTACATCTTGATTTGTGTGAGTGCTGAAGTTGTGATGTTTTGTTTGATGTGCGAGAACTTGATTGTTTGTCATTCTCGTATTTTTGTAATTGATTTATTTGTAATGCTGATGAGTGATCTCAACGATTTTGTGTCGTGGTTTGGTTTTATGTGCTTGCAGATTACAATGTATTGACTGGAACTATTCCTTCTGAGATTGGGTTATTGACAAATTTGGAATATCTTACTTTGTGTGAGTGTAGAAGTTGTGATGTTTTGTTTGATGTGTGAAATCTTGGAGGGTTGTCATTCTAATGTTTGTGTAATTGATTTATTTGTAATGCTGACGAGTGATCTCAATGATTTTGTGTTGTGCTTTGGTTTTATGTGCTTGCAGATGACAATGTATTGACTGGAACTATTCCTTCTGAGTTTGGGTTGTTGACAAGCTTGGTACATCTTGAATTGGGTGAGTGCTGAAGTTGTGATGTTTTGTTTGATGTGCGAGAACTTGATTGTTTGTCATTCTCGTATTTTTGTAATTGATTTATTTGTAATGCTGATGAGTGATCTCAACGATTTTGTGTCGTGGTTTGGTTTTATGTGCTTGCAGATGGCAATGAATTGACTGGAACTATTCCTTCTGAGATTGGGTTATTGACGAATTTGGAATATCTTACGTTGTGTGAGTGTAGAAGTTGTGATGTTTTGTTTGATGTGTGAAATCTTGGAGGGTTGTCATTCTAATGTTTGTGTAATTGATTTATTTGTAATGCTGACGAGTGATCTCAATGATTTTGTGTTGTGCTTTGGTTTTATGTGCTTGCAGATGACAATGTATTGACTGGAACTATTCCTTCTGAGTTTGGGTTGTTGACAAGGTTGACAGAACTTGATTTGTGTGAGTGCTGAAGTTGTGATGTTTTGTTTGATGTGTGAAATCTTGAATGGCTGTCATTCTCGCGTTTTTGTAATTGATTTATTTGTAATGCTGATGAGTGATCTCAATGATTTTGTGTTGTGCTTTGGTGGTACGTGCTTGCAGCTGACAATGAATTGGTTGGAACTATTCCTTCTGAGATTGGGTTATTGACGAATTTGGAATATCTTACGTTGTGTGAGTGTAGAAGTTGTGATGTTTTGTTTGATGTGTGAAATCTTGGAGGGTTGTCATTCTAATGTTTGTGTAATTGATTTATTTGTAATGCTGATGTGTGATCTCAATGATTTTGTTTTGCCGCATTGGTGATATGTGCTTGCAGCTGACAATCAATTTAGTGGAACTTTGCCTTCTGAGGTTGGGTCGTTGATGAACTCGCTGTCAGGGCCCTTGACCACAACTCCCCCAACCTCGTCTTCCAGCTCTGTTGAGTCGGTATCGGACACCTTTCAGTCATCTGGTCAAGATGTAAATGAATTGTCAGAATCCCTGGAAACAACTCCCCCAACCTCGTTTTCCAGCTCTGTTGAGTCGGTATCGGACACCTTTCAGTCATCTGGTCAAGATGTAAATGAATTGTCAGAATCCCTGGAAACAACTCCCCCAACCTCGTTTCTCGGATCAGACTTTTTCGGATTATTGGAATACTAAACCAATCGTGATTACGTTCTACGTTTTACGTATACACAATACGTAAATACGCATACGTATTACGTTTTACGTATTACGTAAAACGTATTACGTAAACCGGTTTACGTAAAACGTAAAACGCGACCTTTACGAAAACGTAAAAGCCACAAGCTTCTATCACAAGTTTCTATCACAAGCTGAGCGCAATAAGTAAATAATACATAAGCGCTAGTGAGTATCAAAATGATACTTAAAGCAATGAACAGAGGTACGAACTCCCGTGCCCCCACACGAAAGAAAGACAAATTAGTAAATGAGAGAACAATATGGTCCAGAAACAATCCGATCATAATCTTATCGATAACTCTTTCCAACACCGTAAAAAGAGCAAAATAACGAAAATACTAAAAGTAACTAAACTAACCCAACGCCGTCTTACAGCCTTGGTCTTATTAGTTATCGATAAGATTAACACTCCCAATGCCAGAAGGAATACAAACCAAAGGAATACACAGTCCCCCAACCAGAGGAGTTACCCCCGACACCAGTATCGACAATTCCAGGAACATAGGCTCAAACGAAATTCGTAATCTGAGAGACCAACTGGTAGAGCTCGAACAGTACAGCCGGGATATACTGGAGTACACTGAGGAACAGAACTCACAATTACAGACTCAGAACAGGCTGCTATACGACTATACCGAGGACAGTGAACAGGATAGTGATACCGACGACGAGATGACCAAGAAAAAGGACTACACAACCCTCAAGGACCACTTCTTGGATGAGACCCAAATGAAGCCGGTATCCGTACCGTCGAGTATAGACGTATACGAGTTCAAGAAGGCACTAGCAAATGCATTAGCCGAAGTACCCTCCATCAAGTACATTCAGGGAGGGGGTTACGCCTTCCTACTGGAAACCGAAGCACAATACCAAGCAAGGGACCCCCAAGCGCCATTCCCCAAGGCGCCGACAGAACCACAAGAACTCGATAGCGCAATCGAGCTCACTTCAGACGCATACAAGCTGTGGAAACGGAGCCGGGCCCTATATGTAGAATGGAACAAATATGACCGGGAGGCCCTACTAATCACGGACAGAAAGTTCCCCAACATGCTTGGGGACCTGAAGGACCCGGGGTCGGAAGCCTTCCCCCGGGGAACCACGGTGTTCGCAGCCTTCCAAGCCATGGAAGAGGACCTTTGTACGACCGACGCCCAGCATCAGCTCACTCGCGAACTCACCAAGAAAATGAATACCTTGGCATATACGCCAAACCCAATCGGACCCAAGGAGTACTTTCGACAACTCACTAAGTACCAACATCAAATCAACTTGCTCCCAGAGACGGCAAATGTGACCGACGCACAGATGATCGATTACTCGCGAGAGGCGTTCGCACGCAGCAGCAAACACGACCCCACCACGCTGCACCGAGTAGACGAGGATTGGAAGAAGCACCGGAATACATTGACCACGAGTGGATTCACCCAATACAAAAAGTTCTGGGGACAACGCTTGCAGGAACTGTACAGCAGCTACCACAACACAACAAATACAGCAAACCTAGCAGACATCCAGGCAGCACAACGCGTCACCGAGCTCGAAAAACAACAACGCGAGCTGGCCCAGGTATGCCAAGAAATATACTCTCAGGTCACTGAAACCGCGACAGCGGCGTCGACCATGACCATGACAAACCAATGGGAGACAGCAATGGCCGCCCTCCAAGCAGATGTGAATCGACTCAAGTCAGCTGACGCAAGTCGCAACAGTGGGTCCAACACACGCCAGCCCGCTCTTCAAGCATGGAAGCAGTACAAATACTACTGCCACTCGTGTGGCGTAAATCTCACCCACGATGGCCGGAGTTGCTACAATCGCCGCAACAAGACCGACCACCAGGAAGGCGCCACCTACGACAATCAGATGGGCGGGGCCACCAGGAACACCGACCGGTGGTTGAAGTGGAATGGTCCCAATCCTAACGGCAACGGCCGGACCATGATAGTGGATGTTCCCCTGAGATCCTGACGGTGTGGGGGGGACCACAGTAGTAGCATACATAAATATAGTAATCATGATTCTCAATTACTCAGTATCCTACGTGATCCCTCGAGTGAAACCCGTCCTCGTCCACCGAAAACCGTTACATTCACGCCAGACATCGCATTCCATACCAGGACCTCGCCGGGGTATGGAGCCCTAGATTCAGCGGCAACCGACCATTTCGTGCCAACAACATACCAAGGGGGAGCACACCAAGACACACCGGGGGCACTGACCGTTGGATGTGCAAATGGAAGCAGGATGCTATCGACGGCAACGGACATATTAGACCTACCCCGTCTCCCCCTCGAGGCCCGAGGGTGCCACAAGTTTGACGAAGTAGAACTCCCTTTGGTCTTGGTGCCCAAACTCTGCAGTACCGGATGCCACGTAGAGTTCTCTAAGGATGAAGTGACAATTATCGGCCCTACCCAACAAGTCATACTCACCGGTCAACGCGACCCCCTAAGGAATCTATACATGGTTCCCCTCCATCAGTCCGACCTACCCAAGGGGACGGCCGAATCTCCAAGGGTGACAGACCCCCCCCCCTGCAAAACAAAACCGAAACCGCCGCAACCAGCGCCAACCAAAACGATAACAATAAAGAAAACGAATTTCCAATACACACGGGGGCAGGGGCATACCAGATTCAAGCCATCCCCAAACTGATCCGATTCTACCACGCAGCGGCAGGGTACCCCACTAAGGAAACGTGGGTATGAGCAATCGAGCGCGGCTCATTTGCCACATGGCCCGGTCTCACTGCGCAACGTGTCAACCGATACCTCACCCTCACCGAAGAAACAACTATGGGTCACCTACAGATGGTACGGCAAGGGATCCAAAGCACACACAAGAAGCCGAAGAAGAAACCGAAGAACAAGCCAACGACGGATACAGAACCGCCGCGCGTCGCCCGAACGAAGATACATAACGTCAGCGTAGACGTAGTATCCACAAATGAGATGCAACCAACTAACCAAACAGAACCACGCACCCACGACAAACCGAAGGAACTCATCGCGTGGGATCTCCCGGGGAGATACCCCGTCACGTCACGCCGAGGGCACCAGTACGTATTCCTCATGTACGACTACGATTCCAACTACATTGACGTGGAACCCATCCAGTCACGCAAGAGCGAAGACCTCCTACAGGGATTCACAGCATGCTACACGCGAATGAAGGAGGACAACGTGAACGCAAAAATAGTACGTATGGACAACGAAACCTCCAAGAAACTGATTGCGTACATCACAAAGAACAACCTCGATTACCAACTGGCGTCCCCCGGGGATCACCGGCTCAACCATGCAGAAAGGGCAATACAAACATTCAAGAACCACTTTATAGCGGGATTGAATGGGGTGGATGACCAGTTCCCGGTGGACGATTGGGACCTACTGATTCCACAGGCCCTCATTACCCTCAACCTACTACGGGCGTCACGTACCCAGCCGAAACTATCAGCGTATGAGCTCAGACGCGGGGTCTATGACTACAACAAACACCCCCTCGCCCCTATGGGCTGTCGGGTAATCATACACGACAGAGCACAAGAACGCGGTGCATGGCAGGACCATGGTACAAGGGGTTTCTACATTGAACCGGCCTTGAAGAACTACAGGAATTACACGTGCATCGGGGAGGCCAGCCGCGCTAACCGAATCAGCAACACAGTAGCATTTTTTCCCAAAACCGATATGCCCCATACCTCATCTACGGACCGGCTGCTCATGATCCTCCAAGACCTAAAGGAAGTTACCAGTAAGCCCCATACACCAATCCCATATATAGAACAGGGGACCCAAGTGAATGAGGCCCTACGGAGTATACGGGATCTGTTACATATGGGTACACGACAAAAGCGAAATCGTATGGGTACACAACAAAAGCAAAATGGACCCGGTACTGCACCTGGAGAACCCGCCATAGAATCGCACGAACCCCCAGGGGTGTCCATCGGGCCCAATACAAAATCAAACAACAAGCCGGCGGTGTCCAACAGGCCCAACACAAAATCAAACAATGAGCCAGTGAATGCGCGCGAATATAAAAAGTGTGTCGTAACAAACAACAAATGCAATCGGTCTTACGATCGATTGATTTAGTGAGCAAGATCATTGTTACAGTTCATTCGGCCTTATCGACGTCGATAGGTTAATTAATCGTCGTCAAATTACTCGTGGTCATTCGCGTAATTTTACCATACAAAACACACGTAAACTTAAGACACAAAACACACGCAAACCATCTTCGTTTGGTCTTTCTTTGTATCGTATTACCGTGTAATTCACCGTGATATCCTCATTGGAATATCACAGTATTTGTACCTTATTACGTAGAATTAGTACTAGGTTGTACATAGATTTTAGGGCATGATAGTGTTTTAGAGTTGTTAATTCTTCAAAGAGTGAGCTGACGAGGAGAATTTCCCTAAGAGGCAATCCACATGGATAATCACTGACGATTATTCACTCAGGATAAATAACCTTACGAATAAGGTTATTTGCCTTCGTGACTCTTCGTACGTACAAATATGCCTTTACGCGGTGAATTCCTTTCAGTCCCCTTCAGTCGTAAATCCTCCAACCGTTAAGCGGCTGGATTCTATGACTTAACCTATTCATCGTGAGTCATTGTCGTGATGAATACCAAACTGTATCCATTCTACCATCAGAGGCCCTATCAAAAAGAAATGGGGCGGCGTTTTGCCTTTCATTCTGGCTTGTATCATGGCATTTTGCCCTGATCCTTGCCGGTATATTGTATTCATGAATCAAATTATCCATTTCCGAAATGCTAATTGCAGATCGAACGTAAATCAACTTGTTGCTTCGGTCGAACGATCGATCGAACATTCCATTGAACGATTGATTTTTATTTCTTTACCACATGCACCGAGAACAATGTTCTCTGAAAACAGCACCACTCATTAGCTTTGTAAACAAATCAGCAATATTTGTCGAACCTGGTTCCTTTGCAACTCGGATAATCCCTGCTGCAATAGATTCTCGGGCCTTGTGGTATGCAATGCTGTTGTGCTTCTTCTTACATGGGCTTTCGGGTCGTGTAACATTTGTGACAACCGAATCATTATCACAATACACATTGGTGCTCCCATCAATTGGAACACCCATCATTCTCAACTTGTACCTTAGACCTTCAACCAATTCGATTGCAATTTTCAAAGCAATGATTTCAGATCCAAAAGTTGATGTCTCAACTGTTGTTTGTCTTTTGGAAAACCAAATGATCGGTGCATTATTAATGAAGATAATAACGCCAGTATGAGATCTCCTTGTTGCCTTGCATCCAGCATGGTCAGCATCGACAAAACAGCTCATCGTCACATGTTTTCCCAAAGCTTCAGGCATATCTGCTGGTATGACTTCAGCAGCACCAGGATAAAATTCAGACCAGTCACATTTTTGAAATTTACTCTCATCAACGCTTGGTACAGTATCATCGAAAACCAATTTCGACCTGTTGTACTTTTTCAAATATGCAAATATATGAAACAACTGATTCAAATGCCCAATCCTTGCATGTGCCAGATACCTTGACATCAGCGAGACTGGCATTACAATGTCCAGCCTTCCTAATTCACAAATCCACCTGAGAACTCCAATCAAACCTTGGTAATAATTTTGCAATTCAGGGTTCAATTCTTCTGATATATCAATTTCCGGTCGGTAATCATGTGACAGTGGACTGGACGCTGATTTTGGTAGATACTTGTAACCATATTTTTCAGTTCCTAACTCTTGTTCGACTGCTGCAACAGCTTTCGCCGTATACTTAGTGCTTGATAATGACCATCTTGGCTTTGAATCACCTTCAAAGTAGAATTTTCCAATATCTGCTCTCAGATACAGGGTTGGTTCTTCAATGGTATCATCCTTCAGTTTGAACTTGCGCTCAATATTTTCACGCTGGAACTTTGGATCTTCACCAGAACATAAGATGTCGTCTACATAGGCAATGAGAATTGCCCAGTATCTGGATCCATCTTTCCTGTTTTCAATTCGTAAGTGCACATCTGGATCTGCTTTGCAAGGTGAATATCCAAGATCTCTCAAATGCTGGGTGAGGTATGACCTGAAAGATGCACCTGCCACCGGCAGTCCATACAATGCGCGGACAATCTTGCAAGGCCTTCCTGCAAGATGAGGTGGAAAACCATCTTCAGCTCTCGCTTTTAGAAAGTATTTCTCTTTAATCGGGTCTGTCAAATATGCATTTTGAATATCAGCTGAGAGAACCTTCAAATCATTCAGCGCTGCCAGCAGGAAGAATATTCTTACTGAGTCTCGACTGGGAACCGATGAATAAGTATTTTCTTTTGCCACTGCAGAAACTTTATGACCGTCCCCTACCAACCTAGCCTTCCTTGTTAGGGATCCAAGCTTGATGTCAAAGATCATGTGGGTTGTTATCTGCTTATGGCCAACTGGAATAACATCATCATCAGAAAATTCAAACGCTGCCATGTTATTTGTCATTTCCTTATGAATTGCTCTTTCCCAGTGGTCAGTCCCTGTTTTCTTATCAATAGCCAGCGCTTGTTTGATTGAATGTGGCAATTCAACTCCATATTTGTGAGTCTTCAACCAATACTTGGCTGTTTTTGCCGCCTTAAGGATGCGCTCCTTTCTTCTCAAAATTTTGTGCACCCACCATCTGAATGCTGGTGATTTTTCAAGATTGTTGTTGACTGCATACTCGGCTAGTTACACTGGGAATGATTCTTTGACGTCGCTTAGCTTACACCAAGATTCGGTTCCATCTTTCCAACTGGCCAAAATTTGCCAACCCCTAGTCGTTGGCTTATGGCTTTTTCGTCCATTTTTGGCTATAATTGTTGCTTCCTCATCACTTAAAGCGGTGTTGTCTTTTTCATGATCAATGAGCTCATCCAGTAGAGTGAACATGCGCCCGTCATCGTCAACAGAACTATACAGACTCTCTGCAACAATATTTGCCGTGTATTCCTCCATGGTACCATCAGGTAGTTGCAATTTATACAGCCTCGTGTCTAGTATGGGATTCTCATTTCTGAGTCCTATCGGTCTGTTTTGCAAGTCGCGAACCCTATCCTTGACAACGCACCTGAGTCTTTCATCACCTCTTTCAATGATCACTTCATTCCCCAGATATTCATCTGGTTCATCAATATCTTCTACTGATGCTTCTGGTTCAGCCATTTCAAGTTTCAAATCAGGTGATTCTACTGGTTGATTCTCAAATAGCTCCATTTGGGGCTCCAGGTAGTTTTCCTGGAAGAAGGACGCACTATCCTTCACTTCATCTCCTATCTTGGATTCAATTGATTTGTCAATTGCTTCCATTCTTCTGAGGATATCTCTATCTCTCCATTCGAATTCTTTGACAGGTCTTATTGAATTTGTAGATATTGGTATTGCCGATTCAGTCAGGAGCCAAAAACAATCCCCCCCCACCTACCTTATCGCCTCGGGTGGAAGAATCGCCTTTATCATAGTAAAACACAAAATCATACCATTCTGATGAAGTGTATAGTGTAATATCAGGCCTATAGCCATGGACCAATTCAAATGGGGTTCTCCCCATTGAAGAAGGGTTGTTCGAGGCTGTTCGCTGCCTGATATTAGCACATAGCTCACCACAAAATGACCATAATCTCCTCGGTGACTTCTTCTTTGCAGACTTGGTTGTGATTGCACTACCAAGATGACCTATTGCTTGTTCTGCTCGATTTTGGAATGGGCAATGTGGTTGGATGAACGTCTGATGAATATGGCTGCGCTTTACAATTGAATTCCAGTGTGTCTTGTAGGTTCTTGGAGATCCTTGTTCTGGTGCACCATCAGAAATCAAATGCTCTGGGATTCCAATTTCGTGAATGAATGTTTTCAATCCTTGATGCGCCTGAGACTTGTCCTGTATTGGTATAAATACTTCAAAGCCATTTCCATTTGTGAAGATTTGTGCACATTTTTCTTGCCTCATAATACTGGTGGTTCTAGCGTGCCACGTATCAGTGTACCAGGTTCCTTGTGCAACTCTCTTGTTCCTGAAGCGCTGAGTAGGCAGCCTCTTCATCAATGGTGATTGCAAATTCCTGAGTGCCTTCTGCGTCGTGACTTTTAATGTCTGCTCAGCTTTCTTGAAACTAATATTCCAAGTTTTGGCTAGGCGTTCACAGTCAACTTTGTTTGGACCTTCAATTGTTATCACTGATGGCCCCCATTGATTTCTTCTGTCAAGAGACCTTCTCTCAAGTGTATTGTCAATTTCTTGCAAGCTAGGGGCCTGTTTTGATTCTTCTTCAGGAGCTTCCATAAAGTCAAATTCTGTATCATCAAACAAAAATTGGTCTACCCTTCGCGCGCTTGAAATATTCCTTACTGAAGAAATTCGATGAGCTATATTTCCATCTGTTGCAATCTGGCATTCAGTTAGCATTCTCCTTGTGGATACCTGATGGACTCTCATCAGTTTGCATTGCTGCATGACACTTGGATGCCGTTTGTCTAAGCTGGTCTTGGGGAGTTTATCTGTAACATTACTAGCAGGTTCTGTTACAACCGAACTTGTATCCATTGCTTGGTCCTCTTCTGTCGACATAGCTTGAAGGCTGAACTGGTCCCCTGAAATTGGATCTCCATTGTCAATGGCTAGCTCGGCCATCCTGAACTTCAGTGAATGTGGATCCCAGGGGGTATCGTTTGTTGCTATCAAATGTTGACATTCATCAAGCTCCATTCTTGTTGGCTTTCTTGTGGGAAAATATGAGATCACATTTCTCATACTCAGTTTGATAAAAACTTTCTTCGGATCATCATCTTCCATTGGAGTTTGAATTGTAATTCCATGCTTGGATCTTGAATCAAATTGACGAGGTGTCTTTTCAACAGAGTTGAAATTGCAGTCCCTCACTTGATTTGGGCATATCAAGCTGTTTTTCAATTTGTCACCAAAGTACAGTGCTTGATGGAACACTATGATGTACACTTGGCCTAACGTTGGGTTTGTCCATGCCGTAGCACAGCTTCCAATCGGGATTTTCTTGATGGGCTTGTATTCTTCAGAAAAAGGTGCAACATCAACATGTGTTGTGATCTGATCAGGATTCAGCAATACCATATTGCTTCCTGCCGCGGTAGTGTCTGCATGTGAGTCTAGCTCACAATATCCTTCTTCATTTTCCCCATCATCAAAATCTACAGGAACATTCATCTTGTATAATGACCGGCTTACCATTGTTAACAATTTGTGTTCTAGTGATAGTGTCCGGTTATTATGTCATTTCTTAGATTTTGAGCCAAAACTGTCACCCGCGCCTTCATTTTCAGTTTCTTTCTTTTTAGTCTCAGCAGCCTTGAGATTTCGTTTCTTCTTAGCCTGTCTCATCTGGTAAAGCTCCTGGCGCTGTTCTTTTGACATTGTTTTATAAACGCTTGTTGGGTAGGGCTTGCATTCAACTTTTCCTGTAAAAGTTCCAGTTGTCTTTTGCTTTTTGTTGCTTGATGTGCCCACAGAATATACACTTCTGGAACCCCTTTTATGCTTCCCATTTGCAAGCTTCTTCAATCCAAGGCGATTGGTGAATAGGATAAGGCATTCATTGAAATTGTCCCGGTAGTCTTTGCTCTCATCAATTGCATCGGCCTTGGCAGCATCAAGCCTCTCATCACTGATTGAATTGATAAAATCCCAAACAAATCTTCTTTCATTGTGGTTCTTTTCGAATCTCAGAATTGTTCCATGAAAAGCTGTCCAGTTTCGCTTGTGCTTGTTCCAGTCATAATTCTTAGAATCTCCAGTGTAGTGTGAATCTTTCATTTCCTGATATGTCTTGTTCAGAACCATAGTGATATTGGTATTGGTGTAAGCATGTTGCATCAGCGAAATGAAGGCGTTCCTAGCATTACCTGAGTTCAGGGCAGTGTTTTGGAAATGTGCCACATATTCCCAACCAGGACCTTTTCTTGTTGCATCACACAGCAACCTCCAGACAACGTTGTTGTCCTCATCATACTGGTGACCTGACAGGACGCCACATCTTTCATTGTAATCACTCCAAGTTGGATAAGTATCTGTTGGGCTTTGCCCGACTGTTCCAGACCTGGCTTCATCAGTAACAACCTCCTTTTCTTGGGGTCTTATGACATACAAGATTGGGAATCCCTCAGAGTTGAATCTGTACCTCAAGTTTTGTCGAAAACCTTCCTCCCATTCTCGGAACTTAGTAAGATCTTTTAGCTCAGGTGGAGTTGACTTTTCTTGTGATTTCACACTCGACTCCATCATCTTGATTCTGAATTGCTGTAGTTCGAGGTTGTTTGGGTTTGCTTTCCAGTCGATAGCCCTTGGCTTGACTCCAATCAACGGTTGATACCGGGCCCAATTTGCCCAAGTGAGAAGCCTCGATGACAGTCTGTTACCATAGTGGATACTTTTTGGATTAGGACAGTCCGGACTGATAGATTTCAATCCATGCATGAATGATTTGATGCTTTCCTTGTTGAGGTCTGTAATTTCACGAATATTAGACATCCCTCCCCTCATAATTTCTTCAGCCGATTCATAGTTGATACCAAAATCCATTAGGCTGCTCCTGAAAGCAAGCTGTTCTGGGTTCAGGAATCTACCAGTGTTGAATCCTCTGATTTTTATCCTGGGTTGGGATGACCTTCTACCCAGTCGATCTGCTCTTGCATCCTCGGCATTTTGGTTAGCATAGTTTCCTTCATCCTCATCATTTTCACTATCCGCATCTGGGTTCTCACCCCTCCTTTGTTGTTACTCTAAAAATCGACCAACGGTATATGATGTTAAAATTTAAAGAGATGTGAGCTCAGAGAGAGGCTCTTATTTTTACTACGTATATTCACTGTATCGGGGCTCTCTGCTGTATTTTACATGGTAGAGATCTTCCCCGGTTATTTGTTACCATTCTCATACCGATACTGTCGTTGCTGTTGCTGTTGCTGTATTAGCGTCGTGTCGGTCTTACTGCATCGGTCATTTGGCGGTATCGGTCATTCATGTTGTTAAGTAATCTGTTCGATGGGGCGTATGCTTGTTCGTGGTATATATGCTAGATATGAGGCCCATCTGGAATCGGTATTGATTTTCTTGATTGCAATAAGTAATTTCCTCACGGGATATCAAGTATATTCTTTTGAATGTACTTATGGATTCCAAGTGTTCACTTATTGGTCAGGTATTCGGATATGTCTTGTTTCTAACTGATTACTGCCTTTTGTTTGTAGTCCTAAGTGATATCGTTTTTACCACTTAGGGATTTCCAATTAGTGGAGGTGCATTTGATTCTAACAATTGATTGTTCTCGTATTCCGCACCTCGGTCGTCGTTTCGTTCGTTTTGTCGGTTTTTTTTCGATCGAATTTGATGCCGACAACAGTCCGTATTTTTCGCCGACAACATCCTTTCTGCATCTCTCATTGCTCTGATTCTCTTCTTTACTTCTTGGTCGATGATTCTCTTCATGGTTGAGTTTGTTTCTGGGTCCCCAAGGGCCCTTTCCATGACTTCTATGATTTTTTCTTCCAAATCTTCTTCTTCTCCCATACCTCCTCCATTGTTTTCATTAGAATCCTGTGGATCGTCCACTTCCATTTTTTCTTCTTCAATGTCATTGTTTTCGTTTGCTCTAGTTCGTACCATGGTGGAGAGTTGAGTGCTCTAATGGTTGGATGGTCGCTTTTGAAGAGAAGGATTCGAAATATTTGTTTCGGGATATTCGTTTCGGAATATTCGGAGGATGCTTCGGAATATTCGGAGGATGGTATTCAATGTGAGTCGGAAGTGGTATGTGGAGAGAGAATGTAATCGGAGGGTTGGATGTGAGATGTGGATGGTCAATAGTTGGTGACTGTTGAGTGTGATTTGCTTATCTGTTTTGTATTTATCCGGATCGAATTTTCGTTCCGGTTTGTATACTTTCTGACTATTCGGATCGTGTTTTTGTTCCGGTTTCTGTCTTTGTGTGAGCTTTTGCTTTTGTCGCAAATCAAGATTGTGAGCTTTCCTACCCTTTCTTGGGATTTTGCTCATTCTGTATTTCTGTGGTGAAAGATTGAAAGATTGTTTCCTGAGAATTTAGTGTTCTCCTTTTCATTTTTGGATCTTTCCGATCTTTGGGGATTGGTGTTCTCATATCTTTGGATTTTCGTTTTTCGTGCCAGATGCTCTTTGCAATCTGTTCCTTCTTGCGGGCAGATGCTCTTTGCAATCTGTTCATTCCGGTCTTTGTTTTCCACCACAGGATACTTGAGGCTCAATCTTCTAGCTCACGTCATTCTTGTTTTCAGTGAAAGATCAGTGTTCTCGGATATTGGTTCCTTTCAACTGATGCCAACCTGGGCGATTCGTTCAGCTGAATCGTCCAGTTTCTTTTCCCTTGCTCGTTTTGCTGGATCTCGAAACCCGGTGGAGCCACCACCTTGGTTCGATTCTTTGGTCTCTTCTTTCAGGGAGACCGCCCTGGTGTTGGTCTGTTCCAGGGCTCCACAGGCAACTGCCTCTTTTACATCCTTGAGGGTTGATGCCGGTAGCTGATCAGGCTAATCCGGATTAGTCTGGTCTTCGAGCTTAACTGCGTTTCTCGGTGAAACGCCGTCCTCAGCATTGTAGGATGCTGGCCACAGCCCGTAGATGCTGTGGGTCTGATAAACTATAAAAAGTGTGTCGTAACAAACAACAAATGCAATCGGTCTTACGATCGATTGATTTAGTGAGCAAGATCATTGTTACAGTTCATTCGGCCTTATCGACGTCGATAGGTTAATTAATCGTCGTCAAATTACTCGTCGTCATTCGCGTAATTTTACCATACAAAACACATGTAAACTTAAGACACAAAACACACGCAAACCATCTTCGTTTGGTCTTTCTTTGTATCGTATTACCGTGTAATTCACCGTGATATCCTCATTGGAATATCACAGTATTTGTACCTTATTACGTAGAATTAGTACTAGGTTGTACATAGATTTTAGGGCATGATAGTGTTTTAGAGTTGTTAATTCTTCGAAGAGTGAGCTGACGAGGAGAATTTCCCTAAGAGGCAATCCACATGGATAATCACTGACGATTATTCACTCAGGTTAAATAACCTTACGAATAAGGTTATTTGCCTTCGTGACTCTTTGTACGTACGAATATGCCTTTACGCGGTGAATTCTTTTCACGAACCTCCAAGGGTGCAGCATACACAACAAAACAGTGCCCGCCGGGGACACCCCTGGGCCGTGGGCACCATCATTAGGAAGAAGTTCAACTCCGGGTGGTATGAAGGTGAAGTAGTAGACTACGATCACACCAACCAATACTACAGGGTGAGATACACTGACGGGGACACGGCTGACTACACACATGGTGAGGTATCTTGATACTACAAATCCGACCAATACTACTCCAAACCCAAAGTTAAACCCAAGGCTCTAATGGGCAGTTACCCACGCGAACCGGTTCGTCTTCCCGTCCCGAAACAGGCCCTACAGGGAAAATCAACGTATAGGCCCCAGCTTGCATGCGGGGGATCCATATGGGATGATGACTTGAACAAGTGGGCGGCATACCGCGATCTAATCAAGCACCCCAAAGCACAGATTCAAGAATTATGGCTCAAGTCAGGCGAAGACGAGTTCGGCCGATTATTCCAAGGCTTTCAACCGAATAACATTGAGGGGATGGACGTCTTGGACTGGATCAGGAGGACTGACGTGCCCATACACAAAAGGGTCACATATCCCCGATATACAGTCGCCATACGCCCTGAGAAGGCCGACCCCTACCGGACAAGAATCACAGCGGGGGGAGACCAACTGGAGTACCATGGTAACGTGTCCACCCGAACAGCAAGCATGGAAACCATCAAAACCCATTGGAACAGTGTCGTGTGTCCTCTCCAGGGGCTAAATACTGCACCGGCGACATCTCTAACATGTACTTATGCTCCACACTGGAGGAACCCGAATTCGTAAAGTTCAGGTGGGACATGATCCCCCCCCGCATCAGATTAGCCTACCAGTTGGAAGGGCTCAAACAAGGGGAGTATGTATATGCCCGGATCAAAAAGGCATGGTATGGGTTAAAACAGAGTGGAAAGATCGCCCACGACGACCTAGTTGACCACCTCCAGAAATATGGATACACAAAGGCACCCCACACAGTGGGGCTGTTCCTACACGATGAACGAGACATTAACTTTACCCTCGTGGTGGATGACTTTGGAATCAAATGCACCCGACAAGAGGATGTAGATCACTTAGTCGCAGCCATCGGCACCAAATATACCTTCAAGGTGGACTGGTCGGGAAAACAGTATGTTGGGGTCCACCTACGATGGGACTACGACAAACGTGAAGTACGATTGTCTATGGACGGTTACGTAGAACAAGCATTGAAAGAATTTGAACACGTACGACCGACACGCACGTACGCAGGCCCATCACGCGCGGACGTCCCAGCCTACGGCAAAAAAATACAATACGCAAGGCTCGAGGACACGTCTACACTATCGGACAAAGAAATAAAATTCATCCAACAAGTCACAGGAAAATTCCTATTTTATGCCCGAGCAGTCGATAACACAATGTTACATGCGCTCAACGATATCGCCTCGGCCAAGAATAACAAAACAACATTAGCAGCCACAAAATATTTCCTCAACTATGCATCATGTAATCCGAACGCGACCATCATCTACAGGGCAAGCGATATGATACTACGGGTGGATAGCGACGCAGCGTACCTAGTGTGTCCTGAGGCCAGGAGCCGAGCCGGGGGATACCATTACCTCGGGGATACATCCGATCGCACATTCAACGGCGCTATACTAGTATTGGCAAAAATAATCAAAAATGTTATGGCATCCGCTGCCGAGGCCAAAGTTGCAGCTTTATTCCTGAATGCACGAGAAGCCTTGCCCATCCGACAATGTCTAATTGAACTGGGACACCCGCAACCGGCCACTCCACTGAAAACCGACAATAACACCGCCGAGGGCATACTCAACGGCACGATCAAACAAAAGAGGTCTAAAGCCATCGATATGCGATTCTATTGGTTGAAAGATAGGGCTCAGCAAGGACAATTCAATATTTTCTGGGAACCGGGAAAACATAATCTGGCGGACTACCCCACCAAACACCATCCAGGAAACCATCATAAAAAGGTAAGACCGATATATCTACATGAACCGGATAGTCCAGGGACCATCCAAGGGTGTATTGGAATACTAAACCAATCGTGATTACGTTCTACGTTTTACGTATACACAATACGTAAATACGCATACGTATTACGTTTTACGTATTACGTAAAACGTATTACGCAAACCGGTTTACGTAAAACGTAAAACGCGACCTTTACGAAAACGTAAAAGCCACAAGCTTCTATCACAAGTTTCTATCACAAGCTGAGCGCAATAAGTAAATAATACATAAGCGCTAGTGAGTATCAAAATGATACTTAAAGCAATGAACAGAGGTACGAACTCCCGTGCCCCCACACGAAAGAAAGACAAATTAGTAAATGAGAGAACAATATGGTCCAGAAACAATCCGATCAGAATCTTATCGATAACTCTTTCCAACACCGTAAAAAGAGCAAAATAACGAAAATACTAAAAGTAACTAAACTAACCCAACGCCGTCTTACAGCCTTGGTCTTATTACGGATAAGGCACTGTCCCCTCAGCCGCCACTTGTATTTCAACCTGAAGGCGAACTTCAGCAGAATGCTTTTTGGCACCAAATCTCGAACTTTTTTGTTTGGTCGAAATTACATATGTTGTCGTCTAAAAAAGTACGGACCTTGTTGGCATCGAATTCGAACGAAAAAGATGACTAACCGAGGTGCGAAATCTTAACAAGGAGTAACAGAGATACGATTATTTTTGATGATCGCGTCTTAGTCTAGAAAAGCGCCGGTAGCAAACGTACAGACGCACGGACATTTGGAGCTACACACGAATGAGATAACACACGAATGACTAACAGACAAATAAGCGAGCCGACTCGCTAAATTGCTAACCGTAAGGGTGCGCTAATAGTGCACCAATAGAGGTTCGATACAAGTAGTCATCTTACATGAAAAACAATCACAAATCTAAATACTAATACTTGAAATCACTGAATACTACTAGAATTACCTAGTGGACTACACGTGTAAACATGTTAGTGAAGTAGTAAGCTCACGAGAGTAAAAATAGAGTTTATCAGACCCAAATGGACTCAAAGAGTCTGGGTAACAAAAATGAAAGCTGATTGCCGACTGATCACCGGTTAATCACCGTCTGAAGCCAAAGGCTGGTTGTTAAAGACCCTCCTCAACAGAAGAGACTCAGGGGCTTAGAAGGTTAACAACACTAGCGCAGCAGAGCACACCTGGCTAATACCCGTGGCTTCTACTGAGGTTTGTAAGGAGAAAAGAACACCAAAAGATTGTTATTCACCTAAGAAGACACTTGCAAGAGATCCCCATCGATGGGGATAGCAAAGAGACGTGTCAAAACCTACAACAGCCAATTAACGGCTGGAAAGAATGTGACGTACGTGTGTTCAGTACTAGGAAGCACATAACGGCTACAAAAGAACCGCTAATAAAGAGAGGCACGCGACCTCGAGAACGTGACCTCGAAAACAAATCAAATGGGAATCAAATTTAATTCCTACAGAAAAGAGCTCAGGTATACTCACTCGTATACAAATGATATGATGACAAAACCAGCCGAGGTAATATACATACCCAGTATTGGATAAACACATACACAAAAAATAGAAATGACAAAAAATGCCGAACCAAATATTTAATAAGAGACGAACAAATATTTGATACCGTTTCGATAAAAGGGAAACAACTGTTGAGCTTAAGTATTGGGGAACTGAAAAATTTGAGTTTGGATAGGAATCATTCCTCACACCGTGGAAATGAACCTGTTTACTAGCAAAAGCGCGTGGGAAAGAAAATACTCCACAAGTTGCTTCGAAGCTCAGAAAATCACAATTACAGCTTCCTCACCAAAGCAAAAGCTAACAACCTCCTTATTTCAAGCCGAATAACTCCTACAACATACTCCGAAAACAACACCATGGCGCCACCAACCAGAGCTCAACTGGCCGCAACCGCGGCAGCGGCAGCAGCAGCAGCAGCAGCAGCAGCAGCAGCAGCAGCGGACGCGGCGGCGACGGAGGCTGGAGGTATCCTGGTGGGCCTACTACCTCCATCGGTAACAACAAGGTTGGACCCGGAACAGCTTGAGCAACTTACAATATCTTTGGTCCCAAGGCTATCAAGCAGGAACTTATCTCTATCATCCACAGCAAGAGAAGCCAAGGAAAGAGCAGACGCCAATCTTGGCATCCCTGGCTACGCAGGGGAAAGGGCGCTAACAGCAGCTGAAGTCTGTTTCAGGAAGATCCTCGAGTCCTTTGGAGTCAACAGGCCTACAGCCAATGAGATATTCAGACATGGATACTCCAACACCAAGGCTGTTGCAGATCTCAATTCAGAAGGGATCAAGTCTTTCCTAGGGTCGTTAAGCAAGGCAAAACACCATCTATGCCCGGATCCACAAGAAGTCTTTATTGGTAGAGCGTTCGGCGATCGACTGAACCTATTTGTGGCTTGGATTAGGTTCCAGCCTATAATAGGCGCAAAGGCCACTGAAGTGGACTGGATAAAGGACCCAACGGCCGAGATAGATACACGGGAACGCTTGAGATCTACAAAGGAGGACGATGAAAATACAGCAGTAAAGGATCTGACGCTACCCGACAAACTGACTACGATGTCAAAGTTCAGGGAATTTGATGAGAACTTACGCGAATACCTACGGCATAAGAGGGGCGTCACCAAAACATCCCTACTCTACACGATAAGACAACAATCTACAGCCGGAGAAACCGACAGGTGTGGAACTATCGGTCCAGGCCCAGACAACGCATACTCCGACTGGACTGAGTATGCAATGAGGTGCACGATCCATGCCAACTTTCATTGGTCCAAAGACAACAATACTCTTTGGGGGATATTGTTTAATTTGGTAGGGTCCGGACCTGGTTGGTCCTATATACAAAGCTTTGGGACCAAAAACGGGGTAGGAGGCGATGGACGTAAGGCGTATTTCGCCCTCTACTCTCAGGCATATGAGGAGACCAACATAAAGCTGATTGTTGAAACCAAACGGCAATTTATCCGGGAATCAGTATACACAGGGGATTCCAAACACTACAATTTTGACAGGCACAAGAGGCTATGGCACAATGCAAAGCAAACCTTGATAAGATACAAGGCATTCCTGCCCGAGGATCAGTTTGTGTATGGCTTCATACGATCCCTACAGGATGTACAACTCGAGTAATCCATCCCAATTGTAATAACAGAAGGATCTGACTATTATGCAAATTTTGAGAAAGCCTCAGCGTATCTTACCCGGGCACTCGGAGTAAAGAAACTCCAGAATCAACCAAACAAGAGGGGTCGGAACGTGTCAGCCTTCACTAACAACAAAAAGAGGAAAGGTGACAACAAACGCGGCAACTTCTCTTCCAGCAAGCCACAAGGCAACAACAACAACAGTAGTGGTGGTTCGAAAGCACAACCAGGGACCTATAAAGGGCCCGTTGAATGCAAGTTCTATCCACGAGAAGTATGGTTAAGCATGTCTAAAGAACAGCAACAAAGAATCCGAGCGCTAAAACAAGCAAAGAATGCAAGCAATAGCGGGGGCAACCAACAATCAAAAGTCGCAGCAGCCACTGCTGCAAACCCTCCCAATGACTACAGTTCAGCGGGAAACCAGTTTGGCTGTCACAGCCATATTGGAAACGGGAATGGGAATTGATTTGCCGGCTGGGGCCTTAAGATAGAACCTCGGGTAGGCCGGCCAATAGTCCATCTCAAAGAGATGGCCCAGTCATCCAGTGTTAAGCCAGGCCGGTGCCAGCTGGATAGCCATGCAGACACGACTGCAGCAGGATCTAATATGGTATTACTCGATCCACTGGATTCTATAATGACATTTGCTGATGTTGCCCCATTTTCTGATGTGTACTCACCAATGAAAGATGTCCCTATCGCCCGTTGTTCTACTGCTTGGACAGATCCAACGGACGGTATCACATACATATTGGTATTCGGACAGGCCCTCTATTTTGGAGAATCACTGCAGCACAGTCTGATATGCCCAAACCAAATACGAGAATGCAATTTGAATGTGGTTGAAGACACACCAAAAAGATACTGCAATTCTTCCAGTCACAGCCTCATCTTTCGGTCTGAAGGTTTTGAATTGACAATACCATTGCGAGTCGACAGCGTTCTGTCATACTTTGACACACGCAAGCCAACACGCCGCGAACTCGATACATGTGACCACGTCCTTGCAACCAATACACATACCTGGGACCCATATGCCCCCCACTTTGAAGAAGATGAAGAAGCAGCCAACGCATCTTTCCCACGAGTGGTGGCAGCCCTCTCAGGAGGAGGACCGGCTGGCACAGTCAAGTCTTGGATAAGATCCACAGACAACCCTATACACATCAATGTAAAACACCAAGAGTATCAACTCAGATACCTACAGAAGATCTGTACCACCCACACTCAATGGTCGGGGTATACTCAACAAGAGATTGGCGACCGGTTACACTCAGCTTTTGTTAAGAGTACCGGGGACGGAGAAAGCTCAGAGATACTCCAAATTTCAGCTACTTCAACCAAAACTTCGATTTCACTAACAGAGGAAGAGCTTGCCACCCAAAAGGAAGCAAAAGCTCGGACAAAAGAAAGAAAATTACTCCGACGCCAGCAAGATGTGATAGATAAGGAAACTTCCCTAGAGAAGAGATTGTTCATCCGGCGCGTACAATGGGGACCTCCGATAAGGATTCCGGAGAAAGTGGACAGATATGATTCAAAAACCATTGCAAAGATGTGGAACATCAGTGTTAAGAGGGCCAAAGAAACGATTAAGGTCACTACCCAGGAAGGCATAAGAGACCTTATGCAACCAATCACCCGCAGGCTAAAGACCCAAAAGTGGAGAAACAGAAAAGTACTTAAGGGTTGGTGGTTCGCTGATACCATGAAGTTCAAAGTACTGAGTATCATTCGGAATGATACCGATGCACAGATCTTTACCAATGGGAAAGGTTATGTGGCATTCTATCCAGTAAGAGGGGAGAAATGATGCCACGATGGACTATCTTGCTTCATAAATGAGGTAGGAATACCGGAACATCTTGTCACTGATGGGGCAAAGGCCCAAGGAAATCATGAGACACACAGCACTGGATGGACTAGACTTCGATCGGAGTATCGCATTCGCCATACCTATATACAGCACCATTGTTGGTGGCAGAATACAGCAAAACACAGTGCAGGGGACCTAAGGAGATCAATCCAATTGATGACTTCTAAGAAAGGAAGTCCGAGGAGGTGCTGGGCCTTTTGTGGAATGTTGGCGGCCAGAAGGTTAAGTAACACCGCATCTGGGGATCCATCTGCTATGGGAAGGACAGGATTTGAGTTAGTCCATGGATATACTCCGGATATAACCCCATACATGATACATGATTGGTATGATTTCATCCAGTGGTACGACCTACAGGATAAGTTGGAGAAATACGGACGATGGCTGGGCCCATGTGGGGATACTTATGGAGGTGGCGATTGTCATTACGTATTGTATAAGACTGGAAAAGTACACATAACAAACAGCACACGGCCTATATCCGAAGTGGAGTGGAAGCACCCAGACACTATCCTGCAGTTGGAGGAACACAACAAACTACTTAATGAAAGGATTGGTGATGAGGCAAAGCCCTCGGATACTTACCTGGAAAACGAGTTAGGGGAACCACCCTTGGGCCTATTCGATGGCAAATATGAGGGTGAGGACGAGGTACTTATGGCTGAGCCAGAGGCGTCTTCCCCGGACATCGATGATTTAACCGACAATCTTGACAAGTACCTTGGAAGTCAAGTGGTACTGCAGATAGGGGACCAACGGATTCACGGTACGGTTAATAACCGGTACAGGGATGCAAGTGGGATCTTAGTTGTAGAAAAGAATAACAATCCACTCCTAGACACAAGATCCTACGAGGTTTCTATGCCAGATGGATCCAACAAGATCTACACGGCAAATGTGCTTGCGGAGAATCTCTATTCCTCCGTGGATGACAAGGGGCGCATGTACTGTCTCCTGAACAAGCTACTTGACTATGAAAAGGGTAAGGAGGCTCTGACGATACAGCAGGCAACTATCACTACTAAGTCCGGACAAACACAGACTAAGCCAACAACCAAAGGGTGGAGAATCCTGGTCAGTTGGAAAGATTGAACTTCTTCTTGGGCAAAGTTAAGTGACATGAAGGAAAGTTTCCCCGTCGAAACGGCTCTGTTTGCCAAAGAACAAGGCATAATAGATGAGCCAGCTTTCAAGTGGTGGGCCTATCGGGTAATTCAGAAGAAAGATTGGATTATCTCCAGCGCCAAGACCAAATATTGGACCAAATCCCATAAGTATGGGGTTAGACTACCAAAAACAATTGCTGAAGCAAGAAGGATAGATGAGGAATCCGGCAGTGACTATTGGGCCTGGGCTATTGCAAAAGAAATGAAGAACAATTTCATAGCCTTTGAGTTCAACGACAAGGACAAAGTACCGGTGGCACATACAAAAATCACTATGCACATGGTATTTGACGTGAAAATAGATCTAACCCAGAAGGCCCGACTTGTTGGCGACGGGCATAAAGTGCCTGAAATATCACAGGAGTATACTTACTCAAGCGTGCCCAGCAGGGATTCAGTCCGGATGTTCTTTCTAGTCGCTGCACTTAATGACCTTGAGGTCTTAAGTGCCGACATCCAAAATGCATACTTAACCGCACCAAATAAGGAAAAGTACTACACAGTGGCTACACTGGAACAAGGATTTGCACCGGAGTTATGTGGAAGGCCCTGCAAAATTGTAAGAGCTCTATATGGTTTACCAGTCGCGGGCGCATCATTTCAATCTCATCTGTCTGAGCACTGAAGGGGATTTGGATATAAGTCTTGCAAAGCGGATCCGGACGTATATATGCGGCTGGCTGTAAAGAAAGATGGCTCAGCATATTACGAATACTGTGTGGCATATGTGGATGATATCCTTGTATGTGGAATGGATCCAAAGTTCCAAATGGATGCAATCGAAAGGCAATTCAAACTGAAGGATGGGACCGTTGAACCACCCACTTTCTACCTAGGGGCAGACATTGGCAACAAACACGTCCGTTGATGGGGCTGAGTACTGGTCCATGTCTTCAACTAAGTATACGTCCAAAGCTGTTAAAACTGTTGAAGAGGAATTGAGTAAAGGGCAATATGCCTTCAAGATACTCCCAAAATCTGCAAAATCACCATTGGTAACTGGATATAGGCCCAAAATCGACGCCTCACCGGAACTTGGTTCAGAGAAACAAAACTATTACCAGGGTTTAATAGGTATACTCCGTTGGATATGTGAACTCGGAAGGCTAGATATCGTAATGCCTGTTTCACTTATGTCCCGGTATCTTGCACAGGCCCGAGAAGGGCATCTAAACCAATTGTTTCATTTGTTTGCATACTTAAAGAATTACAGCAAATCAAAGTTGGTGTTTGACTGCTCCATCCCAGAACTTGATGAATCAGCATTCCATGAATGTGACTGGGCTGAATTCCATCCAGAAGCGGGGGAACTAATTCCTCCAGATATGCCCAAGCCACAAGGAAAGGCCGTAACTACCACATGCTTTGTGGACGCCGACCACGCCGGTTGCAAGGCTACTAGGAGATCTCATACAGGAATCATCATCTTTGTTAACAGGGCACCAATCCTATGGTTTTCTAAGAGGCAAACAACCGTTGAAACATCCACGTTTGGTTCGGAAATTGTGGCACTCAAGATTGCAATTGAAATGGTAGAAGGCCTACGGTACAAGCTCAGAATGATGGGCATACCTATAGAAGGACCAACCAACACGTATTGTGACAATGACTCGGTTGTTAAGAATGTAACACACCCAGAAAGCCCCTGTAAGAAGAAACACAACAGTATTGCTTACCACAAAGCGCGCGAATGCATCGCAGGAAAGATTATCCAGATTGGCAAGGAACCCGGTGAAACTAATATTGCAGATCTACTCACTAAGCTTATGGGTGGAGTAAAGCTATTCTCCTTATGTAGGAGATGCATGTGGAGGTGCAAATAAAAGGACCGACCCTTAAGGTATCTTCTACAAGTAACTAACACTACGAGTACGAAGACACGGGGACTCTAGAAAAGCGCCGGTAGCAAACGTACAGACGTACGGACATTTGGAGCTACACACGAATGACTAACAGACAAATAAGCGAGCCGACTCGCTAAATCGCTAACCGTAAGGGTGCGCTAATAGTGCACCAATAGAGGTTTGATACAAGTAATCATCTTACATGAAAAACACTCACAAATCTAAACACTAATACTTGAAATCACTGAATACTACTAAACTTACCTAGTAGACTACACGTGTAAACGTGTTAGTGAAGTAGTAAGCTCACGAGAGCAAAGCTAGATTAGAATCAAACGCACCTCCACTAATTGGAAATCCTTAAGTGCTAAAACCGTGACAGGCCACATGATTCTAGGACCCCATCGGCAATGAGACTTGCAAGTTCTTTCCTGAATATCTCCTCTCTCTGGTATGCTACTGGATATGGCTTCAGGTGGATCGGTTCCACGTTCCCCTTGAGCTCTATGTGTATCTCTCTGTGCCGGTAGCATCCTAGTTCCCCATTGAATACCACTTCGTGTTTCTTCAGCATCGTTTGGAATTGTATCTTCTCTTCGTCTGTCATATGGGTTTGTTTGTATGCAACTTCTTCCGCTGTAACATGCTGATAGCTCCTATCGAGTATCTCGTCTTCTTTGTTGCTAAATAACTCTGCGTCTGCTGCTTCATTGGCTGTTACCTTGATCATTTTCGAAGGCTGCTTCATAGGTATTGTCGTATCTATCCATGTAATCGTATGTGTGTCGAAGGACATCACTATGCCCGCCATTGATAGGAAATCTCTTCCCAGTATTATGTCGCAACTACAGTTCGGTGAGTCAAATATTGATGCAGAGATCCCACTAATTCTTCTACCATTCACGAATTCTGGCATTTGCAGCGCTTCCAGTCTTACTTCATATGAGGTGTCGAAAGCTCCATTGGTTGTTGTTGTTACGCGTTTATGTCCCACATGCTTTGGCTGCACTCCAAACGGCATGGATTGCTTGTTTATCATTGTTTTGGTGCTTCCGGAATCAAGCAGCGCTGTGTACGGCCTGTCCGCTGCTACTCCTTCTATTTCTTTGATTTTCATTAACACCGTTGGTATTGAGTCGACTGCAGCGGTGGCCCTAGGCCCTGCTGTCTCTTCCTTGGTGGCCCTTGGCCCCTTATTCGTCATTGCGGCGTCTTGCCTTTTTCGTTTTTCGGCCTCTAGCCTTCTTGTCACAGTGGCCCTCGGCCCTGATCTCTCCCCAGTTGTTTGGAGTGCTCTGAAAGATGAGGAGAAAACTGTCGATTTTAGCTAACTTGAATTGGTTATTACATTAAATTGTTGTTTGAAATTGTGAGCAGATTCATCCACTCTTTTCTAAGATTACTAAATTGGTGCATCGGCCTGCTAATACTCCAATGCACACACACTAAATCACTAACATTCACATCGACCCGCTAATACTCTGATGTGCTGCACGTGCCCTGTACCTCTTATTACCAAGGGCTGTAGGCCTTTACCTTGCGCCCTGTAGATTCGGTACATAAGGACCTATTTTTAGTAAGAAGGAGAACCGGGTCGGTAAGTGGTAAAATCTCATTCCCACTTCCATTCCCGTCTCCATTCATGTTGGTCCATTCCTGTAGAAGCAAGATGACTCGTACGATTGATTCGTGTCTCATCTTTTGTTCACTCGTGTCTCATTTGTTCAATCGCGTGCGCCCTGTTTTAGTTCGCACGCGTCTTGTTTAGTTCGCACGCGTCACTCGTGCCTCATTCTTTCAGTTGCACGCGGTTCATTTCGATCGACTTCAAACACACTCCCTGCTTCAAAGGATAATAGACTCAGTCAATGATACTGTTTCAGAATTTGGTGTAGGCCGCATGAGCTTCTTCTACCTCTCTGTCATCAGTTGAGAAGCTCACATCCTTGTTGCTTTTGGCCTTTGTGGAGTACTCATCTTTTCCATAGAACTTGGAACCTTGCTTTTCGAATAGGGCTCCAGTAAGGTTCTTGGTGAAGATATCACTTGTCATCTCATCGCCTGTCTTGCACATCACCTTGATGATGCCCATTTCCTTGAGCTCTCGTAGAAAATACTGTTTAACTTCAATATGTCTGGTGCGACCTGTTATGGACCAATTGTTGCAGAAATTAACTGCGCCCTTATTGTCCACATATATCACCATAGGTAGCTTGATTTGCAGTCCTAGACACATCATCACTCTCCAAATGTACAGCATGTCTTGTACACATAGTAGCTGCATACAATTTGGCTTCCATTACTGATAGAGCAATGATTGGCATCATTCTTGATCTTGCAGTCACATTGGCACCATTCAGCCAAGTGGACCAGCCGTTGACACTGTGGCGAGATTCGTCCTTGGCATACTCTGAGCCACTGAATCCAATCAACTCGAAAATGAAGTTCTTGGTGCTATCCCATACTGCATTTGGGGCCAATGGAAGACCTCTCTTGGGTGTTCCCGCACAGTATTTCATCACTCGCTTTAGTGCCTTCATGTGGGACTTCCTGACTTCAGTCATGAACCTAGACAGCTCCCAAACAGCGTTTTGTGTTTCAATTTGTGACCATCTCATCATATGCAATAGGATGGCTGTTCCGGACCTGTATTTGGTCTGAGCTTCCTTGGTGAGAACACTGTCAGATGGCCCTTCACCTTCTTTCTTCAACACTGATCCTGGTTCTGCTGGAGTTGCCGGATTGCCTCTGCATTCATCGAGCTCAAACTCATCAATGAATCTCTTGATCTTGACTGGTTGGGTCATTTGAAGGGTTCTGTTCTTCTTGTCTTGCTCGATGTGACATCCAACATACTCATCCATCTCTCCAACGTCCTTGCATTCAAATAGGGACTTGAGTTGCTCTTTGTGCTTTAGTACTTCTGTCTCTTCACCTATGATGCAAAAACGTCGACCCATAGCAACATCAGAAGTAGCTTGTTGTTGATCCACCTGAAAAATAAACATAAGTCGGCCTTGCATCTCTCCATCTGCATGATATGCATTGCTTGTCGGGCTTCTCTCCAAAACTGTATTGCTGCTTTAATTGTGCCATAAAGTGTTTTCTGCAATCGGAGAAGCACATAAGAGGGATAGAATTTCTGATAGCCCTCAGGAATCTTGATGAATATTTTCTCTCCATTCTGAAATTTGCCATTCAGAAAAGCGCCTTCCACATCCACAATGTAGTGGATTGGTTTTGTCGGTATCGGTACAGAAGAACTCGGATAAAAGCAGTGATTCCTTCTCAGAAGGAAACTTGCTCTTTGGAACCATGGGATCTAATTGGATAGCGGATTATTGTCCATTGGATCCATGGAACACCAGATTCACTGCCCAGTGTGATCCACCCAAATTAATAGGGATAATGAACAATCTTCTTTTGGGACTCATGGTGAAGTCAAAATTAATTGATTTCCTATATTCTTCCTTGTCACTTGATAAATACTCGTAGAACATCAGATACCATCGGTGATGCAGACATAGACATCATGAAGCACCAAAGTGAAATAGTGTAGTTGCTCAACCATGCAGCAGCCAAATCTCCAGGTGCCGAAAAATCTAAAGACCGATAATCATCAACAAAAGATTCGTAGCTATCCCACGACGTTTTTGGCACACCAGTAGCAAAAGATCTGTCGTATAGTGTTAGGTAGTTTCTCGCTGTACCTTCCTTGAATATATCAACAAACATTGGCCACAACTTTCTAGCAACCTTTTCAATCACAAACTGAGATATAGGTAGACCCAAAAACCCGGACAAAAAACTCTGGTTTTTGTTGAGTTTGTTGGCATGTTTCTGCCCATGAAGAAAAACACCAAAGCAGTGAGCAAGTTCTCTATCAATCAAAACAGGATCCAAGCCTTGGTTTTCAGAGTATTCCTCATGACACTTATTGAAAAATGATAAAATTGCAGACAGGCCTGCTAGGTCACACTGAAAATATATCCACATCAGTGTGCTTTCATCTGGTTGCGGAAGATATAGTTCCTCAGAGTAACCACCGGAAGAGTAACATATTGAATAACAGTTCAAACCAGTTTCAGTAGAAGAATGGTAGGCAATGTCAACATTGCTTTTTGAGGCATGACCTATCACAAGCGACATTAAAATCTTTTCAGCTTGTGGTAGTGTGATTTCAAGCCTTTGATCACCCTTGATGGAGGTACCTAACCATAGAACGCATTTGTCAACAATCGCCAATCCTTGTTTATACTCATAGAGTTCAACATTGTCCTAAAAAGTCCGACTATCAATTTCAAATTGTGGTTTCTCTATCTTGTCTGTTGCACTTCGGATGTATTCTGACTGAATTATAGTAACACTGAACCCATATATTTCTGTACTTACGTCCACAAGACACTTACTGCCAAGACGTGATTCGATAAAAGAAGGTCGAATTGTTTTGGGCAAAAAGGGACCCGACCATTTATCATTCATAGATTCCTCCAAGTCTTGAAAGAAATGTTTGGAAACCTTTCCTACCATTGACATAAGACTGACATCTAATCCACCAACCTTGATTCTTTGTGGTTTGGGGGGGGCTCCAGTCAATCATACAATTGTAGATAGGTATCCGTATATCAGGAATTGCTGGGTGAACAATCATGAAAACATTCTTGTCCGTTTTCCGAATTACAAACGTAGCTTGTTTCTTATCTCGGCATTCTATTGTCAAAGCTTCTGTAACGTCGCATCGATTTGTTATCTTTCCATTAGCAGGGCTACCATTACTTTGTATGTATTGGAAATGATTGGAACTCCGAGTGAACGTTATAGGGCCTGTATCCATTCCTGGTACAGGCGACAAACAAGGACTCTCCCAATCTATAATGTAGTTGGATGAGGTTGTGCTGACCTCATCTGTTTTAGGGGGGGGGCGAGATCCTTCCTCCGTGCGGTATAACTCAGCATTGGCAATTTCTTGTTCAATATGGTGTTTTGCATCAATAAGTTTACGCTGTTCCCAAAAGCTTTGTTTTTCCTCCACGGATGAAAGTTGACCAAGACAATCAGAACAGAAAGATTCGTCAAGTAGCTCCAGCTCGTTTTTAAATATCCATTCTTCTTTTTGGGTATTTGGGGGTTTGGTATAACCACGATGGCAAATTACACAAGTAGAGGATGGGCGGTGAATCATCTTATCAGCGCATCTCAAACAAAATCCATATTCGTCAGAGCAAAATTGTTCAATACGGCCATGGAAATAGGATTTGCAATACTTATTGCGGCACCTTTTTTTTACGTCGTTAGACCAAATTGTTTGGTCGCCAAAATAACAGCGAGACCCACTGGCACATAGCAAAGCCCCTTTTTGGCAGTTATTGAAATCCGAATTGGCTGCTTTGCAGTATAGATTTATATGGTCAGATGGATTCTTCAGTTTGGATCCCATGATGTCTTCTCTGACTGCAGAAGGATTATCAGTTATTATGAACTTGCCACATTTTACATTGGATTCTGAACGATGAACGACATCAGAAAACCTATTTTGGGACAAGGCACCACTCACTAACTCCCTGAGACAAAATTTGTTCATATTCGATCTGTAGCGGATATCGAGAACAAAAAGAAGTGCTCTCAGCTCTTTGGTTGTCACGAGTTTAAAGTCTTCGAGCAATGGTATTCGCTCTGATAGGGTTCTTGTGTCGATAATTGGTTGGGGCTTTGTGACTTTTTTCTTTGAGTTCCGCTGGGGGAGTTTGATACTGTTCCTTTTAGTGTCAACCATAGGACGTCTTTTGTGCTTGGGTTTGTGTGTGTCATGCTTGTTGAAAGAAGCTGGGCCTGAGGAATCGTCCGCAAAAAGATGGTGGATACTCGTTGGAGTAATGTATTTCTCAAGTGTAATAGACAGTGACAAGGACACTTGGTAGCAAACCTTATTCACCTGACTTGTTGTCGGCGAAAAATACGGACATTGTCGGCATCAAATTCGATTGAAAAAGCCGATGAGAAAATTACAACGGAGGTGCGAAATACGAGATACAAATACCGCCAATCAAGGCTTAGAATCAAATGTACGTCCACTACTTGAAAATCCCTAAGTGGTAAAAACGATATCACTTAGGACTACAAACAAAAGGGGTTAATCGGTTAGAAACAAGACATATCCAAAGATCTGAACAGTAAGTAAACACTTGGAATCCATAAGTACATTCAAAAGAATATACTTGATATCCCGTGAGGAAATTACTTATTGCAATCAAGAAAATCAATACCGATTCCAAATGGGCCTCCTCATCTATCACAAATACCAAGAACAAGCATATGCCCCATTGGATAAAACACTTAACCTCGTAAAGACCAATACCATCAAATGACCGGTACAGTAAGACCAACACGACGCTAATACAGCAACAACAACAGCAGTATCAGTACGATGAAGATAACAGTAACAGATAACTGGGGAAGATCTCTACCAAGTAAAATACAGCAGAGAGCCCCGATACAGTGAAAATACATAGTAAAAATAAGAGCCTCTCTCTGAGCTCACATCTCTTTAAATTTCAATTATCCAATACCTTTCGGTCAATTTTCAGAGTTACAACAGGTTATAGAGCCCTTATACCTTCCACTAACAAGTGGATACCTTAAGCTACCTATCTCCGCCCCGTACAGCACCTCCACTGTCGGTTACAGCCAGAGAATACTTGGTACGGGACTCGCACACCGGGCTGTATCAATAGACCTCCCCCCGCCTCTCTTCCCTTCTTTCTTCCCCTCCTTACTCGCGAATCAAGGGGTGTATACAGATCCCTCTACCAAGAATCTTCTTCTGTAATACACTACCAAGAAGCGTACGTATCAAGGGGTGTATCTACAGAACATTATACCAAGAATCTCCTTCTGTAATACACATAACCGTTCGAAAACACCGACATCGCCGTTAATCCATTTCGTTTCGACGACTACGATCGATCAAACGATCCTTATTACTTCGGAACATTCCTTCGGTCATTTCTGCACCTCCGAGGATCGTTCCGACAATCGATCGAATCGACAATTCGACGATTGCTCCCCAACAAGCGATACAAGTACTTAATTACATTGCATCATCGACGCTCGTTCTCAAGGTTAATTTGTAAATTCGTTTTCATTGACAACAAGTACGATCGAACGAACTACCAATCCAAGGCCGCTCGCATGATTACAATACGATTACATTGAAACAAGAACACACCACCGCACGCCGGAACGACGACGACAATCTCTAAATCATGCCGCCTGCACCTCCATTTGACTAGAATCAAATCCAGGAAATTGCAATCTGATTTGGGACATTCAACACCAAAGGCAATGCCCACAAACATGAGGCCCTCAACGACTCATTCCAGCATGATCTAGAAGACACTGCTGGCCTGTTCCTCACAGACGACGCCGCCAACACTGAAGGACCCAAGACTCTGGCTCCAGATCCCGTTACCATGCTCAAGGAAATTATTGTAAATGCAATCATGGATATCATCCCCCCCAAGGAACAAACTGAGATCAATAAGGGACACATATCCACCCTTTTTGCAGACGCTTGCCTCTGGTATGTCGCTCCAGACAAAACAACGAAGAGAATCAGAAACAAACACTCAATGGAAAAGGCAGGAGCACTAGCTATTGCACAAGGAAAAGAAACCCTCCTCATAGAGATCAGGGCAACACACTGGGGCTTCAAATCAAATTGGGATGCACTACATTTTGATGAAGTCTATGACACAAAAATCTACAGCTTCCCTGAAACAGATGACAACGATGAAGATGCCACAGCTCCAACCCCAGTGCCCGTGGCAGCAGGCACCGACATGCAACAATTGACCACCCTACTCCAGCAATTGGTCAACAATTGCAACAACAACAACAACAATGCTGGTGCCAACCACCAAGCGACACTCGACCTACCATGGAATCCAGCAACCTTACCCCCACCAGTTAAGGAGCGATACTAAAGGAGAGATGAATTCCTCACCCAAGATGATATGAAAGACTTCCCAATCACCTACACAGATTCATCGGGAAATGAAACAATTGTCAGGCAAAACTACTACCTACACAACCTAGGCAGTGGTAGAAATGACCAGCGCCTGATCACTAGAAGTGGTGACTGCTTTGATCTAACCAGAGCCTCCAACAAGTCGAAGGTAGCAGCTAGAGACAAACTCTTTCTCTCAGGATTTCCACAACTAAAGGATTCGTCCCACCCTCAAGTTAGAAAATGGTACAGAGAAATCACCGCTCATGCACAGCAACATCACATCTACATCCACCCTTACTACCTCTACAGGCGCAAAGCTGACCATCTCAGAGGATTTACCATAGGAGACAGTCTCCCACATGATCTACCTGCAAGATATGAATTGGTGATTCACGAATGGGGTAACCTCATCTACACTGCACTCAGAACTGATAAGATCATCCCTGACTCATGTGATAGAATGAAGTCCACAATTCAAAGCTTTGAAGGGGCACAAGGTTACGAAGCTCTGTACACAGTCATTGCTCAGACACATCCCAACTCAAAGAGAGCATCCAATGCAGGCAGAATGATCAGAAATCCTCCCAATCAAGATGCAGGTGAATCACTTGAAGAATACTACTTCAGGTACAAGGATTACTTGCGACTTAGAGTTTTCCTCCAGAATCAACCCGGCACCATGAGTTCGACAGAAGAAGTCAGCAACCTCATTGCAGGAACCGCTCTCTCTCACGAACTATTTGAGAAAGCAGAAGATGAACGCGACTCAGATGACCAATTCGAACAAGACAAATACAAAGCAGGTAGGCTCCTACAAACCCTGCAAACATATGAACAAGAGATAAAGGCTGAGAAGAAGTACAAGGACAAAACCTCCAAACCAAGTTTGTCCAAGCAATTGCCCGTCACAGGTACCAGACCAGGTCCTCGCCGAAGTGATAGGTTCCAAAAGCGCGCTGGCAACAATACTGTCAGAACACCTTCTACTCTGACTTCTCACTCAATCAGCCTGATTGATTCACTTGGATACCCTGAAATGGATGAAGAATCTGACGATCCCTTCCTCCATCAAGCATATTGCAATGCCATCACTGCTTTTGACAAGCAGCCTAGCCTCTTTGACACTTCCAGAAAATGCATTGTTTGTCACACATCCGGTTATAGTTTCAAAAATTGTCCTGTCTTGCAAGATGTTGAGTCCCTTAAGAAACATAGGATTGCCACGGCTGTTTTTCTAAGCAAATGCAGTAGAGAAACCCAAAAGCTCTTAGATTCTACTCAACGCATCTCCCAAATCCACATTGAAGATGAAGATCAAGATGAGGTCCCCCCAGATGATGCAGTAGAAGACCAAAATTTTTGCCAAGGCCAAGAATAGACAGTCTTTCTTGCAGCCGTATGACATCACCTCAAGATGATTCTCAAGGATTTGACAATGCCAGAAGCTTGTGTCCCTCATTGGACTCCAGCAGCGTCAGCTCCTACGAATCTTTCCAGATTGGTGCTGTCGATCTCCTCCCCAGGGATAGCCTGCAGCCTTCAATCCCAATCGATGTCTACTGTGATATGGAATCACTTGAAGTTACGACCCCCGTATTGGAATCACACCTGGAAACCAATGGAGATCCCAACTTCGATCTAGACAATCCTATCTCAGTTGATACCAACAATGTGCAAAATCTTGTCCCACCAGATCCAATTGCAGCTGCAGCATATTTCCAACATGGTATCAGAGCGCAGATTGATACAGGTGCCAAAGTTTCATGTACAAACCTAAAGCATATCCTGCATGGTTACAAACCTTACACCAAGCTGAGAAAATGTCTGGTCAGGCTCACAGCAGCAATAGGCGGAAAGGCAGCCACCTGCATTCCGGAAGGATCTGGCTACTTGCACATTCCAGCACTCAATCACATTGGCTATCTAAAAGTCTTCTTCTATTATTCTCCCTCCCTTTCGACCACATTGTTGAGTGAGAATGACCTTTGTGGAATGACATCTCGAATGAGACATCAGTTCACTGGACAGTCCATACATAAAGCCTTCACTGACACCCATGACTCATCTGTTCAACAGAATGGCAACCTCACCATTATTTGTCATCACAAGCAGAGCACCGCCAAAAGCATTGTCCTACATGGAAGCATCATTGATGGGCAGTGCTTCACGCATCCAGTCTTGATACCAGATGTTGACTTTGCATCACCATGTGCCAATTGTGCAACATCTTCAGCCTATGCTTTAGCGACCGACATGCAGTTCAAGAAAGCTTGCGAACTGGCCTCCAAAGAAGCCATTAGCAACTACAGGTATGATGTATACACGAATCTTGTCACACTGCAAAAATGCACTGAAGCAGCTCAAGCTCAGTCTGATACCAGTGACATGCCAAAGTTTGATGCAAAATTGTTTTTCACCAATATTGTGGACAAAAATATCCCCATTCAAGCCATCAAAGCCAAAACATCAAAACTTCTCTGGCACCAGAGATTGGGACACCCTTGTGATGACTTCCTCTACAACGCACACAAGAACATTCTGGGCGTACCAAAGTTCCAACGGCAAACCAGTATCCTTGATCGATGTCCAACTTGTATACAATGTAAGCAAACGAAAACACCTGCTGGATCCCATTCCACCAGAAAGGCCACACAACCGTTCCAGGGGTTGTCAATTGACTTTGCTTTTTCAGGTGCCAAGTCATCCAACAGTAAACGAAAGCGGGACTACAAAGGCATAAATGGTGAGACAGCTTGGATTCTCATCACAGATCACTACACTGGTATGAAATATGGTGATACCAGAATTTCTAAAGCAGCACCACTCCATTGGCTGGAACATTTCTTCTCCCAGCACAACCCAGCTTGTGCCAACAAGTACATCTCAGTTGATCAAGGTGGAGAACTCTATCACAACCCTGATATCAGAAATCTATTCTCTGCGTTTGGTTACTCCATTTTCCCAACTGGTGCTGATGCTTCTCACCAAAATGGTACAGTTGAAAGAGCACATCGAACTCTAGCTAACTCAGTGCAGACCATGCTCTCTGGCGCAAACTTGTCCATCAAGTTCTGGCCTTTTGCCTTCTATCATGCCCTTCGTTTGTCAAATGCATTCCCTGAAGGCACCCAGCAGCATTCACCATTGGAATTGGCCACTGGTCATAAGGAAAATCTTGCTGACTTCCGAACCTTTGGTTGCAGAGTTTGGGTTGGACCTCCAGGCAAGAGATCAATCAAGCTCAAACCCAATGCACGCAAAGGCATATTCCTGGGTTTTGTACCATACACTACCAGGAACATTCTTTGGTATGATACTGAGACGCACAGAGTCAAGATAGCCATCCATGTCCGGTTTGACAAAGGCATGAATGACTTACCACTTACTGACCTCCCTACAAATGTCAAGCACTTGCTCAGGACTGATGACAACATTCCTCTCCCCCTGGAACCAACTGAGGTGTCATCCAGTGATTTTCAATTCTCCATCTCACCATTTGCAGATCTCACCAACCTCAGGCTCCCTGTCTCACGTTCGTGTGCTGACCCAGCATTTGGTCTCAGATATGCCAATGATTCACTCGTTGGCAGAGCCTACGTCACAGATATCCTTCCCAAAAGTCCTGCCTCCCAGCTTTTCTCCTCTCATTAGAAATCTCTGTCCAAGCTCTGAGGCGCTTATATTGTATCTATCAATCATAACCGTGTGTTTACTGCTGCTGATGTTACCGCAGCCTTGCATGAATCCCACAGTCAAGGGGTGAGGGATTCTTCAATGGATACACCCATTACCTTTGCACTTGAAGAGAAATTGTCTATGAAAGAAGTCAGGAAACACTCGAATGAATATGGACTATTTGCCCCAAATACTTCTTGGAAGGAACCCACTGATGAAGAAGATCCACCGTGTTTGGACCGAATTTCATCCATCAAGACTATCAAGAACATTGGCACCAAATACAAGAATATCATCCAATCCAGAATCAACCAAGTTGACAACACTGAAGCACTCCATGCCTCCATCCAAAAACACTTGGCCCCAACTGAGGATGATATGGATGTCGTCATTCCCACTATTGATATTGCATCACTTCGAGCCATCACCAAGCTCCATAAGGCAGGCAACCATGAACTACCACTAGATGCAGATTCACTACCAACTGAACAAATTGAACTCTTAATCAAGGCTATCATTTCAAAAGCAACTACACCTGAAGAACAAGCACTAGGGCACTTCACTTGCAGAAACATCAAGTCATTATCCACATGGACTGAATGGGAAACTGGAGAACGCAAATAACTTGATCAGTTTGAAGACTTAGAAATGTTTGGATCACCAATTTCATATCCGAAGGATCCAGAAGCCAGTATTCTCAGACCCCATTGGCTGTTGTTGGCGAAAAAATATTTACTTTGTCGGCATCAAATTCGATTGGAAAAGCCGATAAAATGAAACGACGACAGAGGTGCGCAACAAGATACAAATATTCCAATGATCAAGAAGCATTAGAATCGAACGCACCTCCACTACTTGAAATCCTTAAGTGGTAAAAACGATATCACCTAAGGCTACAAACAAAAGAGGATAATCGGTTAGAAACGAGAAATATCCAAAGACCTGAACAATAAGTAAACACTTGGAATCCATATGTACATTCAAAAGAATATACTTGATATCCCGTGAGGAAATTACTTATTGCAATCAAGAAAATCAGTACCGATTCCAGATGGGCCTCATATCTAGCATATATACCACGAACAAGCATACGCCCCATCGAACAGAATACTTAACCCCAAAAATGACCAATACCATCGAATGACCAATACAGTAAGACCGACACGACGCTAATACAGCAACAGCAACAGCAGTATTGGTACGATGAAGACCAAGTAACCGGGGAAGATCTCTACCACATAAAAAAATACAGCAGAGAGCCCCGATACACAGTGAAAATACGTAGTAAAATAAGAGCCTCTCTCTGAGCTCACTTCTCTTTAAATTTCAATCATCCAATACCTTTCGGTCGATTTTTAGAGTAACAACAGGTTATAGAGCCCTTATAACTCACACAATTGCTGCCCATCCGTAGGATCCTGTATACCTTAAGCTATCTATCTCCGGCCATTCAGCACCTCCACTGCCGGTAAAATCCAGAGGAAATTTGTAGTGACACCCATCCGTGTGCTACACTTCGGCCTCCCCCCATCTCTTTCTCTCCCTTCTCCTTCTTTCTCGCATATCAAGAGGTGTATACAGATCCTTCTACCAAGAATCTTCTTCTGTAATACACGACCAAGAAGCGTACGTATCAAGGGGTGCATCTCCTTCAGTAACTACATCGCATCAACACAGAAGATGAACGCGACTCAGATGATCAATTCAAACGAGACAAATACAAAACAGGCAGGTTGCTGCAAACTCTCCAAACATATGAGCAAGAGATCAAGGCTGAGAAGAAGTACAAGGACAAAACCTCCAAACCAAGTCTGCCCAAGCACTTACCAACTACAGGAACCAGACCAGGCCCTCGCTGGAATGATAGATTCCAAAAGCGCGCTGGGAACAATACTGTCAGAACACCTTCCACTTTGACCTCTCACTCAATCAGCCTGATTGATTCACTTGGGTACCCCGAGATGGATGAAGAATCTGACAATCCCTTCCTCCATCAAGCATATTGCAATGCGATCACTGCATTCGACAAAGAGCCTAGTCTGTTTGACACCACCAGGCAGTGAATTGTCTGTCATACCTCTGGACATAACTTTGACAACTGCCCTGCACTGCAAGATGTTGAGTCACTCAGGAAACACAGGGTTGCCACTGCCGTTTACATCAGCAAAAACATGAGAGAAACCAAAAAGCTCTTGGATTCTACCCAACGCATCTCACAAATCCACGTTGATGATGAGGATCCGTATGAAACCTCCCCAGATGAAGAACCAGAGGACCAAGTTTTTTGCAAAGGCCAAGAATAGACAGTCTTTCTTGCAGCCATACGACATCACCTCAAGATGAACCCCAAGGATTTGACAATGCCACAGCCCCTCAAGTGGACAGCTTATGCCCCTCGTTGGACTCCAGCAGTGTTAGCTCCTACAAATCTTTCCAGATTGGTGCTGTCAATCTCGTCCCTAGGGATAGCCTCCAGCCTTCAATTTCCATTGATGTCTACTGTGATATGGAATCACTTGAGGTTACAGCCCCTATATTGGAATCACACCTGGAAACCAATGGAGATCCCAACTTTGATCTAGACAATCCTATTCCGGCTGACACCAACAATGTGCAACACCTTGTCCCTTCAGATCCTATTGCAGCTGCAGCATATTTCCAACAAGGTGTCAGAGCGCAAATTGACACGGGTGCCAAAGTTTCATGTACAAACCTAAAGCATATCCTGCATGGTTACAAACCTTACACCAAGCTGAGAAAATGCCCGGTCAGGCTTACAGCAGCCATTGGAGGAAAGGCAGCCACATGCATTCCTGAAGGATCTGGCTACCTGCATATCCCAGCTCCCAATCACATAGGGTATCTCAAAGGCTTCTTCTATTATTCTCCCTCCCTTTCAACAACACTACTGAGTGAGAATGACCTCTGCGGCATGACATCACGAATGAGACGCCAGTTCGGTGGACAGTCCATACACAAAGTCTTCACTGACAACCATGACTCATCTGATCAACAACATGGCAGCCTCACGATTATTTGTCATCACAAGCAGAGCACTGCCAAAAGCATTGTCCTACATGGAAGCATCATTGATGGGCAGTGCTTCACGCATCCAGTCTTGATACCAGACATTGATCTTGCATCCCCATATGCCAATTGTGCAACATCCTCAGCCTATGCTTTAGCGACCGACATGTAGTTCAAGAAAGCTTGCGAACTGGCCTCCAAAGAAGCCATTAGCAACTACAGGTATGATGTATACACGAATCTTGTCACACTGCAAAAATGCACTGAAGCAGCTCAAGCTCAGTCTGATACCAGTGACATGCCAAAGTTTGATGCAAAATTGTTTTTCACCAAGATTGTGGGCAAAAATATCCCCATTCAAGCCATCAAAGCCAAAACATCAAAACTTCTTTGGCACTAAAGATTAGGACACCCATGTGACGACTTCCTATACCAAGCTCATAAACACATTCTGGGAGTACCAAAGTTCAAGCGTCAAACAAGTATTCTTGATCAATGTCCAACTTGCATTCAATGTAAACAAACTAAGAATCCTGCTGGATCCCATTCCACAAGACAGGCTACCCAACCTTTTCAGGGTTTGTCTATTGACTTTTCATTCTCCGGCGCCAGATCCTCCAACAGCAAATGAAAGTCTGACTACGAAGGCATAAATGGTGAGACAGCTTGGATTCTCATCACAGACCACTATACTGGTATGAAATATGGTGATACCAGAATCTCCAAAGCAGCACCACTCCATTGGCTGGAACATTTCTTCTCCCAGCACAACCCAGCTTGTGCCAACAAGTATATCACAGTTGATCAAGGTGGAGAACTCTATCACAACCCTGATATCAGAAATCTATTCTCTGCGTTTGGATACTCCATTTTCCCAACTGGTGCTGATGCTTCTCACCAAAATGGTACAGTTGAAAGAGCACATCGAACTCTGGCTAACTCAATGCGAACCATGCTCTCTGGTGCCAACTTGTCCATCAAGTTCTGGCCTTTTGCCTTCTATCATGCCCTTTGGTTGTCAAATGCATTCCCTGAAGGCACCCAGCAGCATTCACCCTTAGAATTGGCAACGGGCCATAACAAAAATCTTGCTGACTTCCGAACCTTTGGTTGCAGAGTTTGGGTTAGACCTCCAGGCAAGAGATCAATCAAGCTCAAACCCAATGCTCGCAAAGGCATATTCCTGGGTTTTGTACCATATACTACCAGGAACATTCTTTGGTATGATACTGAGATGCACAGAGTCAAGATAGCCATCCATGTCCGGTTTGACAAAGGCATGAATGACTTACCACTTACTGACCTCCCTACAAATGTCAAGCACTTGCTCAGGACTGATGACAACATTCCACTTCCCGCAGAACCAACTGAGGTGTCATCCAGTGATTTTCAATTCTCCATCTCACCATTTGCAGATCTCACCAATCTCAGGCTCACTGTTTCCAGTTCTTGTGATGATCCAGCTTTTGGTCTCCAATAAGAGCATATGTCACAGACATCATTCCACAAAGCCCTGCCTCCAAGCTTTTCTCCTCCCATAAGAAATCTCTGTCCAAGCTCTGAGTCGCTTATATTGTATCTATCAATCATCATAACCGTGTGTTTACTGCTGCTGATATTACAACAGCCTTGCATAATTCACACGCTCGAGGGGTGAGGGATTCCATAGATACACCCATTACCTTTGCACTTGAAGAGAAATTGTCTATGAAAGAAGTCAGGAAACACTCGAATGAATATGGACTATTTGCCCCAAATACTTCTTGGAAGGAACCCACTGATGAAGAAGATCCACCGTGTTTGGACCGGATTTCATCCATCAAGACTATCAAGCGCATTGGCACCAAATACAAGAATATCATCCAATCCAGAATCAACCAAGTTGACAACACTGAAGCCCTCCATGCCTCCATCCAAAAACACTTGGCCCCAACTGAGGATGATATGGATGTCGTCATTCCCACTATTGACATTGCATCACTTTGAGCCATCACCAAGCTTCATAAACCAGGCAATCATGCATTACCTCTAGATGCAGATTCACTACCAACTGAACAAATTGAACTCTTAATCAAGGCCATCAATTCCAAAGCAACTACACCTGAAGAACAAGCACTAGGGCACTTCACTTGAAGGAATCTCAAGCCATTATCCACATGGGCTGAATGGGAAGCTGGAGAGCGAAAACAACTTGATCAGTTTGAAGACTTAGAAATGTTTGGATCACCAATTCCATATCCGAAGGACCCAAATGCCATTATTCTCAGACCCCATTGGCAATACAGTGTCAAAAGGAATGGTGTCCGCTGCGCAAGACAGTGCTGCAATGGAAGCAAATATGCAGCGCCAACCCTGCATGCCATAGCAATGTCATACTCATCATGTGTTGAACACCCCATCCAAAGATTGTTCTTTGCCATTGCAGCCAGCTTCAATCTCAAAATATATGGTGGAGATGCTGCTGACGCCTATGCCCATTCTCCAGGGCCCAACATCCCCACATACATGACTATTGATGATGCATATGCAGAATGGTACAGACACAAGCATGGCAGAGACATAGACAGACAATTGGTGCTTCCTGTCCTTTGAGCACTTCAAGGCCACCCGGAATCAGGTAGATTATGGGAAAGCCACATCAACAAGATCTTGAAAGGCCCTGATCTCAACTTCAAGACCACCACTCATGACAGAACAATCTACATGACAGTTTTTGAAGGTGAAACAGTCTACATGCTGAGACAAGTGGACGAATTTGCACTGGCTTGTACATCAGAATCCATATCTGACAAGATCTATGACATCATTGGGGCAAAACTCAAGTTACCTAAAGAAGATGTAATCCCCTTCACAAAAATGGGATTGCTTGAAGACTTCAATGGAATTGATGTTAAACAGACAGCTGACTACATTGAACTGTCCTGTGCAAATTACATTGACAGGATTATGACATCCCATGGTTGGGAAACTGATTCCAAGATGAAACCTCATTCCAAGCCATCAGCGCCATTATCAACTGAAGTACTGAGTCAACTTCAATCACATACAGATGGACCCTTAGAAGGCACCAAGGAACACACTGAATTACAATCCACGTCTGGCTTCTCCTACAGGACACTCTTCGGTGAAATGATGTTTGCATATGTGAGCTGCCGGCCAGACATTGGGTATGCAGTGACCCTGATGTCAAAATACAGTTCCAATCCCACTGCATTCCACTATTCCAGTCTGAAGAACATAGCTCGATATCTCAGAACAACCAGATCTTGGGATATCAGGTTCTACAGACCAAATGCTGAGCCATCTCTACCATCAGGAGAACCATACAATGATGCAGTCCAAGATGCATCACTCCCGAAATTCCCTGAAGATATCAAACAAGCCAAATTGATGTGTTTTGTTGATGCTGCATATGGAAATGATCTGAAACATTGCAGGTCCACTACAGGATATGTTTTCACTTATGCTGGTGGAGCAATTGTTTACAGATCCAAAGCTCAGTCACTTGATGCTCAGAGTTCTACAGAAGCAGAATCCATCGCTGCAGTCACAGCGGCCAAAACAGCCAGATATCTCAGGTCCATACTCAAGGAATTAGGATTTGTCCAAGTTGGTCCAACTCCTATCTATGAAGACAATGCATCAGCAATTAAAATCATCAATGCCCAGAAGCCAACTGAAAGAACCAGGCATATTGAAATCAGGTTCTTTGCAATTCAAGCTTGGAAAGAAAATGGTGAAATCAAGATGATTCATATTCCTGGAGTTATCAACCCGGCTGATGATCTAACCAAATCATTAGGATGGATCTTGCACGCCTGACATGCAAGATATATCATGGGACACTACCCAGGTTAAATCAATTGCACGTTACGATTCGATTTGAACGTTTGGTTGTACCCTGGATCAAACCGGCGCGATTATAATATGAGATCAACACACATACTTTGATTCGACCGACCGGTCAATTGCGTTGAGTCGATCTCAGGTTAAATTCATAACGCTTGAAAATGAATGTGAAAAGAATTCACCGTGTAACGCGTATCCATACGTACTAATCAGGCGTATCACGAAAAGTCATAAGGGCAAATAACCTTATTCTTAAGGTTATTCCTGAGTGAATGATTGTTGACGATTCCATGTGGATTGCCTCTTAGCGGTTTTCCCCATCAGCTCACTCTTCAAAGAATGAACAACTCTAAAACACTATCATGCCCTAAAATCTATGTACAACCTAGTACTCATTCTACATAATAAGGTACAATCACATGTGATATTCAACGAGAATATCACGGTGAATTATACGGTAAAAGACCGATCGAAGATGGTTTGCGTGTGTTTTGTGTCTTAAGAATTACATGTGTTTTGTATGCTTGAAATTACACGATACGACGAGTAATTTACCGACGAGTAATTAACCTGTCGATTTGATCGGCAAAGACGATCGAACTGTAACAAACGATTGTTCTACTCACTAAATCAATCGATCGTAAGATCGATTGCGTTTGTTGTTTTGTTACGACACACTTTTTCTAGTTTATCAGACCCAGCATCCTACAATGCTGAGGACCGAATGGCGTTTCCCACCGAGAAACGCAGTTGAGCTCGAAGACTAATCCGGATTAGCCTGATCAGCTACTGGCATCAATCCTCAAGGATGTAAAAGGGGCGGTTGCTTGCGGAGCCCTGGAATAGACCAACACCAGGGCGGTCTCCCTGAAAGAAGGGACCAAAGAATCAAACCAAGGTGGTGGCTCCACCGGGTTTCGAGATCCAGCAAACAAGCAAGGGAAAAGGGCTGGACGATGCAGATGAACGAGTCGCCCAGGTTGGCATCAGTTGAAAGGAATCAATATCCAATCCGAGAACACTTATCTTTCACTGAAAACAAGAATGACGTGAGCCAGAAGTTTGAGCCAGAAGTATTCTGTGGTAGGAACAGATTGCGAAAGAACAGATTGCAAAGGAACAGATTGCAAAGAGCATCTGCCCGCAAGAAGGAACAGATTGCGAAGAGCATCTGCCGCACGAAAAACCAAAATCCAGAATCAAGAACACCAAATCTTGAAGAACAAAAGCGAGAAGATCCAAAAGGAAAGAGAACACTAAATTCTCAGGAAACAATCTTTCAATCTTTCACCACAGAAATACAGAATGAGCAAATCCCGAGAAAGGATAGGAAAGCTCACAATCTTAAATCGCAACAAGAGCAAAAGCTCACACAAAACTAACCGGAACGAAACCGATCCGAATAGTCAGAAAGTATACAAACCAGAACAAAAAAACTCGATCCGGATACACAAATAGATAAGCAGATCACACTCGACAGCAGTCAACATCTACCAATCATCTCACATCCAATCCTTTGATTAAAACTACACCACTCTCTTTATCCACATACCATCCTCTGGATTGCAACTTCCATCGAATACCATTCTCCGAATATCCCGAAATGAATATTACGAAACGTTAGAACGATTACCCCGTTAGAATATTCGAAATCGTGCCTCCACCATGGTCCGAACTAGAGCAACCGACACCGGTGAAGAAGAAAAAATGGAAGTGGACAATCCACAAGATTCTGATGAGAACAATAGAGGAGGAGGTAGGGAAGATGATGATGAGTTTGAAGATAGAATCATGCAAGTAATGGAAAGGGCCCTCGGTGACCCAGAAATGAACTCATCCATGAAGAGAATCATCGATCAAGAAGTAAAGAAAAGGATCAGATCGATAAGAGATGCAGAAAGTAGGGGTGAGAACCCAGATGACGATAGTGACAATGACGAGGGAAACCAACAAGATGCTGACCAAGGTGCCGACGCAAGGACTAACCAACTAGCAAGGAGGTTGTCCCAACCCAGAATAAAAATCAGGGGATTCAACAATGGGAGATTCCTGAACCCAGAACAGCTCACTTTCAGAAGCAGCTTAATGGACTTTGGTATCAACTATGAATCAGCTGAAGAAATTATGAGGGGAGGGATGTCTAATATTCGTGAAATTACAGACCTCAACAAGGAAAGCATCAAATCGTTCATGCATGGATTGAAATCTATCAGTCCAGACTGTCCTAATCCAAAAAGTATCCACTATGGTAACAGGCTATCATCGAGGCTTCTCACATGGGCAAGTTGGGCACAATATCAACCATTGATTGGAGTCAAGCCAAGGGCTATCGACTGGAACGCAAACCCAAACAATATGGAATTGCAGCAATTCAGAATCAAGATGATGGAGGCGAGTGTGAAATCACAGGAAAAAGCAACCCCACCTGAGTTGAAGGATCTTACAAAATTCAGGGAATGGGAGGAAGGATTCCGTCAAAACTTGAGATACAGATAACTTGAGATACAGATTCAACTCTGAAGGTTTCCCAATCTTGTATGTCATAAGACCCCAAGAAAAGGAAGAAGTTATTGACGAAGCCAGGTCTGGAACAGTCAGGCAAAATCCAACAGATACCTATCCAACTTGGAGTGACTACAATGAAAGATGCGGTGTTTTGTCAGGTCACCAGTATGATGAGGATAACAGCGTCGTCTGGAGATTGTTATGTGATGCAACAAGGAAAGGTCCTGGTTGGGAATATGTGGCACATTTCCAAAACACTGAACTGAACTCAGGTAATGCTAGAAATGCTTTCATTTCATTGATGCAACATGCTTACACTGATACCAATATCACTATGGTTCTGAACAAAACCTATCAGGAAATGAAAGATTCACATTACACTGGCGATGCTAAGAATTATGACTGGAACAAGCACAAGCGAAACTGGACTGCTTTTCATGGAACAATCCTGAGATTTGAAAAGAACCACAATGAAAGGAGATTTGTTTGGGATTTTATCAATTCAATCAGTGATGAGCGGCTTGATGCTGCAAAAGCAGATGCAATTGATGAGAGCAAAGACTATCGTGACAACTTTAACGAATGTTTGATTCTATTCACCAATTGGCTTGGACTGAAGAAGCTTGCAAATGGGAAGCATAAAAGAGGTTCCAGAAGCGTGTATTCTATGGGCACATCAAGCAACAAAAAGCAAAAGACAACTGGAACTTTTACAGGAAAAGTTGAGTGCAAGCCTTACCCAACAAGTGTTTATAAAACAATGTCAAAAGAACAACGTCAGGAGCTTTACCAGATGAGACAGGCTAAGAAGAAAAGAAATCTCAAGGCTGCTGAGACTAAGAAGAAAGAAACTGAGAATGAAGGCGCGGGTGACAGTTTTGGCTCAAAATCTAAGAAATGACATAATAACCGGACACTATCACTAGAACACAAATTGTTAATAATGGTGAGCCGGTCATTATACAAGATGAATATTCCTCTAGATTTTGATGATGGTGAAAGTGAAGAATGATACTGTGAGCTAGATTCACATGCTGATACCACTGCCGCAGGAAGTAACATGATATTGCTAAATCCTGATCAGATCACAACACATGTTGATGTTGCACCTTTTTCTGAAGAGTACAAGCCCATCAAGAAGATCCTGATTGGAAGTTGTGCTACTGCATGGACGAATCCAACGTCAGGCCAAGTATATATCATAGTGTTCCATCAAGCGCTGTACTTTGGGAACAAATTGAAGAACAGCTTGATTATTATTTTCCTTCTGAATCCGATTTGTTGAGAGTCTGATTCAAAGGCTTCTGAAGAACAGCAACGCTGCGTTAGTGTGTTAGTAGACGAACGATTGTACTCTATGCGCGACAATTGTGTTTGGATACTTTCGGCAACGGATAATCGGACTACAGACGAAGCTAGGGAAACGCCAGATCTCTTCTTGCTGTGACTTATTCAGATTGCAGCAAGACAGACCTTAGTATGTAGATTACAAGTAGTTGGTAGCAACTAGTGTGAATTTTGGGATATAAATCAGTTGAATGTTAAAAGTATGAGATAAAGTGAAATCTTGCCGAAATGCAAGATATCTCTTTTATTGAGATGAATACGTTGCAGCTGCTGTTGCGTAGTGCTGAGATTACTCGCTGATTATTTCCGTACATGTATTGGTTGTTGACCATATATATCTGTATGCATGTATATGTATTGTGTGAGAATCACACGCCAACGGTTTTCTTCTCTTGTTCCGTTAGGAAGACTTCATGATATGTTTATCATTAAGGTCAGGAATTGCTCCCGTAGCTCGTGTGATATTTTATGAAATCAGAGTTTGCTCACCGAAGAACAATGGCAATACTGTAAAACAGGGATTGCTCACCGTTGATGCGCGATGGGAATCGATGCGCCGTGGGAATCGATATGCCGTGGGAATCGATTACTTAGATTGATACGGGACTCATTGATTCGTACGAATAGGATATCTACCATCCGGTAGCTTTGTTACTTCTGGTCACGAAAGGAATTTAATACTCCCCATGTCTCCTTGTGAAGGGTCATCACGCTCTACATGATGCTTCCATCATCTTGGAGAAGGTCGCCGGTATTACCACAGAAGTGGAAGATGGGCCTGAGCAGTGGATACACAACTGAGTGTCCCCAATGCTTGGTGAGAATGTCTGCACAATTATCCTTACCTGGGATGTGCATCATTAAAATGAAGCCTCTCCCTATCATGCTCCGTACGTAGTGAAATGATAGAATGTTATGACGCTTGTGCAACCTTGCGTAAGGGAAGGTTGACGTTTGGATCATCTTTTCGTTGTCACCTCAAGAGTAGGAGATATCATGTACTCGTGTTCCTAGGTATCGGAATGAGTGGCGTAAATCGACGATCTGTTCCATGCAAGTTCTTCCTGCAACAATTCGGCTCCAAAGGTGGCTGTTTCCGTAGTAGACTGTTTCTTCGAGAACCACATCATGGGAGTCTTGTTCGCGAAATGAAGAATGCCGGCTACAGCCTTACCACTGAGAATATCATGCATGAGGTTGGCATCATAGAAATGTGTCAACACTACTGTCTTCCCAAGTGGTGCAGGAGCGTCGTCGGGTAGCTCTTCAGAATGCTCCCCATAGACGGTGTTGGACCAGTCGATGGTGTCGGGTTTAGTCAATATAAAATCGGGTGGTTCCACGCGGAATCTGATTTTAAAATGTCTAAACTTGGAGATATATCCATAGATACGTTTTGCACGTTTGAGATGTCCATCTCGTGGCTGAGCTCTGAAACTCAAGAGTGTCATCACGGCTGTTTGTACATCGAAACGCCCAATAGCGATGATCCATTGGAGTGAACCGGTCATACTTTGGTATTTCTGTATACCAGTTTCTGCAAGAAAGGCTGAGGAGTCCAATTTGGGATGATCGTTCTCTGCAATGGGTGATTGGAACCTAGTGCTAGGTTTGCATCCGAACATTTGTTCGTAAGACGCTTCCATCTTTTCAATGAGCTTTATGGGATTCATGCATAGAACACCATGCTCGTCGCGCTCGAATCCGCAACCTAGGTGAAAGTTCATAGGTCCGGATCCCTTCAGTTTGAAGTTATATGGTGACGACTGCAATACCTTCAAGAAGGAATTGGGATCTGCCATGCAGAGACATAGGTCATCGACATATGTGCATATAAGTTTATATACACGTTCACCATGCTTGTTCGTTCCAGGCTTGAGGAATATTTCCGGTTCTGCGCGGGATCTTTCGAAGCCGAGTTCGATGAGACAAGCTGCGAGTAAGTCTCCAAAGCACTTGCCTGAAGACCTGAGGCCATATAGGGCTTTGTAAATGATCAACAGGTGATCTTCCAGCGATCCGAATTCGGGACCTGCCTTGATGCATACTTTCTCGCAGGTAACTGCTTCTAGGTAGGCATTACCTATGTCGGTACCCCATGCTTCCAAGTCGTTCAGTTCAGCTAGGAATAGGCACATACGTAAGCCGCGGAGAGATACGACACCTGCGTAAACACTGTGGATAGGGGCCTCAGTGAGATTACCGTTAGCAACGAGACGAGCCTTGTGTCTACCGTCGTGCTTGACAGCATATATCATGTGTACCTTGATCTGTTGGAATCCGGGGGGAATGGAGCTTGTCTTGTACACGCCTTTATCAATGAATGTATTGTATTCATTGAGTTGTGTCATTTCCAGAGTGGTGGCATCTTCCCATTTGGTGTTTTCGTTGGCTTGATCAAATCGGAGGGCTTCTTCGTGGTTACAAGGTACTTTGAATCCATATTGGTACTGTGGAGTGGTACGGAAAGAACGTAGTTTGGCTTGGTGTACGAGTCGATCGAGTTTCTTGGTTCGTCGGGCTAGGTTGGTGATTCGCTTGAGGCGTTTCCAACCCGGGAGGTCAAGCAAGTTGTTGTCTTTCCCATATTTTGCAACGGTGACAGGGTCATCAGCCGCAATGTTGGCTAGAGGCTCATATGTGCGTTCCATATTTTCCTATTCAATCCAAAGGTTATACTTGGAACCTTTGTATTGAGGATGCTTGTTATCCAGTGGACCTTGGTGTCCTAGGATGCGGCGAAATGACCAAAGTTTGCCGTCTTCTTGTGTTGAATCACAATGGATGTAATTCATGACATCATTGTATGCAATGATATCATTGAGTTTGTCATCGGAGTGTTTGCACTTGAACTTGATGAAGTTGTTGTTGCGTTCAAGACTGTCTTCAACATCGACGATGGTAAGACGCTTCCGGGTGCCATCGGGGTTGGTTACAAGGAAGGATCGTCCTTGTAGATCGGCAATCGGGACCGTAGGAATGGTAATTGGTTTGCCATCATCGTCAAATTGTGCGTTACCTTCTTTGTCGGTAACAACTACCTGTGATGGGTTTACTGAAGGAGTAGCGGGGTTGGTGTGTGGAGTTGTGACGTCACTAACATCAAAGTATGCTAATTCTGGTGGATCAAAATCATCTTCAGTAAAGAGAACGCCATCGGAGGTCTTGCTGAAGATGTGTGTCGTAGGAGGACCATCAAAACGCTCCCCATAGTTGTTAGGGAGTGGAGAAGGTGACTAGCTCGGGCTGTCATTGACCTTCTTATATAGAAAGCTCGGTAACGAGGAGTGGGTGGGTGGTTGAAGAATAGGTTGAGAGCCAGATGCGGGAGGTGTTGTACCTGGTTGTTCGTTGGGTACAGATGGTATGGTGTCATCGGCAGTGTCAGAATCAGCGGGTGAAACGCTAGGGGGAATTGAGTTTCCTGGTTGTGTAGACGCGTCAATGGGTTTACTCAGAGTGGTATGCTCCCCATGTTTGAATGCTGGAGCTTCACCAGTGGCGTATAAACGAGGCAAGGAATTGGTGGAGTTGTTAGTTGAACGTTTAACACTAACCCTAGGAGTTGACAACGTAACCTTGTAGACGGAGTTTATGTGGGGGGGGTTTGGGGGGGGGAAAATACGTAGAAATATAAAAAAAATCTGTTTTTAACAAGTAGACTTGGTACAAACGCTACGACTAAAAATCGCTAAAAAGCTTAGACAAACATTTATTTACGGAAATGAGATGCTTCTTCTAAAAGCAATAGTAATATGTAGTGCCGCGCGTTCATTTTTATGGTAGCGAGCTCTCATTTTTATGATTGCAAGTTACCATAAGATTTAACCTGAATATAGATAAAAATCATACGATTAAAATCTGTCTTAGATCAAGTTGGTCGTCACGTCCGTCGTCGTCAACCTTGCCAGATGAGAGAGTTCTTGGTGAGTAATAATATCGGACTTGTGAGAATTGGTACAATTTGTAAATGAATGAGTCGGACTTGATGTACTTACAGCCATCTACTCTCATACCGGCACAACGGAGGTGCGAAATATTGTACGGTACTCTCATACCGATCGATTGGTAATAGATCACTTGGTAGCATCGGTACATACAGTATGTACCTTGTTTGAATTTAAAATAGAATTTTTGAAACGAATACGGACCTTGTTGGCGGCAAATTCGATCAAAAAAGCCGACAAACCGAGGTGCGAGAAATATAGTACTCTTAATTCAATCGTCAACCCTGCCAATCCCCAACCTTAAACAAACTTGAGTATTTTTTTTGGTACGTACGAGATTGATTTTTTTTTCATACGTACGAGATTGGTTTTTTTTTTCCGTACGTACGAATTATCTAGTACTAAAAACGTGTAGGATTCTACACTACTACAAAATCATGTAGAATTCTACATGATGTACTAGATACTTCGATCGATCGATCAAAAATAAACGAAAATCGTACGCCAAACAAAAAAAAATCTCTCTCACACAAACACACAGTAATTTTATTTTCTACCTCGGGACAAAAGAAATCACTTTTTCTACCCCCAGACAAAAAAATCACTTTTTCTATCTCGCAACAAAAAAAAATCACTTCATAATCAGCCTTCTGACATCCAACTTATTTGAGTAGAGTTGCTATTTGGCACTCCGTCGGTGAACGTGGGATTCCACCTAATACTTCTTTATCAGTATTAGGCAGGTTATCCGTGCTCTTATATTTTAGTCTGAAATAACAGCCTTGTACTGGAAAAAGAATTAGCTCGCATTGGACAAGAGATGGTTTGCTGGATAGATAGTAGTGTTCTTGGACTTGATCACCCAAACATATACGTCTTGAGAGCAATAAATCTGCATCCATTGCTTCTATATCAACAGGCACGAGGTACTGTTTTTCGTGACAGAGGAGTAAGAATTCTGCAAATCTACGGCAGCAGCAACAACAACAATTTCATTGGGACGATTTTTGGAACATCGGAACAAGCAAAGGTAAGAATGAGAGAGATAGGCAACGGCAACGGCTACGGCAATTGATTGGTCTTCCACTCCACCAGCATTACTGATAATGTATTTCCTCTCTGTTTTTCTTCTTATTTTCATAGGACCCAATCAGAAGCAACGACTCGAAACCAACGGATTGGGTTCAACGGATCGGAAGTAGCAACCATCAAATTGTCAGCAACGGATCGGAAGCAGCAGATCAGAATCAACGGATCAAGGTGCGGTGGTCGTCTTCCCTGTAGGTGCGGGGAATTTTCCCGGTTGGTGATAATTACGATCGGCATATACATTATATTATTCTGTTGTTATTATTAACTCTATGTAGTACATCAATAGATACTCACCCATTTTGTTCAACTGGCAACAACGGCAACAAATTGTCGGCACCAAATAGCTCCTCCTCCTCCACCGGCGATCCACCCGAATAGCTCCTCCACCGGCGCAAAGCAACAACATCAACCGGGCCGGGGCTTGGAAGGCTATTTTTTAGCCAAATTTTGCCCATCCATGTTGAGTACTTTTTTTCTGATCCGCTGGATCAATCAATTCGAAACTTGGTCGGCGTGTTCTTATATATGTAATGAAGAGGACCCTGCAATATCGTTGCTGTTGGTGCCGTTGGTGCAGAGATATCTGCTGTGACTGTTGTTTGGGTTGCTTCCTTGAAATGTAGCCAAATTTTGCCCCTCTGCTTCACCGGTTCGATTCTTCTGATCCGCTGGATCAATCAATTCGAAACTTGGTCGGCGTGTTCTTATATATGTAATGAAGAAACCCCTGCAATATCGTTGCTGTTGGTGCCGTTGGTGCAGAGATATCTGCTGCGACTGTTGTTTGGGTTGCTTCCTTGAAATGTAGCCAAATTTTGCCCCTCTGCTTCACCGGTTCGATTCTTCTGATTCGCTGGATCAATCAATTCGAAACTTGGTCGGCGTGTTCTTATATATGTAATGAAGAGGACCCTGCAATATCGTTGCTGTTGGTGTCGTTGATATGGAGATATCTGCTGTGACTGTTATTTGGGGTGTTTCTTTGAAATACGACCAAATTTTGCAAATCTGCTTCACCGGTTCGATTCTTCTGATCCGCTCAATCAATCGATCCGAAACTTGGAGGACGTCTCCTTCTAGACGTAATAAAGAGTTCTGTGCAATATCGTTGGAAGCGGCGACCTCGGTATGGAGATATCTGCTGTCACCGTTATTTGGGTTGCTTCCTTGAAATACAACCAAATTTTCCCAATCTGCTTCACCGGTGAGATTCTTCTACTGTGCTCAATCAATCGATTCGAAACTTGCAGGCCTTGTCCTTCTTGATATAATGAAGAGATCCCTGCAATATCGTTGCCCGCTGTGACTTCAGTATGGAGACATTAATATTCACCGTTGTTTTCCCTTGTTTACCTTCAAAATGGACCTTGTGTGTCCAATGCTTTGCCGGTTAGATACTTCCAATCCACTCGATCAATCGATTCGAAACTTGCAGGCCTTGTCCTTTTCGATATAATGAAGAGATCCCTGCAATATCGTTGCCCGCGGTGACTTCAGTATGGAGATATTAATATTCACCGTTGTTTTCCCTTGTTTACCTTCAAAATGGACCTTGTCTGTCCAATGCTTTGCCGGTTAGATACTTCCAATCCACTCAATCAATCGATTCGAAACTTGCAGGCCTTGTCCTTTTCGATATAATGAAGGGATCCCTGCAATATCGTTGCCCGCGGTGACTTCAGTATGGAGATATCTGCTGTCCCTTGGGTTTGGAGGGTGTCTTCTGTGGAGGTGAAAATTCGAATTTGGAGTCCTCTGCTAGGGCCTCCAATTGCTTCATAACTGAGTTATATTTTGGTTACGGACTGGAAAGATTTGCACTGTGTTCAAATCTGGTGGGTTTTTGGGTTGATGACTGAGTCATATTTTGGTCTGGGACTGGCAGTATTTGCACTGTGCTCAAATCTGTTTGGTTTTTGGGTTGACGATTGAATTTTATTTTGGTTAGGGACTGGAAAAATTTGCACTGTGTTCAAATCTGGTGTCTTTTTTTGTTGACGATTGAATTATATTTTGATTAGGGACTGGAAAGATTTGCACTGTGTTCAAATCTGGTGGGTTTTTGGGTTGATGACTGCGTTATATTTTGGTTAGGGATTGGCAGGATTTGCACTGTGCTCAAATCTGGTTGGTTTTTGGGTTGATGACTGAGTTATATTTTGGTCGGGGACTGGCAGGATCTGCACAGTGTTCAAATATTTTGAGTTTTTGGGTTGATGACTGAGTTATATTTTGGTTTGGGATTGGCAGGATTTGCACTGTGTTCAAATCTGGTTGGTTTTTGGGTTGACGATTGAATTATATTTTGGTTAGGGACTGGAAGGATTTGCACTGTGTTCAAATCTGGTGGGTTTTTGGGTTGACGATTGAATTATATTTTGATTAGGGACTGGAAAGATTTGCACTGTGTTCAAATCTGGTTGGTTTTTGGGGTGACGATTGAATTATATTTTGGTTAGGGACTGGAAAGATGTGCACTGTGTTCAAATCTGGTGGGTTTTTGGGTTGATGATTGAGTTATATTTTGGTTAGGGACTGAAAAGATTTGCACTGTGCTCTAATCTGGTGGGTTTTTGGGTTGATGACTGAGTTATATTTTTGTCGAGGACTGACAGGATTTGCACTGTGTTCAAATCTGGTGGGTTTCAAATCTGGTTTGTTTTTGGGTTGACGATTGAATTATATTTTGGTTAGGGACTGGAAAGATGTGCACTGTGTTCAAATCTTGTGGGTTGACAATTGAGTTATATTTTGGTTAGGGACTGGCAGGATTTGCACTGTGCTCAAATCTGGTGGGGTTTTGGGTTGATGACTGAGTTATATTTTGGTCGGGGATTGGCAGGATTTGCACTGTCTTCAAACCTGGTTGGTTTTTTGGGTTGACAATTGAATTATATTTTGGTTAGGGACTGGAAAGATTTGCACTTTGTTCAAATCTGGTGGGTATTTTGGTTGATGACTGAGTTATATTTTGGTCGGGGATGGGCAGGATTTGCACTGTCTTCAAATCAGGTGGGTTTTTGGGTTGACGATTGAATTATATTTTGGTCGGGGACTGGCAGGATTTGCACTGTGCTCAAATCTGGTGGGTTTTTGTGTTGATGATTGAATTATATTTTGATTGCGGACTGGAAAGATTTGCACTGTGTTCAAATCTGCTTATAGATCTGGTAGCTCGTAATTACCTGTAGCTCGTACAGCTTGCTTGCTCCAATTTAAAATAAAACTCGCGCGAATGACTCACTTCATTGGTAGTATAGATCATTTGGTATGATCAATATGAAGGTAGGTACCTTGCTTGTAGATCTGGTACCTCATAATTTCTGGTAGCTCGTACAGCTTGTTCGTATTTAAAAAAGAGCTTGCGCAAATAACGATACTTCAATAGTAATAGAAATTGATTGGTATGATTGGTATGAAGGTATGTTGCTTGCTTGTAGATCTGATAGCTAGTAATTACCGGTAGCTCGTACAGCTGGCTTGTTCAAATCTAACCCCAACCCTATGAGTGTAGATACCTTGCTGATAGCTTACACATGAATTTGGTTGGTTGGCTAATGGTAGAATTGGAACTGGTAAGAATTGGTACAGATTAGAACACCTTTGGTAATTCTGATCTGACTTGATGCACACTAGTACTAGTAGAAATTGTACGCGTTATTGTATGAGTACTTCTTACCATAACTTTATTGACACATACTTACAATACATACAATAACTATGTACTCAACAACTCCACAGGGCCCCTGCAACGCACTAATATTTTCTCAACTATGCTGCGTGTAACCCCGACGCAACCATAATCTACAGGGCAAGTGATATGATACTCCGGGTAGATAGCGATGCTGCCTACCTAGTATGCCCAGAGGCCAAGAGCCGAGCTGGGGGTTATCATTACCTAGGAGATACATCCGATCACACATTCAACGGCGCTATACTAGTATTGGCAAAGATAATCAAGAATGTTATGGCGTCCGCGGCCGAGGCCAAAGTTGCATCATTATTCCTGAATGCACACGGAAGCGTTACCCATCCGACAATGTCTGATTGAACTCGGCCACCCACAACCGACCACTCCACTGAAAACCGACAATAATACAGCAGAGGGCATACTCAATGGCACAATCAAACAAAAGAGGTCCAAAGCCATTGATATGCAATTCTATTGGTTAAAAGACAGGGCTCAACAAGGGCAATTCAATATTTTCTGGGAACCAGGAAAACATAATCTGGCTGATTACCCCACCAAGCACCATCCGGGAAGCCACCATAAAAAGGTAAGACCGATATATCTATATGAGCCAGATAGTCCAAGGACCATCCAAGGGTGTATTGGAATACTAAATCAAGCGTGAATGTACATACGCGCAAAATCGTCTTAACGTACGTTATACGTTATACGTAACATACAATTTACGTATACGTGAGACGTAACATACGATTCCAAGATGAGCGCGATAAGTAAAAGTGAGACGCGAACAATGTGATGAGTACCATAAGTATATTATACATAAGCGCAGGTGAGTATCAAGCCATACTTAAAGCACTGAACAGAGGTACACAATATGGGAATCGAACGCTCGATACGATATGCGTATCTCCACACAAAGAAATGACAAATTAGTAAATGGGAGATCAATATGGTCCAGAAACAACCTGATCATAATCTTATCAATAACTCTTTCCAACATCGTAACAGTAACCGATAACAGATAAATTAACAAATAATAACGACATAACGATCTTTGGTTCTATTAGTAATGGAAGCAATCACCGACAAACACTGGAGTAGTTAATTTCCCGAAATATTTCCCAGAAGCAATTGGGGTAGCAACAAAGCATCTGTAGAACCGATTTTCGGTGTCAGTCTGAAGAATAACAGTGGCTTCAGGATTCTTGAAGGCAAATGCCTGCAGCCAGGTTGAGTGGGTGCATGATTGTTGATTGGGTAAAGATTTGAGCATGTATTCAAAACACGCATTTTGAGATCGACGTAGCATCTTTTTAACCTGCCTTGGTTTGGAAGTTGAAGTGAGACCAGATACTAGAAACCAAGAATATAAATTTTTTTTGGGAAGTGTCATCGGGAGATGGGCTATTCATCATACATTCGGACATAAATTGCTGGAATGGAGGGAAATGAGTTAAATAAATTTGTTCCTTTATTGAGGGTAGCATCTGATGGAGACAACAACGTTGATCGAAAGTTGGGAAAAGAGTTTCGTCCAACCACCAAAAAGTAGAATCGGAATCCATCCGGTTCTTCTGAGTCTGGAAAGGTGCATCATGACTTGAACAGACGACTCTGATCTCAAGATCGCAACACATGCACCTAAAAGAACGATTGGTACGGTGGGAACGGTAGTTTGTTCTATGAAAGTTGGTGATCTTAAATCCCCACCGATTGAAGCAGTATGCTCCGAGAGAGTCAAGCACATTGTCTGTGGAGGAGGAGAAAACCGGAGGCCGATTGCGGAATTGCTGTAATGACATGGGCGACCATGACTTAACGGGTTTATGATTGGAAGTGGACAAATTGATCATCGGAAACTTTGCTCATTGCAGAAAAGGATACGTAGGGATATAGAATGAGTAATGAATGATGGGATGTGAATCGGGAAATAAGTACAGTACAAAGTACAGAAAAAAAACAATCAGACCCCGAGGATGAAAGGGGGGGGGGGTGTGAGAAATATAGACTAAGAAAAATTACCAACTAAAACAGAGATTTAACCTAATAAAATACATGGGTGGACCGAATATAAGCCCGAAAAAATGACGGACAGGATTGCGTAGGAAAGGAGGCAAGGGAACCTATCACCAGGCTCAAAGGTGAGGATACTAATTTTTTAAACCGACACTGAGGTCCAGCAGAACATAAACAGCATAGAGAAAGTGTGTTGTAACAATTAAAGCAAAACGCAATCGGCCTTATGGTCGATTGGTTTAGTGAGTAGAACAATCATTGTCACAATTCGATCATCTTCGCCGATCGACAGGTTAATTACTCGTCGTCAAATTACTCGTTGTCATCGCGTAATCTTAGCATATTACCCTGTAATTCTGAGCATACAAAACACACGTAATTAAGACACGAAACACACGGAAACCATCTTCCATCAGTCTTTTACCATATAATTTGCCGTGATATTCTCATTGGAATATCACATGTAATTGTACCTTATCATGCAGAATTAGTACTAGAATGTACGTAGATTTTAGGGCGTGATAGTGTTTTGAAGTTGTTAATTCTTCAAAGAGTGAGCTGATGGGGAAAAACTCCCGCTAAGAGGCAATCCACATGAAAAGTCGTTGACGATCATTCACTCAGGAATAACCTTAAGAATAAGGTTATTGCCCTTATGACTTTCGTAGGATATGCCCGCTTAGTACGTAGTACGAATACGCGTTGCACGGTGAATTCTTTTCAGTCCCCTTCAGTTGTAAATCTCTAACCGTTAAGCGGCTGGATTCTTATGACTTAACACATTATTCATCGTGAGTCATTGTCGTGTGTTGAATACCAAACTGTATTCAGTCTACCATCAGAGGCCCTATCAAAAAATGGGGAGGCATTTTGCCATTCATTCTGGCTTGTATCAAGGCATTTTGCCCTGATCCTTACCCGATTGATATATTGTAATCCATGGATCAAAGTATCCATTTTCTTTCATTCCATGATCGAACGCTTCAATCAAACGATCGATCGAACGAAAACAAACTTACCACATGCACCGAGAACAGTGTTCCCAAAAAACAGCGCCACTCATTAGCTTTGTAAACAAATCAGCAATATTTGTCGAACCTGGTTCCTTTGCAACTCTGAAAATCCCTACTGCAATAGATTCTTGGGCCTTGTGGTATGCAATGCTGTTGTGTTTCTTCTTGCATGGGCTTTCAGGTCGTGTAACGTTTGTGACAACAGAATCATTATCACAATACACATTGGTGCTCCCATCAATTGGAACACCCATCATTCTCAACTTGTATCTTAGACCTTCAACCAATTTGATTGCAATTCTCAATGCAATGATTTCGGATCCAAAAGTTGATGTTTCAACTGTTGTTTGTCTTTTGGAAAACCAAATAATTGGTGCATTATTAATGAAGATAATAACACCAGTATGAGATCTCCTTGTTGCTTTGCATCCAGCGTGGTCAGCATCAACAAAACAACTCATTGTTACATGTTTTCCCAAAGCTTCAGGCATATCTGCTGGTATGACTTCAGCGGCACCAGGATAAAATTCAGACCAGTTGCATTTTTGGAATTTACTCTGATCAATGCTTGGTACTGAATCATCAAAAACCAATTTCGACCTGTTGTATTTTTTCAAATATGCAAATATGTGAAATAACTGGTTCAGATGTCCAATCCTTGCTTGAGCCAAATACCTTGACATCAGCGAAACTGGCATTACAATGTCCAGCCTTCCTAATTCACAAATCCATCTGAGAACTCCAATCAAACCTTGATAGTATGAAAAGAATTCACCGTGTAACGCGTATTCGTACGTACGAAGAGTCATGAAGGCAAATAACCTTATTCGTAAGGTTATTTAACCTGAGTGAATAATCGTCGGTGATTATCCATGTGGATTGTCTCTTAGCGGAATTCTCCCCATCAGCTCACTCTTCGAAGAATTAACAACTCTAAAACACTATCATGCCCTAAAATCTATGTACAACCTAGTACTAATCCTACATAAATAAGGTGCAAATACTGTGATATTCCAATGAGAATACCACGGTGAATTATACGGTAAAAAGACCGATCGAAGATGGTTTGCGTGTGTTTTGTGTCTTAAGAATTACATGTGTTTTTGTACGATGGAAATTACACGATGACGACGGTCATTTGACGATGATTAATTAACCTGTCGATCGGCATCGACAAGGCCGAATGAACTGTAACAATGATTACTCTTGCTCACTAAATCAATCGATCGTAAGACCAATTGCGTTTTGCGTTTGTTTGTTACGACACACTTTTTCTAGTTTATCAGACCCACAGCATCTACGGGCTGTGGCCAGCATCCTACAATGCTGAGGACCAAATGGCGTTTCCATCGAAACGCAGTTGAGCTCAAAGACTTATCCGGAATAGCCTGATCAGCTACCGGCATCAACCCTCAAGGATGTAAAAGAGGCAGTTGCCTGTGGAGCCCTGGAATAGACCAACACCAGGGCGGTCTCCCTGAAAGAAGAGACCAAAGAATCGAACCAAGGTGGTGGCTCCACCGGGTTTCGAGATCCAGCAAAACAAGCAAGGGAAAAGAAGCTGGACGGCTCAGTCGAAAGGGCCGCCCAGGTTGGCATCAGTTGAAAGGAATCAATATCCAATCCGAGAACACTGATCTTTCACTGAAAACAAGAATGACGTGAGACAGAAGATTGAGCCTCAAGTATTATGTGGTGGAAAACAAAGACCGGAATGAACAGATTGCAAAGAGCATCTGGCACGAAAAACGAAAATCCAAAGATATGAGAACACGAATCCCTGAAGATCGGAAAGATCCAAAAATGAAAAGGAAAACACTAAAAGGAGAACACTAAATTCTCAGGAAACAATCTTTCAACCTTTCACCACAGAAATACAGAATGAGCAAAATCCCGAGAAAGGATAGGAAAGCTCACAATCTTGATTTGCAACAAAAGCAAAAGCTCACACAAAACTAACCGGAACGAAAACTCGATCCGAACAAAAGTATAAACGAACCGGAACGAAAATTCGATCCGAATATAAGCACACCATCACTCGACAGTCACAAACGAATAATATCCATCTAATCATATCCATCTCTCACATCCAATCCTCGATTCGATTACACTCTTCCACCACATACCACCTTCGATTGAATATTCAATACCAGCTTCCATCGAATACCATCTTACGAATCGACCGTTCACACTCCAAAACGACCATTTGAAATCCTTTCGAAACTTCGTTTGAAATATCGCACCCCACTCCACCATGGTACAAACTAGAGCACACGAAAACAGTGACATAAAAGAAACAAAAATGGAGGTGGATCGAGATCCAAATGATCCTGATGGAGACGAGGATTCCGAAAAGTATCCAGATAGTGAAGAGGAGTTCGATGCAAGGATCATGACAGTAATGGAAAAGGCCATGACTGATCCAGAAACAAACTCAACTTGGAAAAGAGTCATCGACAAGGAAGTAAAGAGAAGGATCAGAGCGATACAGGATGCGGTGGAGCAACACAGAAATCCAAATGACGTCAATCAGGGTGATAGTGATAGTGATAACAGCAATGAAGATGAGAACCAACTAGACGTCGACCTAAGGGCTGAACGGCACGGAAGGAGGTCATCCCAACCAAAAAATAAAAATCAGGGGATTCAACAGTGGAAGATTTCTGAACCCAGAACAGCTTGCCTTTAGAAGCAGCTTGATGGATTTTGGTATCAACTATGAATCAGCTGAAGAAATTATGAGGGGAGGGATGTCTAATATTCGCGAAATTACAGACCTCAACAAGGAAAGCATCAAATCATTCATGCATGGATTGAAATCTATCAGTCCGGAATGCCCCAACCCAAAAAGTATCCACTATGGTAACAGGCTATCATCGAGGCTTCTCACATGGGCAAGTTGGGCTCGATACCAACCACTGATTAGAGTTGAGCCAAGGGCCATCGACTGGAAAGCAAACCCAAACAATATGGAATTGCAGCAATTCAGAATCAAGATGATGGAGGCGAGTGTAAAATCACAGGAAAAAGCAACCCCACCTGAGTTGAAGGATCTTACAAAATTCAGGGAATGGGAGGAAGGATTCCGTCAAAACTTGAGATACAGATTCAACTCTGAGGGATTTCCAATCTTGTATGTCATAAGACCCCAAGAAAAGGAGGTTGTTACTGATGAAGCCAGGTCTGGAACAGTCGGGCAAAGCCCAACAGATACTTATCCAACTTGGAGTGATTACAATGAAAGATGTGGCGTCCTGTCAGGTCACCAGTATGACGAGGATAACAGTGTCGTCTGGAGATTGTTGTGTGATGCAACAAGAAAAGGTCCTGGTTGGGAATATGTTGCACATTTCCAAAACACTGCACTGAATTCTGGTAATGCCAGAAATGCTTTCATTTCGCTGATGCAACATGCTTACACTGATACCAATATCACTATGGTTCTGAACAAGACATATCAGGAAATGAAAGATTCACATTACACTGGCGATGCTAAGAATTATGACTGGAACAAGCACAAGCGAAACTGGACTGCTTTTCATGGAACAATTCTGAGATTTGAAAAGAATCATAATGAAAGGAGATTTGTTTGGGATTTTATCAATTCAATCAGCGATGAGCGACTTGATGCTGCTAAAGCCGATGCAATTGACGAGAGCAAAGATTACCGGGACAATTTCAATGAATGCTTGATTCTATTCACCAATCGTCTTGGATTGAAGAAGCTTGCAAACGGGAAGCATAAAAGAGGTTCCAGAAGCGTGTATTCTATGGGCACATCAAGCAACAAAAAGCAAAAGACAACTGGAACTTTTACAGGAAAAGTTGAGTGCAAGCCTTACCCAACAAGTGTTTATAAAACAATGTCAAAAGAACAACGTCAGGAGCTTTACCAGATGAGACAGGCTAAGAAGAAAAGAAATCTCAAGGCTGCTGAGACTAAGAAGAAAGAAACTGAGAATGAAGGCGCGGGTGACAGTTTTGGCTCAAAATCTAAGAAATGACATAATAACCGGACACTATCACTAGAACACAAATTGTTAACAATGGTAAGCCGGTCATTATACAAGATGAACGTTCCTGTAGATTTTGATGATGGGGAAAATGAAGAAGGATATTGTGAGTTAGACTCACATGCAGATACTACCGCAGCAGGAAGCAATATGGTATTGCTGAATCCTGATCAAATCACAACACACGTTGATGTTGCACCCTTTTCTGAAGAATACAAGCCCATCAAGAAAATACCCATTGGAAGCTGTGCTACGGCATGGACGAATCCAACATCAGGCCAAGTGTACATCATAGTGTTCCATCAAGCACTGTACTTTGGGGACAAATTGAAAAACAGCTTGATATGCCCAAATCAAGTGAGGGACTGCAATTTCAACTCTGTTGAAGAGACACCTCGCCAATTTGATTCAAGATCCAAGCATGGAATTACAATTCAAACTCCAATGGAAGATGATGATCCGAAGAAAGTTTTTATCAAACTGAGTATGAGAAACGTGATCTCATATTTCCCCACAAGAAAGCCAACAAGAATGGAGCTTGATGAATGTCAACATTTGATTGCAACAAACGATACACCTTGGGATCCACATTCACTGAAGTTCAGGATGGCCGAGCTAGCCATTGACAATGGAGATCCAATTTCAGGGGACCAGTTCAGCCTTCAAGCTATGTCGACCGAAGAAGACCAAGCAATGGATACAAGTTCGGTTGTAACAGAACCTGCTAGTAATGTTACAGATAAACTCCCCAAGACCAGCTTAGACAAACGGCATCCAAGTGTCATGCAGCAATGCAAACTGATGAGAGTCCATCAGGTATCTACAAGGAGAATGCTAACTGATTGCCAGATTGCAACAGATGAAAATATAGCTCATCGAATTTCTTCAGTAAGGAATATTTCAAGCGCGCGAAGGGTAGACCAATTTTTGTTTGATGATACAGAATTTGACTTTATGGAAGCTCCTGAAGAAGAATCAAAACAGGCCCCTAGCTTGCAAGAAATTGACAATACACTTGAGAGAAGGTCTCTTGACAGAAGAAATCAATGGGGGCCATCAGTGATAACAATTGAAGGTCCAAACAAAGTTGACTGTGAACGCCTAGCCAAAACTTGGAATATTAGTTTCAAGAAAGCTGAGCAGACATTGAAAGTCACGACGCAGAAAGCACTCAGGAATTTGCAATCACCATTGATGAAGAGGTTGCCCACGCAGCGCTTCAGGAACAAGAGAGTTGCACAAGGAACCTGGTACACAGATACATGGCATGCAAGAACGAGCAGTTTTATGAGGCAGGAAAAATGTGCACAGATCTTCACAAATGGAAATGGGTTTGAAGTATTTATACCAAAACAGGACAAATCACAAGCCCATCAAGGATTGAAGACATTCATTCATGAAATTGGAATCCCGGAGCATTTGATTTCTGATGGCGCACCAGAACAAGGATCTCCAAGAACCTACAAGACACACTGGAATTCAATTGTAAAGCGCAACCATATTCATCAGACATTCATCCAACCACATTGCCCATTCCAAAATCGAGCAGAACAAGCGATTGGACATCTTGGGAGTGCAATCACAACCAAGTCTGCAAAGAAGAAGTCACCGAGGAGATTATGGTCATTTTGTGGTGAACTATGTGCTAATATCAGGCAGCGAACGGCATCGAGCAACCCTTCTTCAATGGAGAGAACCCCATTCGAATTGGTCCATGGCTATCGACCGGATATTGCACTATACACTTCATCAGAATGGTATGACTTTGTGTTTTATTATGAAAAAGGTGATTCTTCCACCCGAGGTGTTGAAAGGCTGGCACGATGGTTGGGTCCCTGTGGCAATAAGGTAGGTGGGGGTGATTGTTTTTGGCTCCTGACTGAATCAGCAATACCAATATCTACAAATTCAATACGACCTGTCAAAGAATTTGAATGGCGGGATAGAGATATCCTCAGAAGAATGGAAGCAATTGACAAATCAATTGAATCCAAGATTGGAGATGAAGTGAAGGATAGCGCGTCATTCTTCCAGGAAAACTACCCGGAGCCTCAAATGGAGCTATTTGAGAACCAACCAGTGGAATCACCTGATTTGAAACTTGAAATGGCTGAACCAGAAGCATCAGTAGAAGATATTGATGAACCAGATGAATATCTGGGGAATGAAGTGATCATTGAAAGAGGTGATGAAAGACTCAGGTGCGTTGTCAAGGACAGGGTTCGCGACTTGCAAAACAGACCGATAGGACTCAGAAATGAGAATCCCATACTAGACACGAGGCTGTATAAATTGCAACTACCTGATGGTACCATGGAGGAATACACGGCAAACATTGTTGCAGAGAGTCTGTATAGTTCTGTTGACGATGACGGACGCATGTTCACTCTACTGGATGAGCTCATTGACCATGAAAAAGACAACACCGCTTTAAGTGATGAGGAAGCAACAACTATAGCCAAAAATGGACGAAAAAGGCATAAGCCAACAACAAGGGGTTGGAGGATTCTTGCCAGTTGGAAAGATGGAACGGAATCTTGGTGTAAGCTAAGTGATGTGAAAGAATCATTTCCAGTGCAATTAGCTGAATATGCTGTTAACAATAATCTTGAAAAGACACCAGCATTCCGATGGTGGGTGCACAAAATTTTGAGAAGAAAGGATCGAATCCTTAAAGCGGCCAAAACAGCAAAGTATTGGTTGAAGACTCACAAATATGGAGTTGAGTTGCCACATTCAATCAAACAAGCGCTGGCTATTGATAAGAAAACAGGGACTGACCACTGGGAACGAGCAATTCATAAGGAAATGACCAACAATATGGCAGCGTTCGAATTTTCCGATGATGATGTTATTCCAGTTGGCAATAAGCAGATAACAACCCACATGATCTTTGACATCAAGCTTGGATCCCTAACAAGGAAGGCTAGGTTGGTAGGGAACGGTCATAAAGTCCCTGCAGTGGCAAAAGAAAATACTTATTCATCGGTTCCCAGTCGAGACTCAGTAAGAATATTCTTCCTGCTGGCAGCGCTGAATGATTTGAAGGTTCTCTCAGCTGATATTCAAAATGCATATTTGACAGACCCGATTAAAGAGAAATACTTTCTAAAAGCGAGAGCTGAAGATGGTTTTCCACCTCATCTTGCAGGAAGGCCTTGCAAGATTGTCCGCGCATTGTATGGACTGCCGGTGGCAGGTGCATCTTTCAGGTCATACCTCACACAGCATTTGAGAGATCTTGGATATTCACCTTGGAAAGCAGATCCGGATGTGCACTTACGAATTGAAACCAGAAAAGATGGATCCAGATACTGGGCAATGCTGATTGCCTATGTAGACGACATCTTATGTTCTGGTGAAGATCCAAAGTTCCAGCTAGAAAATATTGAGCGCAAGTTCAAACTGAAGGATGATACAATTGAAGAGCCGACCCTATATCTGGGAGCAGATATTGGAAAGTTCTACTTTGAAGGTGATTCAAAGCCAAGATGGTCATTATCAAGCACTAAGTATACGGCGAAAGCTATTGCAGCAGTCGAACAAGAGTTAGGAACTGAAAAATATGGTAACAAGTGTCTACCAAAATCAGCGTCCAGTCCACTGTCACATGATTATCAACCGGAAATTGATATATCAGAAGAATTGAACCCTGAATTGCAAAATTACTACCAAGGTTTGATTGGAGTTCTCAGGTGGATTTGTGAATTAGGAAGGCTGGACATTGTAATGCCAGTCTCGCTAATGTCAAGGTATCTGGCACAAGCAAGGATTGGGCATCTGAATCAGTTGTTTCATATATTTGCATATTTGAAAAAGTACAACAGGTCAAAACTGGTTTTTGACGATACTGTACCAAGCGTTGATGAAAGTAAATTTCAAAAATGTGACTGGTCTGAATTTTATCCTGGTGCCGCTGAAGTCATACCAGCAGATATGCCTGAAGCTTTGGGAAAACATGTAACAATGAGTTGTTTTGTTGATGCTGACCATGCAGGATGCAAGGCAGCAAGGAGATCTCATACTGGCGTTATTATCTTCATTAATAATGCACCGATCATTTGGTTTTCCAAAAGACAAACAACAGTTGAGACATCAACTTTTGGATCTGAAATCATTGCTTTGAAAATCGCAATCGAATTGGTTGAAGGTCTAAGGTACAAGTTGAGAATGATGGGTGTTCCAATTGATGGAAGCAAAAATGTGTATTGTGATAATGATTCGGTTGTCACGAATGTTACAAGACCAGAAAGCCCATGTAAGAAAAAGCACAACAGCATTGCATACCACAAGGCCCGAGAATCTATTGCAGCAGGGATTATCCGAGTTGCAAAGGAAGAAAATAAAAATCAATCATTCAGTGGAATGTTCGATCGATCGTTCGACCGAAGCAACAAGTTGATTTTACTAAGCTCGATCATGGAAACGTTCGATCTGCAACGAGCATTTCGAAGATGAATAATAAACAAATCGTTCTGCAATGAGCATTTCGAAAATGGATAATTTGATCCATGAATACAATATATCAAACCGGCAAGGATCAGGGCAAAATGCCATGATACGAGCCAGAATGAATGGCAAAATGCCTTCCCCATTTTTCTTTTGATAGGGCCTCTGATGGTAGACTGGATACAGTTTGGTATTCAACACACGAATGACTAACGATGAACATATTAAGCCATAGAATCCAGCCGCTTAACGGTTGGAGGATTTATGACTGAAGGGGACTGAAAAGAATTCACCGTGTAACGCGTATTCGTACGTACGAAGAGTCATGAAGGCAAATAACCTTATTCGTAAGGTTATTTAACCTGAGTGAATAATCGTCGGTGATTATCCATGTGGATTGTCTCTTAGCGGAATTCTCCCCATCAGCTCACTCTTCGAAGAATTAACAACTCTAAAACACTATCATGCCCTAAAATCTATGTACAACCTAGTACTAATCCTACATAAATAAGGTGCAAATACTGTGATATTCCAATGAGAATACCACGGTGAATTATACGGTAAAAAGACCGATCGAAGATGGTTTGCGTGTGTTTTGTGTCTTAAGAATTACATGTGTTTTTGTATGATGGAAATTACACGATGACGACGGTCATTTGACGATGATTAATTAACCTGTCGATCGGCATCGACAAGGCCGAATGAACTGTAACAATGATTACTCTTGCTCACTAAATCAATCGATCGTAAGACCAATTGCGTTTTGCGTTTGTTTGTTACGACACACTTTTTCTAAGTAATTCTGCAATTCAGGATTCAGTTCCTCTGATATATCAATTTCGGGTCTGTAATCATGTGACAGTGGACTGGATGCTGACCTTGGTAAATACTTGTAACCATACTTCTCAGTTCCAAGCTCTTGTTCAACCGCTGCAACAGCTTTTGCAGTATATTTGGTGCTTGACAATGACCACCTTGGTTTTGAATCGCCTTCAAAGTAAAACTTTCCAATATCAGCTCCCAAATACAGAGTTGGTTCTTCGATCATATCATCTTTCAACTTGAACTTCCATTCAATGTTTTCTAGTTGGAATTTTGGATCTTCGCCAGAACATAAGATATCGTCAACATACGCAATCAGCATTGCCCAGTATCTGGATCCATCTTTCCTGGTTTCAATTCGTAAGTGCACATCTGGATCTGCTTTGCAAGGGGAATATCCAAGATCCCTCAAATGCTTTGTGAGATATGACCTGAAAGATGCTCCTGCAACTGCTAACCCATATAGTGCTCGAACTATCTTGCAAGGCCGTCCTGCAAGGTGTGGAGGAAAACCATCTTCAGCTCTTGCTCTTAGAAAGTATTTCTCTTTTATTGGGGCTGTCAAATATGCATTTTGAATATCTGCTGAGAGGACCTTCAAATCATTCAGTGCTGCTAGCAAGAAGAATATCCTTACTGAATCACGACTGGGAACCGATGAGTAGGTATTTTCTTTTGCCACCACTGCAGGAACTTTGTGACCGTCCCCTACGAATCTAGCCTTTCTTGTTAGAGATCCAAGCTTGATATCAAATATCATGTGGGTTGTGATTTCCTTGTGACCGACTGGAATAACATCATCATCAGAAAATTCGAACGCTGCCATATTATTTGTCATTTCTTTATGAATTGCTTGTTCCCAGTGATCAGTGCCTGTTTTCTTATCAATCGCCAGTGCTTGTGTAATTGAATGTGGTAATTCAACACCATATTTGTGAGTCTTCAACCAATACTTGGTTGTTTTGGCTGCCTTAAGGATGTGTTCCTTTCTTCTCAAAATTTTATGCACCCACCATCTGAATGCCGGTAATTTTTCAAGATTGTTGTTGACTGCATACTCGGCTAGTTGCACTGGGAATGATTCTTTGACATCATTTAACTTACACCATGATTCGGTTCCATCTATCCAACTGGCCAAAATCCTCCAACCCCTAGTAGTCGGCTTATGGCTTTTTTGGCCATTTTTGGCTACAGTTGTGGCCTCCTCATCACTTAAAGCGGTGTTGTCGCATTCATGATCAATTAGCTCATCCAACAGCGTGAACATTCGTCCATCATCATCAACAGAACTGTAAAGACTCTCTGCAACAATGTTTGCCGTGTATTCTTCAATGGTGCCATCAGGTAGTTGCAATTTGTAAAGCCTCGTGTCCAGTATTGGATTCTCATTCCTTACTTCAATTGGTCTGTTTTGCAGATCGCGTACCCTGTTGTCGGTCAAAAATACACGTACTCTACCTACGTACATTCTACGGGAAATAATATCCATTCTACACTTGAAAAGTTACTTATACTCCTACAGAGATAAAATGACTTCAAGTATCAAGATATCTACGTCACATCATGTGTTCTCTGTCTTATGGTGAATTACACATGACGACGACCGGTTTAGACATCCCTACATACAACACTAACACAGGGATACCGGTTGAATACAGTAAAATACACAGTAACAGAGCAATCTCATGATATGCTCACATCTCTTTAAATTTCAATTATCCTATACCTTTTGGTCGATTTTTAGAGTAACAACAGGTTATGTCTTTGACTATGCACCTGAGCCTTTCATCATTTCTTTCAATGATTACTTCATTTCCCAGATACTCATGTGGTTCATCAATATCTTCAACTGACGCCACTGGTTCAGCCATTTCAAGTCTCAGATCAGATGAATTCACTGGTTCTTGCTCCTCAAATAGCTCTAGTTGAGGTTCTGGGTAATTTTCCTGGAAGAAGGACGCGCTGTCTTTCACTTCATCACCAATCTTGGATTCAATTGATTTGTCGATTGCTTCCATTCTTCTTAGGACATCTCTATCCCTCCATTCAAATTCCTTGACAGGCCTTATTGAATTTGTAGATATTGGTATTGCTGATTCAGTCAGGATCCAGAAACAATCACCTCCACCCACCTTGTTACCGCAAGGGCCAAGCCACCGACCCAATCTTTCAACTCCTCAAGATGAAGAATCACCTTTGTCAAAGTAAAGTATAAAATCATACCATTCTGATGATGTGTATAGCGCAATATCAGGCCTATAGCCATGAACCAATTCAAATGGAGTTCTCCCCATTGAAGAAGGGTTGCTTGATGCAGTCCTCTGCCTGATATTAGCACAAAATGACCATAGCCTTCTTGGTGATTTCTTCTTTGCTGTCTTGGTTATGATTGCACTACCAAGATGCCCTATCGCTTGCTCTGCTCGATTTTGGAAAGGACAATATGGTTGGATGAATGTTTGGTGTATATGGTTGCGCTTCACAATTGAATTCCAGTGCGTCTTGTAGGTTCTTGGAGAGCCTTGTTCTGGAGCACCATCAGAAATCAAATGTTCAGGGATTCCAACTTCATGAATGAATATTTTCAACCCTTGATGCGCTTGCGATTTGTCCTGTATTGGTATGAATACTTCAAACCCATTTCCATTTGTAAAGATCTGTGCACATTTTTCTTGCCTCATAGTACTCGTGGTCCTAGCATGCCAGGTATCAGTATACCAGGTTCCTTGTGCAATTCTCTTGTTTCTAAAGCGCTGTGTAGGCAGCCTCTTCATCAAAGGTAGTTGCAAATTCCTCAGGGCTTTCTGAGTAATGACTTTCAGTGTTTGTTCGGCCTTCTTGAAACTGATATTCAAAGTTTTAGCTAGGCGTTCACAATCAACTTTGTTCGGACCTTCAATAGATGTCACTGATGGTCCCCATTGATTTCTTCTATCAAGCAATCTCCTTTCAAATGTATTGTCAATTTCTTGCAAGCTAGGGGCTGGTTTTGATTCATCTTCAGGGGCTTCTGTGAAGTCAAATTCTGTGTCATCAAACAAAAACTGGTCTACCCTTCGCGCGCTTGAAATATTTGCATCTTGAAACTTTGTGGTCACTGACAAAATCCTGTGAGAAATGTTACCATCTGTTGCTATTTGGCATTCAGTCAGCATTCTTCTGGTTGATATCTGATGCAATCTCATCAGCTTGCATTGCTGCGTGAGATTTGGATGCTTGGGCTCTATGCTAGTCTTGGAAAACATGTCTGTGACATTACTTGTAGGTTCTGTTGCCACTGAACATGCGTCTTCAGTTGACATGGCTTGAACGCTGAATTGGTCCCCTGAAACTGTTGTTCCTCTAAAAATCGACCAAAGGTATATGATGTTAAAATTTAAAGAGATGTGAGCTCAGAGAGAGGCTCTTATTTTTACTTTGTATTTTCACTGTATCGGGGCTCTCTGCTGTATTTTGCTTGGTAGAGATCTTCCCCGGTTATCTGTTACTGTTATCTTCATCGTACCGATGCTGCTGTTGCTGTTGCTGTATTAGCGTCGTGTCAGTCTTTTACGAGGTTAAGTATTCCTTATCCGGTGGGGCGTATGCTTGTTTGTAGAGTGAGTAGATAAATGAGGCCCATCCGGAATCGGTGTTGATTTTCTTGATTGCAATAAGTAATTTCCTCACGGGATATCAAGTATATTCTTCTGAATCTACTTATGGATTCCAAGTGTTTACTTACTGTTCAGGTCTTTGGATATTTCTTGTTTCTAACCGATTATTTTCTTTTGTTTGTAGCCTTAGGTGATATCGTTTTTATCACTTAAGGAGTCCAAGTAGTGGAGGTGTGTTTGATTCTAATGCTTGATCAGCGGAATGTTCGTATCTCGTACTCCGCACCTCGGTCGTCGTTTCATCGGCTTTTTTGATCGAATTTGATGCCAACAAAGCCCGTAACAGAAACTGGATCACCATTGTCAATTGCTAACTCGGCCATCCTGAACTTCAGTGAATGAGGGTCCCACGGGGTGTCATTTGTTGCAATCAAATGTTGGCATTCATCAAGCTCCAATCTTGTTGGCTTTTTTGTGGGAAAGTATGAAATCACATTTCTCATACTCGGTTTTATGAAAACTTTCTTGGGGTCATCATCTTCCATTGGGATTTGGATTGTAATTCCATGCTTTGATCTGGGGTCAAACTGACGAGGTGTTTCTTCAGCAGAATTGAAATTGCAATCCCTCACTTGATTTGGACATATCAAGCTGTTCTTCAATTTGTTCCCAAAGTACAGCGCTTGATGGAACACAATAATGTAGACTTGACCTGATGTTGGACTTGTCCAAGCAGTTGCGCAACTTCCAATTGGGATTTTCTTGATTGGCTTGTACTCTTCAGAAAAAGGCGCAACATCAACGTGTGTTGTTATCTGATCTGGATTAAGCAATATCATGTTGCTTCCAGCGGCAGTGGTGTCAGCGTGTGAGTCTAGCTCACAGTATCCTTCTTCATTTTCACCATCATCAAAATCTAGAGGAATATTCATCTTATATAATGACCGGCTCACCATTTTTAAACATTTGTTTTCTAGTGTCTGCTTATGATGTCATTTCTTAGATTTTGAGCCAAAGCTGTCACCTGCACCTTCCTTTTCAGCTTCCTTTGCCTTTTTGGTCTCAGCGGCCTTGAGAGCCTTCTTTTTCTTACTCGCCTGTCTCATCTGGTACAGTTCCTGATGCTGTTCCTTTGACATTGTTTTATACACACTTGTTGGGTAGGTCTTATTCTCAACTGTTCCTGTGAATGTCCCAGTTGTTTTCTGCTTCTTGTTGCTTGATGTGCCGACTGAGTGTACACTTCTGGAACCTCTTTTATGCTTTCCATTTGCAAGCTTCTTCAATCCAAGACGATTGGTGAATAGAATCAAACATTCATTGAAATTGTCCCGGTAATCTTTGCTCTCATCAATTGCGTCGGCTTTAGCAGCATCAAGTCTTTCATCACTGATTGAATTGATAAAGGCCCAAACAAATCTCCTTTCATTGTGGTTCTTTTCAAATCTCATAATCGTCCCATGGAAAGCAGTCCAATTCCTCTTGTGCTTGTTCCAATCATAACTCTTATGATCTCCCGTGTAGTGTGATTCTTTCATTTCCTGGTAGGTTTTGTTCAGGACCATAGTGATATTAGTGTCATGTTAATTTCCTTTTGAAACTGGCTGTTGAGCTGATTCAATCCAAAGGCAAAGAAGAGCAACAGGAGCTGTGGCTGCAGGCCGGTTGAGGTGCCGGTCTGTTTGTGGTCTAATATTTCTCTGATATCCACTACGATTGAACGGCTCGGCGTTCAATCAGATCTATTCTGACTACCGGTGGGCTCAGTCAGTTAGATCTTAGGCTTGTAGTTCTACAGTAGGACGCAAGAACGTCCGATGCAAGGTTTAAGGTTGAATGATCAAATAATCTAAAAGTATAAGCGTGTTGGCTTGCTGCTGGAGAGCAAGTTACCGCTTTAAAGCGTGCTGCCGCTAATACAGCACGGTGAAATTACGAGTATTTTGTACGGTAAATTACCGACGAGTATTTTGTACGGTAAATTACCGTGTTACGGTGAATATCGTGTTGCCGATAATACAACACGTATTTTGTGCAGCAGACAAAACAAAACAAGTTCGTGAGCATAAAGATCGAACCTCTGCTGTCTTTTCTTGAAAACAGAACACTTAACGAGATGACTAGCATATGCTAGTTCCTGCCGTGTGTTCTCTCTTTGATCTCTAAGTATCGATAATTTCGATCGTATGAGTGACGATCATTTTGGCTCGCAAGATTGAGCCATTTGGTCAATAATGAGATACTTGGCTCGCAAGACTGAGCCATATGGTAAATAATGAGATACCCGGCTCGCAAGATTGAGCCATTTGGTCACCAAAATGAGATAGTTTGGCTCACAGATTGAGCCATTTGGGCCATAAGGTTAAACATTATGATTCGCGTACAAGCAAGCTGGACGCGTGTGGGTAAAGAATGAGATGCCACTGTACCAGTGTTACATACGGTTATGCTGGACATGAAAGGAATTTAATACTCCCCATGTGTCCATGAGAAACCCTTCGCTAAGATCCGATGCAATCGTCCTGTAGTAGATCACCTGTGTTTCCACAGTAGTGAAAGATGGGCTTGAGCAATGGATACACCACTGAATGTCCCCAATGCTTGGTGAGGATATCAGCACAATTATCTTTGCCCGCAAGATGTTGCATGAGGATGAAGCCTCTAGCTATCATGCTTCTGACATAGTGATATGATAGAATGTGATGCCTCTTGTGGAGCCTCGCATATGGGAATGTAGAGGTTTGGATCATCTTTTCATTGCCTCCCCATGTGTAGGATGTGTCGTGTACTCTAGTACCTAGATACCTGAATGACTGTCGAATGTCAACAATTTGCTCAATACATGTTCTAGCAGACACAAATTCGGCGCCAAAGGTGGCTGTTTCAGAGGTTGCTTGCTTCTTGGAGAACCACATGATGGGGGTCTTGTTTGCAAAGTGCAGGATACCAGTGACAGCTTTACCACTTAGGATGTCATGCATTAAGTTTGCATCATAGAAATGAGACAATACAACTACCTTGCCTAGGGGTTTAGGTGCATCGCTTGGTAGGTCTTCAGAATGCTCCCCATATACGGTATTGGACCAGTCTGTACTGTTGCCTTGAGTGAGTACAAAATCTGGTATGCCCACTCTGAATCTGATTTTGAAATGACGAAACTTGGAGATGTAACCATAGATTCGTTTGGCTCTGTTGAGATGGCCTTCCCTAGGTTGCACGCGAAAGCTTGATAAGGTCATGACAGCAGTCTGCACATCAAACCGTCCAATGGCAATGACCCACTGGAGTGAGCCCACCATGCTTTGATACTTTTGGATATCAGTATCTCCTAGGAATGATGATGAGTCTAGCTCTGGGTGATCATTCTCAGCAAGGGGTGAATGGAACCTAGTGGTGGGTTTGCAGCCAAACATTTGTTCATAGGAGGCCTCCATTTTCTCAATGAACTTGATGGGGTTCATGCAGAGCACACCATGTTCATCTCGTTCGAAACCACATCCCAGATGAAAGTTCATTGGACCAGAGCCCTTTAATTTGAAATTGTAAGGTTCAGACTGTAGGATGACCAGAAAGGTTTCAGGGTTGGCCATACATAAGCAAAGGTCGTCAACATATGTGCATATCAGCTCGTATACTGGCTCCCCATGTTTGTTGTGGCCAGGTTTGATAAAGATTTCAGGCTCTGCTTTGGATCTTTCAAAACCTAGTTCAATGAGGCAGGCAGCGAGCATATCACCAAAACACTTGCCAGATGATCGAAGTCCATATAGAGCCTTGTAAATCACCAGTAGGTGACCCTCTAGTGATCCAAATTCAGCACCAGCCTTGATGCATACTTTCTCACAGGTAACAGCTTCTAGGTATGCATTCCCAATGTCGGTTCCCCATGCTTCTAAACTATTCAGTTCAGCAAGGAATAGGCACATGTGCAAGCCTCTAAGTGAAACAACTCCTGCATACACACTGTGAATGGGAGCTTCAGTAAGATTACCATTCGCAACTAGCCGGGCTTTGTGTCGGCCATCGTGCTTGACTGCATAAATCATGTGGACCTTGATTTGTTGGAAACCAACGGGTATATTGCCAGCCTTGTAGATACCTTTGTCAATAAAGGTGTCATATTCTTGAAGCTGTGACATTTCCAGCGCTATGGCATCCTGCCATTTGGTATTGCCATTGGCTGTGTCAAACTGGATGGCTTCGTCATGATTGCGAGGTACCTTGAATCCATACTGATACTGTGGGGCAGTTCAAAAGGAGCGAAGTTTGGCTTGGTGGATTAGCCTGTCTAGCTTCTTGGTTCTTCGGGCAAGGGAAACAATGCGTTTGAGATGTTTCCACCCAGGTTGATCAAGCATGTTGTTGTCCTTTGCATATTTGGCTACAGTAACAGGGTCGTCTGCAGCTACATTAGAGAGAGGTTCATAGGTGCGCTCCATGTTTTCCCACTCAATCCATAGGTTGTATTTGGAACCTTTGTATTGGGGGTGCTTGTTGTCAAGGGGACCTTGATGACCAAGTATGCGTCGGAAAGACCAAAGTTTGCCATCTTCTTGAGTTACATCCCTGTGGATGTAATTCATGACGTCATTGTAGGCTATGATATCTTCAAGTTCATCATCTGTATGCTTGCATTTGAACTTGATGAAGTCTTTGTTTTTCTCAAGACTGTTTTCAATGTCAACAACTGTCATTCTTTTCTGTGTGCCATCAGGGAGAGCCATGAGAAAAGAGCGACCTTGCAAGTCGGCAACAGGGATAGCAGGGATGGTGATGGGTGTGCCTTCATCGTCAAATTGGGCGTTGCCTTCTTCATCAGTAACAACTACTTTAGATGGACCAACAGATGGGGTAGCAGGATTGATAGGTGGAGGTGTGGCGTCACTGACATCAAAATATGCTAGCTCAGGGGGACCAAAGTCATCTTCAGTAACAGGGGTACCGGTAGGGGTCTTGCTGAAGATGTGAGAGGTTGGAGGGCCATCAAGAATCTCCCCATAGTTGTTAGGGAGTGGAGAAGGTACATAGCTTTGTGTATTAGGAACCTTGGAATAAAGGAATGTAGGCAAGGATGGCTTTGTGATGGGCAGAGGAGGTGATGCTGGTACGGAACGGGGTGGTGTAGGATGTTGGAAGGAGGGACTATCACCAGAAGACTTAGGAGTGAGGGAAGCATCCTTAGCCTTGCGCCATGCAAGAAAGCCATCATCAGTGAACAAGCCAGCGCGCTTGTTGCGATGCTCAGGAGTTAAAGCAGTGCGTACACCAGAGCGATCAAGAAGCTTATTGGTGATGGGATCCCAGATGGTGAAACATAGGCTGTTACCAACATGCGCAGCAATGCCAACAAAGTGACCAAGACATTCAGTGGTCTGGGAGCCAAACTGGGTATCAGGAGTCTTGTAGTAGACAGGCTCAAACCAGAAGAAACTAAGGTAGGGACTGATGTCACCAATGATACCAGTAGCAATAAAGAAAGGCTGTTTGTCAGAGAGAGTGGGATCAGACAAATGATTCATGAGGCGGCCAACATATTGCATACAAAGAAGCCAGAGGTGTGGTGGAGTGCCCGTGCGATCCATGATTCTATTGACAATGCGTTTGAAGGTCTGGTATCGCCGTTCAAAGAGATTTTGGTGTTGATGGTATGGTTCACTTTGCCATAAGCCAATCCACATCATCTTGAGGTAGTCAAGAACAGATTTGCTGGACTGGTAAGATCCATGATCACAGAGCAATCTGAGTGGTCTACCCCATTGCCGAACAAAATTTTGGAGGCAAGGGAGAAAATCAGCAGTAGTCCTCATTTCTTCAACATGGATGATATGAGATTTTCGACCAAAGAAAACTTGAGCGATTTTGGAACCACCATCAATAGCGGGGGTGTCGGAATAGATGACATCAGAGAGGACATCATCATTGAGAGGCCGGACATTCATGGCAGGCTGTGGTGATTGGAACCTTTTGAAGATGTTACCATCGGGACTAAGTGACAGTGAGCCATACTGTGTGGAATTGTTGAAAGTGGCCTTGATACGGTCAAGGGAGATCCATCCAAAGAAGGGTTTCAGGGACAGGTAATCGGTATCAGTGGGCGATTGAACATGGGCTGCAGCAGTGATAAACGTGGAAGGAGATTGATTGGAGCACCTACTAAGGATGTCTTGATGAATGTAATCAGTGGGGCTAAGCCAAAATGAAGTATCAGAAACATCCAAGGCCTGTAGGGAGGAGGTAGTGCTGTTGGACAAGAATGAGGTGACCGTGGAGGAGGTGCCAATGTTGATATCCCTAAGCGCGCCAAATTCATCATAATCTTGATATGGAAGTGATGTGGAAACAGGCGGGTATTTCTGAATGAAGGTATCATCCTGTGGGGTATATGCGCTATCTAGCATAGATGGGTTCCAATGCTGATCACTTGTCATTATGACATGGAGGAGACTAGCAAATTCTGCACTGGTATACTTGCGCATAGCAAGATAAGGTAAGCCATGGCATATACTGAGTGGAAAGACATGACCATCAGTAGTGGTAATGACTTGGGAGCCGCCTGTCTTGATAGAGGAATCATCCACGGCTGAGTGGTATGCTTCCATCTGGGGGGAAGACAAGATAGATGGGTGTTGTCCGGTGTATGCACTCTCATGAAAGATGATAATGACAGGACCTCTGTTGGAGACAGAGTAGGCGCCGCATGTTGCAATAGGGATGTTCTGGATTTGGTGATTGTTTATACCAGTTACGTTGACATATCTTGGGGGAATATCTTTAGAGATGAGACATGCGTCATTTCCGATGATACACCCATTTGCACCTCTGTCAACCATAGCAGAACCAGGTGTGGATACAGCAGTTTTGCTTGAGTGATAAGTAGCGATGGGGTTTGCTGATAAAACAGGAGATTCACATTCCAGCGGTGCCCAATAGTGAAAGTTCACTGATCGTGAGGTTTGTTCAACAGGGATATAGACATTGCCTTCTTTCTTGTAAAGTATATCAGGGTTGTCTGCAAGGAATTGGGCTGGATGTGCAGGAGAAACAGAAGACCTGAGAGGCCTGGTGTCTGATTGGGAAGATGATTTGTATACACCAAGTGATGCATGGAACGCAGATCTGGCTGAGCTCTCGTCAGCAGGCGATAGGACTTGCTCAGTAGCGGGTGAGGGGACCTGCTCATCAGTATGGTGCTCATAAGCCCGACGTGTGATTGGCTTGCTGGAATTGGGGTCTGGTGGTAATGCAGTATCAAGGAGCTCAGGCCGGAGGCAAGCAACTAGTCGCTTCTTGTCATCAGCTGTGAAGCCAAGCCAATGCTTCATGCCTTGCTTAGAGAGAGTTTTCCAAACTGCAGATGGTAGCCTTGTGGTTGGGTCTGGGGTTCTTCCAGCCTTGTAAACAGCGTAGTCCTGATAGTCACCATCAAAATCAATAGGAGGTAAGTATGATGCCGAGTCATCAGTTTTGCCAGAATATGTGGACTGCATCACAGAAGATAAATCATGGGTGTTGGCCTTAACAGACGTCGGACTGCGAGGCTGTGACAGTGATGCTTGGGAATCCAGCCTGGTTGCTTCAAGGAGGAGGATATTTTTCAATTCACTGATAGCAACAGCTTCATGCTGTCTGAACTTAATCATATCCTGTGCTGCAGGGGGATCATCAACTTTGCAGAATTGTTCGCTGAGCTGGAAGCTGCTACTACAGGCCTTGCAGAGGTGTGTTTTGACAGTGTCAAAATCAAGTGGCCTTTGTGGATCTCGTAGCGTGTTGAGGTGTTCTAGCTGGGCAAACCACTGGGTGATAAACTTGACTTTGGTGTCCTTCCATACCCTTAAGTCAATGTCCAATAGATGCTGCATCACAATGGAGGTATCATATACTTTGGATTTGGACCTGTCATGTAGTGCAACCAAGTCAAAGAAAGCCTGTCTGCCGTCTCTCGAGGTGGTATGGCTGAGCACACAGGAGTAGGAGAGGTCACTTTGGAGGGCATGTAGAACAAGAGTCCAGAAGAATGCACACTGCTTGTCATGAAGGGCCTTCTCATACCCGATGAGTGGTACATCAGGCCAGCTAGGATCAAGGAAGGTGCGAGTATCTATGTCAGCTGTTTCCAGCTTGGCCTTGAATTTGACAAGCCATCTCTCAAACGTTGCGTCATTTTGCAGGGTTGGAAATGTGGTTTCGTCCCTTGATTTCTTAGTCCATGATTCGTATCTCAGCTTGTCGATGGGTTTGGAGGATCTTTCTTGTTGCCGTTCATATGTGCTGTTGCGAGCTGATGTCTCAATGTCAGTTCCAGATTCTCTTCGGGCTCTGACAATCCCGCGACAGTAATTCTTAAAGGCATCCTTGGTATAATGGTTCCTATCTTCCCAGTCTAGTCCTTTTGCTGTGAGGTGTTGTCCAAAGTCAATGACTCTCTGTAGGGTCATCTGTACGTGCCGATAGAGTGGTGTTCTTGTTCCTCTCTCGAGGTAGGCAAGATCACCAATATTTTCGATGTACAGAAAATCTAACCATGTCTTATACTGTCCAGCGATGAGTGCCTCGCATAAGGTGCTGTGGGACTCCTTTGGGACATCGAAGGAATCATGCAGGAAGGTGGCTAGTGGTTGGTCGAATGATGGAAAGAGGTCTGCGATAGATGTGTTCTCCTCATCATCTTGGGTTGGATTGTTCTGTTGGTCGGTTTCCACCGTGCCAGTTGTGGGCAAGCGAGGGGTGGTTGCGGCACTCCCAGGTTGGAGTGTTTGGAATCGTCCTGTCGACCTGCTTCAGCCTGTCGACCTCCTTCTCGTCCTGCCGGCAACCGGGATGTTGGGCATTGTTGTGTGATCGGATCAGAGGACTATCAATCGTCGTCCGTGGTCGAGTCAATTGATGATCTGTTGTCGGATCGTGCGCCGATATTGTTGTTGTTGTTTTGCAATTATTGCGTATGGATTAAGGCAATTATCGATGGATATTTGCAGTCGGTGTTTATTGGTGCTTAGCACAATCAAATGATGGGCGTCGATGTGTCCTTGACAAGATGGTGTCACGGGGAGTGTAGACGCAGAAAATATATAATCCGGGGAACTTGTCGTGTGGTCCTTGGATGGAGATATAGCTATTGGCGTGTCCAATGCAATGGGCTTGTATTAACGACAAACGGCTTGTCCGTTTGATCTTTGTTATGTGATTGGATCAGAGAAGTATCAATCGTCGTCCGTAGTCGAGTCAATTGATGATCTGCTGTCGTCTTCTTCTTTTGCAAGCTTCAACAAGCTTGCGACTGTTAATCTGTTAATTTCCTTTTGAAACTGGCTGTTGAGCTGATTCAATCCAAAGGCAAAGAAGAGCAACAGGAGCTGTGGCTGCAGGCCGGTTGAGGTGCCGGTCTGTTTGTGGTCTAATATTTCTCTGATATCCACTACGATTGAACGGCTCGGCGTTCAATCAGATCTATTCTGACTACCGGTGGGCTCAGTCAGTTAGATCTTAGGCTTGTAGTTCTACAGTAGGACGCAAGAACGTCCGATGCAAGGTTTAAGGTTGAATGATCAAATAATCTAAAAGTATAAGCGTGTTGGCTTGCTGCTGGAGAGCAAGTTACCGCTTTAAAGCGTGCTGCCGCTAATACAGCACGGTGAAATTACGAGTATTTTGTACGGTAAATTACCGACGAGTATTTTGTACGGTAAATTACCGTGTTACGGTGAATATCGTGTTGCCGATAATACAACACGTATTTTGTGCAGCAGACAAAACAAAACAAGTTCGTGAGCATAAAGATCGAACCTCTGCTGTCTTTTCTTGAAAACAGAACACTTAACGAGATGACTAGCATATGCTAGTTCCTGCCGTGTGTTCTCTCTTTGATCTCTAAGTATCGATAATTTCGATCGTATGAGTGACGATCATTTTGGCTCGCAAGATTGAGCCATTTGGTCAATAATGAGATACTTGGCTAGCAAGACTGAGCCATATGGTAAATAATGAGATACCCGGCTCGCAAGATTGAGCCATTTGGTCACCAAAATGAGATAGTTTGGCTCACAGATTGAGCCATTTGGGCCATAAGGTTAAACATTATGATTCGCGTACAAGCAAGCTGGACGCGTGTGGGTAAAGAATGAGATGCCACTGTACCAGTGTTACATACGGTTATGCTGGACATGAAAGGAATTTAATACTCCCCATGTGTCCATGAGAAACCCTTCGCTAAGATCCGATGCAATCGTCCTGTAGTAGATCACCTGTGTTTCCACAGTAGTGAAAGATGGGCTTGAGCAATGGATTGTGGTTGGTATCGAGCCCAACTTGCCCATGTGAGAAGCCTCGATGATAGCCTGTTACCATAGTGTATACTTTTTGGATTAGGGCATTCTGGACTGATAGATTTCAATCCATGCATGAACGATTTGATGCTTTCCTTATTGAGGTCGGTAATTTCTCGAATGTTAGACATTCCTCCCCTCATAATTTCTTCAGCTGATTCATAGTTGATACCAAAGTCCATCAAGCTGCTTCTGAAAGCGAGCTGTTCTGGATTCAGAAATCTTCCATTGTTGAATCCCCTGATTTTTATTTTGGGTTGGGATGACCTCCTTTCGTACCGTTCAGCCCTTGGGTCGACATCTTGTTGACCTTCATTACCGCTATCATCATCTGGATTCCTACCCCCTCTTTCAGCATCCTGCAATGCTCTTATCCTCTTCTTTACTTCTTGGTCGATGATTCTCTTCATAGTTGAGTTCATTTCTGGGTCAGCGATAGCCCTTTCCATTACACGCATGATTCTTTCATCAAATTCATTGTTTTCTTCCATACCTCCTTCATTGCCTCCATCTGGATCTTGTGGATCCACTTCCATTTTTGTCGTAGTTCGCTCTTGTTCGGGCCATGGTGGAGACAAGGTTTCAAATGAAGTTTCGAATTATTCGGAGGACAATATTCGATGTTTGTTGGGATCGAATATTCAATCGAAGGTGGTATGTGGAAAGAGAGTGTAATCGGGCCGAAGGGTTGGATGTGAGATGGATATTAGATGTTGGTGGCTGTCAAGTGCGATTTGCTTATCTGTTTGTGTGTTTGTATATCTGTATCGAATTTTCGTTCCGGTTTGTGTACTGGTTCGGATCGAGTTTTCGTTCCGGTTTGTTTGTACTTCTGTTCGGATCGAGTTTTCGTTCCGATCTGTGAGCTTTTGCTTTTGTTGCAATTTAAGATTGTGAGCTTTTCTACCCGTCCTCGAGGTTTGCTCATTCTGTATTTCTGTGGTGAAAGATCGGTGATCTCGTCTTGTTTCCTGAGAATTTAGTGTTCTCTTTTCCTTTTTGGATCTTTGAGATTTGGTGTTCTCGTTTCCATATCTTTGGATTTTTCTTGCGGGCAGATGCTCTTTGCAATCTGTTTATTCCGGTCTGTTTTCGCCACAGAATACTTGAGGCTCAATCTTCTCGCTCACGTTGTTCTTGTTTTCAGTGAAAGATCAGTGTTCTCGGATATTGATTCCTTTCAACTGATGCCAACCTGGGCGACTCTTTTGGCTGAATCGTCCAGTCCCTTTTCCCTTGCTTGTTGCTGGATCTCGAAACCCGATGGAGCCTACCATCTTGGTTCGTGTCTTCAGCCTCTTCTTTCAGGGAGGCCGCCCTGGTGTTGGTCTGGTCCAGGGCTCCACAAGCAATTGCCCCTTTTACATCCTTGAGGGTTGATGCCGGTTGCTGATCAGGCTAATCCGGATTCGTCTTTGAGCTCAACTGCGTTTCGGTAAACGCCATTTGGTCCTCCACAGCTCGTAGAGTGCTGTGGGTCTGATAAACTAGAGAAAGTGTGTTGTAACAATTAAAGCAAAACGCAATCGGCCTTATGGTCGATTGGTTTAATGAGTAGAACAATCATTGTCACAATTCGATCATCTTTGCCGATTGACAGGTTAATTACTCGTCGTCAAATTACTCGTCGTCATCGCGTAATCTTAGCATATTACCGTGTAATTCTAAGCATACAAAACACACGTAATTAAGACACGAAACACACGGAAACCATCTTCGATCAGTCTTTTACCATATAATTTGCCGTGATATTCTCATTGGAATATCACATGTAATTGTACCTTATCATGCAGAATTAGTACTAGAATGTACGTAGATTTTAGGGCGTGATAGTGTTTTGAAGTTGTTAATTCTTCAAAGAGTGAGCTGATGGGGGAAAACTCCCGCTAAGAGGCAATCCACATGAAAAGTCATTGACGATCATTCACTCAGGAATAACCTTAAGAATAAGGTTATTGCCCTTATGACTTTCGTAGGATATGCCCGCTTAGTACGTAGTACGAATACGCGTTACACGGTGAATTCTTTTCAAGCAGGTAAAACACCTGCGGTCAGGCCCAGTACGGTAGCAACAATCGCCAAATTTTTGACAGGGGCCGCAAATTTTTAAAACTTATTTTCAGGCTCTTGCCCAAACGTACCGTAGTGAGTGACTATCACTCACTACATTCGTGATAGCCTCAGTAGCCAGCCTACTTGTAGTACTACTGTATGTGCAATGCTTGTAGTTCATGGGTGTGTTAGTGGGTTAAGCAATGCTAGAGGGGGAGCAGGGAACTCCAGCCTGTTGGTTGTTTTGCAGGCTGTAGTCCGGTCCCTTAGTTTGCTGTGCCTACACACACCGGCGCACAGCCTGGCTTAACAGCTTGGGCAGTTAAGCCTTTGGCTGTTAAGCCTTTTCTGCGGGCGGGCGTGGTGGGCCAGTTTATTCTACTACCAATCGTTTTAGGAGCAAAAGAGTGAGCTGCTTGCTTGGATTTCCTTGAGGGATCCTTTACCGGCTTGTTCTAGTGCTAGCCTGTAATTTTTGATTGAAGACGAGTCTTTCGGTCGCAACCATCCATTCCTACGAGCTACCGTGATACAGTGACACAGTGATACATCTTATCCGATGATACAGGGAATCGATTGTGTTTCCTTGGTACCGTTGGGCTTGCTAGGGGAATCCTTGGCACGCTTGTTGAGGCTATCGGGGTCTAAGCATGTGCTTAGAAGCTAGTTTTAGTGATAGTGAAATCTACTAGATTTCTACTAGTAGGTTTCCCCCGGTCTGACCCTCTATCGATTGTAGGGAGTGCCACGTGGCACTACCATTACTTTCATTCGGCTTGCTACATCAACTATCACTCACTACATTCGTGATAGCCTCAGTAGCCAGCCTACTTGTAGTACTGTATGTGCAATGCTTGTAGTTCATGGGTGTGTTAGTGGGTTAAGCAATGCTAGAGGGGGAGCCGGGAACTCCAGCCTGTTGGTTGTTTTGCAGGCTGTAGTCCGGTCCCTTAGTTTGCTGTGCCCACACACACCAGCGCACAGCCTGGCTTAACAGCTTGGGCAGTTAAGCCTTTGGATGTTAAGCCTTTTCTGCCATTGGGCCACAAGCCACAGGGTGGGAGCTGGATGGAGACTGGACCTGGAGGAGACAGGAGGCCAGACTGCGAGGGTGGGAGATTCCCCAAGAGGAATCAGAGAGAGCTGCCAGTGGGAGCGGGGGCGGCAGCCGGCACCCACTCTTCTGGCAGGAAGGAGTATATTCCATTGTTGAACATTACAGAGGCAAGATTCTGGAAGATGGGGAGGGACTGCTGGTGCAAATACCTCATCATGCAGCCACTGTGCCATCTTGCGAGGAGCTTGATGACATTAGAGTTGCATTTGCCCTGTAGGAGGGCCATAGCCCCTCCCGCTCAAAGGGAGCGAGCAGAGATTGCTGCAGGGGAGATGCCCGTGGTATGGTAGAGGGTCTGGGCATAGACTCTCATGGAGGATGTGACAGTTGCTGCGCGAACGAGGGTGAGGACCCCATTGTCAAAGTAACTGGCAAGCTTTAGGTCTGGGCTGAAGGGGTGGGTGCTAGTGCAGCAGCCCCTGAGGTGGAGCACTTGGCGCGCGCATGCTGCTACAGGGCAGCAGAGGCAGTCACCACTCCTGGCATGAGCAACTACCTCACCTTTGTCCCCATTCTTCTGTGTGGTGAATGTCAGGGTGACAGCGGTAGCAGCGAGGAGCTCATGTTCAGGGCCATCATGGTGGACAAATTTGGAGCCAAGGTAGAGGGAGACCTCCTTGAGGTGGAAGGCTTGATCGTCCCTGGTAGTACCAGTGTACTCACCAGGGCGCAGACAGAAAAAGAAGGCTATGCAGATCATGTTGGCAATGGCCTGTCTGGTAGGGGAAGGGGAGTCATGGTATGCAAAGCGCAGGGCATGCATAACAAGGGTGATGGGGACTGGTTTAGTAACCCTGCAAGGGGCTGGGTCCAGTTTTGCATAGCCCTTGAACTGGGCAGTTAGCCGGAAGTCAAGACTGCCGGTAGCGTCGGTTCGAGGGTCTTTGGCCCCCAAGCGGGCCAGCATCTGGCCCACTGACCTGAGGGTGTCCGATACTGTGCGAGATCTGATGGGCCTGCGGCTATAGGAGAGTCAGCCATCATGGAGGCGCTGGGCAAAGACTTGGAGGATGGGGATTGGATCCTGGATGGAGTGGAGGTGGGGGTCAAAGCCTTGCGACAAACAGAATTGAACCCATTGATTCCAATGGGCATCCTTTCTGCGGGCATAGAGCTCAGTGACTGAAGCGCGCATGGTCTCCTGGATAGAGCCAAGGTCAGAGCAGAATGCATGGGAGGCTTCAGGGGACATAAGATCCAAGGCAAGTCCTGGGGGTAGGTGGTATTGAAATGATTGAGAAGGGCAGTGTCAGAGAGGTCAGAGCAAGAGAGCAAATCAGCTAGGTGATTCACAGGTCCAGGGATGTAATCCCTGAGGGGGACATATTGGTGGAGACGCTGGTGCAGGGACTGAATTCGAAGGAGGTAAGCAGCAGGGCCGGTGGTGGTGGTGGCGCCTTTCCTTTGCCAATAGACAGCTGCTGTGTTGTCGTAGCAGTTGTGGGTGGTTCTGGATTGGACACAAGCAGCTTGGGCAAGGATGTCATTGTGGGCAATGGAACCAGCAAGCTCAAGGTCACTGTTGTTGATGGTGCCATTGGGGTTGTCAAAGGTGACTAGCTGGGAGGAGACCCACTTGGGGAATGCATGCCTCCACATGATGGGCTGCACCGCGCCAGTTGGAAGGGGGACAAAATGAATGCCCCCCATGCCCGGACCAGAGGCATCACAAGCGCCCATGGTGGCAGGGAAAGAATCTGGCACCAGTTCCGCAATGGAAGTAGGCCTGTTGGATAGATCATTGGCCAGCCATTGGAAGTCTCAAAGGAAGCTATGGACGCGCTTGGTGAGTCGGAGGCGCTGCCTGCCCGGTTCCTGGTGTCGGAAGGCTTCTTGGAAGATGGAGAAGAGGCCAATGGCACCAGAGATGGCAAGGGCCATCAACCGGAGTTCCCCAAGGACTTGGTGCCATTGTTTGATAGGGACATGGCGTTGGTTGGGGGAAATGGAATGAAGAATCTCCTGTAGCCGGGCCACTCGATGGGGAGGAAGGCTGATGGTTTTGTTGATGGAATCAATGAGCCAGCCCAGGATAACTTTCTTGGTGGTCCACGTGGCATCCCCTTGGCGCATTTTCTTGAGGGACGCTGGTTCCTGTCTGAAGGGGGTGTCTGTTTCATCCAGGGGTCGGAAGACTTTGTCCAGGGATTGGAAGAGCACCCTCTTGATGGCGCGTCGGGTCCATTGGTTGCCATGAGCAAGGCCACAGAAGTCATCCACATAGACATCCCAGTATCAAACCGGCTTCTTGCTGGGAGTGGTACTATGAGGAGTTGGCAGATGAGGCACCGTAGGGGCAGTAGCGGTAGGCGTGTGCGCTGTTGGTGCAGGAGCCTTATCGGGTGGAGCTGGAGGCGCGGGCGTGGGAGCTGGGGGCGCGGGCGCGGGGGGCGTGGCTTCAGAGGGGAGATCCAGTCGATGGGGTGTGAGCCTGGCCTCTGCCAGCCCTGTGGAGAGGGTGGCATTGGCCATGTCTGCAATGGTTTTGGTAAAGGCACAGAAGTTCGGTGGGCTGGATTTCCACCCCATGGGGTTGGTGAGGGGGATGCCAATGAGGGGTGGCTCGCCCTTCCTGGAAGGGAACAGCACTCCTAGCTTCATGGTGTCTTCTGGTTTCAACTGGACCCGGTAGAATCCATCAGCTAGGTCGATCTTGGACATGTACACTGGACCGAACCTGTTGTTGGCGCGGTGCAGCTTGGTGAGGAGCCGGGGAAGTGTGTGGCCAAATTGCATGGCTTCTGCTGGGGCTAGAGGGATGGTGTCTTGGTTAACCTCGGAGTAGGTGTAATCTGAGATCATTCGGGGGCGCCGGCCTCGTTGGGGGAATAGCCCCAGTGGACTCAGCCGGAGGTTTGGAAGGTCTTGAATGAGGCTGGCTGGGAGGACAGTCCATTGTTGTTTGTCCATCATGTCGGCATACTCCTCGCGAAGGAAGTCAATGCCCAGGTGGGAGGATTGGTGTGGCCCTCTGCTGATGGCTGTCGCAATCCTGGATGGGTCCCAAGGGGGTCCCGACATGGATGCTGGGGTGCAGTCCTTCCCAAATTGGTCTAGGATGCCACGGGCTGGATGGGGGAGAGTACCCACATGTGGGTGGATATCCCCTTGTCCGCGGATGGTCCGGATGAAGTCCCCCCCCCAGCTAGCGCTGGGGTTGTAGACCTGGATAGCGTGGTTGATGTGCAAGTCCAGCCTGTCAATGGGGTTGGTTGATGTAGTGACTAGGGGCGCGTTGCTTGTAGTAACTAGGGGCGGCAGCAGGGGGATGACTTGGGGATCGGACCAAGGCACAGTGTTGCTGGGTGAAGGAGAGGCCATCAAGTTGCTGGGTGGAGAGGCCAGCGCGTCGCTGGACTTAGACAGGAGGGGGGTGACTTGGGGCTCGGACCGAGGCACCAGGTTGATGGGTGAAGGGCCAGCATGTTGCTGGGTGGAGAGGCCAGCATGTCGCCGGACTGAGAAAGGAGGGGGGTAAGGAGGGGGGTGACGGGGGGCTCGGACCGAGGCACCGCGTTGGTGGGTGAAGAGGCCAGCATGTTGCTGGGTGGAGAGCGCGCGGGGACAAGGGACTTGGACCTAGGCATGGAGGGGGTAGTAGGGGTAGGACGGGGGTCGATCCCCAAAGGGATGGGGGGGGTGTCCTTGGAACCTGTAGACTTGGAACCTGTAGAAATTTGGGGAGGCACATACAAGTTGAGAGGGGTACATGCGCGCGCGTGCTGTTTGTGCTTACCTAATTCATGTGTGATTCGTAAGTGAGGATTAGATTCGTGGTTAGATGATGGATTGTTACTTATGGTCCCCCCAAGGCCAATGTGGGGTGGGAAGGGCTCCGCGCCCAAGTGAGGGCGCGTGCCAACCGGTCAGGCATATGCCTCTTGGCACCATTGCCAGAGTAGATCTTGCTCGGTGGGAGTGATGGCCACGTGGTCATATATGTGCTTGCAGCTGCTGAAGCAGGCACCCTTGATGTGCCACGAGTGGCATCTCTCTTGGCCATCTGGTCTGGAGAGGGGGCCTTTCCCTTTGTCTCTCATAGCTTGGATGGCTTCCCTCATTTTTGCTGACTCCAGTTTCTTGACAATGGGATGATTGCTGTCTTGGAGGCGAGGGTCCCGGTGCGGGTTGGTGAGTCGTGTTTGTTGAGTCCCTCTGGTCGGGGTGCTGACTCCCGGGCTGCTTGGGGGAATGGTGTTGTTGTTGTTGTTGTTGTGGCTACTCCCCTTGGCGCCCGCCTTGGTGGGGGGTGGAGGAGGATCTGGTCTTCGAAGGAGTCTCAGGGCAGCCACATTGGAGACATTGGGGAGCCAGTTGAGATTTTGGGTCATCCTGAAGGTGTGGAAGTCCACCCCAAAGTCCGGGGAGGGAAGGGTGGAGGCTGCTTCCCACTGCTCCTCCAGCCATCCCCTGACTCGGATTTGGAAGTAGTAGACTACAATGGCCGGGGTCAGGAATTCTCCCACCTCATCTGCAATTGCTCTTCGGAGGGGCATCTGCTGGATCTTGAGCCTGCGGAGGCCTTGTTGATAGCTGGTGACGACATCATGGTTGAGTCCTAGGATGGTGGCTAGGACCGCCAGGTAGCTCTCCAGCTGGGTGGTGGCTTCAGTCCAGTCGACAGGGATGTAGGCTTTAGTCTTCTGAAGCTCCAGGGAGTCCTTCAAGGTGAGGGAGTTGCCTTCAGTGTGAGATCATAGTGTCATATGCTGCCACAGTGGCGGCTGCCTCCTGCTCCCTTTTCAGGGTGGCCGCGGACCCACCTGGGGGTGTGAAAGCCATGGGGAGTATTCCATCTGCCACATCAAAGGGATCAGTACCATGGAAGTTGCCATCCTGGAACCTCTTGAGAGCAGCAGTGGTAATCAAGGGGGCTTGGATCCCCAACTCAGAGGCCCTGGCTGCCACTTGGCTTTGGAAGATCATGTGGGTCCTCTCATGCTTGCTCTTTTGAGCCTAGGCTTGGTAGATGGGGGGGAGGTTCACTTCCTCCTGTCTACCGCAGAGCAGAAGCAAGCACTGGGTGTACAAGGGGCCCCAAGTGGTCCTCACTGACTGCGACTTCTTGTGGTCCATACTCTCACTTAGCTTCAGTTGGTGGTCTGTAAGGGCAGTGACTGCTGCTGTGAGCGCTGGGTCTCCCGGTGTTTCCCAAGGGCGCTCCAATTCAGGCATGTCCCGGTACATCACCTTGTGCTTCATGTAGTTGGTGAGGCCTGTCTCACTTTGGAAGGAGGGGCCCGGCTGGAGGAGCTTGGGATTTCCCCCGGGTTCTGTAGCTGTAGTCCCAGCTAACCGGAGGGTATTGAACAGGGGGGTGCAGGACTCCATTAACCCCACCCTATTAAGCTGAGGGTGGAGGACCCCCATGGCTTGGCTTGGAGAGAGCCCTTTGCCCAAGAGGAAATGCACCAACTCAAAGGGGATGAAGAATGCCTTGTGGGCTTGTATCAACTCGGAGTGGGCGGTACCTTCTGGGATCACTGGAATGGACAGTCTTCCTGGGTGCGCCTCCACCTCTGCCAGATGATGATCCAGGGTTGGCACCCGGGAGGCGCTGGTGGGGGACAGCACGGCTGAATCCACTAGAACCAGTTCCCCAGCTTCCCCTTCAATGTCATCCAAGTACCCGAAGGCCTTGTTTTTGTTGGGGCTGTGCTGAGCCAAAGGCCCTGGGTACTTTCGCAGGCCATGCACCAATCGGAGGCAGGGCAGGCCTTGGGGTTTAGCTACGAAGATCCCCAGCGCGCCTACAGCCTCAGACTTGAAGAGGTTGAGTAGGTGTCCCAGGAGGACCTGGAGGGGGGAGGCAAGAGTGAAGTAGCTGAAGATGGTAGCATATGCCTTGTTGCGCTCAACCGCACTACCAAAGGGGCTTGGGGTAGTCCAGAAGTACTCCGAGTAGGTCAACATCGTTCGGATTGTCGGCGGTATTGGAGGTGCAGCCCGGTAACCAAATCGATTCGCGGATGGAGGTGCGGTATTCGATTCGCGAATGGATGATGGGAAGTCTACGTCCGAGAACTGTTTCTCTACCCCCCGCGGGCTATCGCGCGGTATTTTTACAATTCTCCACCCTATTTTTTAAATTTCCTATCTTTTTAGGTCGCGTGTCTACTAAAAAACCTCGCGCGTCGCACACCTTTACTTTCGAGACAATATCTCGTCACTCCTCAAATAAAATAACTATTTTAGGGTTAAGGATATCATATTCCTTTCGTGACAAGCACTATTTTGTGTACAACTTGTGCACGAATGACTTATTTCATTTTCTCAACATGTTGCCACCATACCGGTATAATGGGCTCCGACCCAAATCCTCCAACTCCAACTCAAATCCCAACTACAACTGTAAGTCGAATCCACCCCAGGCGGGCTATTGCACTCAAGGGTTTGGTTCCTGTCTAATGGCAGGAATATCCATTGTATTTTCAGAAGTTACACTGTCGGAATCGCCACCAAAATCTGGTTCGTTCTTCAATAACCCACAAGGTGGATTGATGGTTAAATTCGGAACGACTTGATGATTGCTAGTAGGATCGACGATTTCATTTTTAACATTTGGATGATAGCTTTTTCCTGCACGAATCTTACGAATCATTTTTTGGAGTCGAGCAATCTCTTTCTTGCGAGAAACAATCATTTTCCGGAGTTCTTGTTTGAGATCGGCTGGGTGTTCCTGAACCATCTTTTGTATTTTGTAAATTCCCTCCATGGTTGGTTCGATTGTCGATTGGAAGATTAGTATTAGTAGTATCAGTAGAGTAGATTTTTGATTCAAAGAAAAGTTAGTAGTAACACCTAACACGTTGGGTTTTGTTTTGCTTGTCGGAAAGAAAATGAAATAATGAATTATAATGATGAAGTACTAGTGAAAATAATGTATTACTAGTATCTACTAGTAATAAATCATGCAAAATAGCGTACTAGTTTGTTTTACGGGTACAAGAAAGTCGGAATCAACTCGATGGTAATCAACAACACAATTGTCCACAATTTCCATTTCGATAATCAACAACGCAATTGTCCACGATTTCCATTTCGATTCACATTTCCGTGCACCTTATGGAAGAACTGACGCGCCTACCAACGAATGTTTGGAAGAACTGATATGATTGACCCGTCCGGCGCTGTGTATTAACCCTCTTAAGGAGTTGACTGTACGTACTGTTCACTACTAAACATATTGTATGAGGAATGTTGCAATCATCACTAAGTAGTAATGCATTTACTTTACGGACCATTTTTGCAATCGAAGTATGGTAGTAAGGAAATCTACCGTACAAGAAAACACATCACACACAAAATAATATATTTAATTTTTTCCTTTCAACGATTCATCTTTCCGACCTCCGTTCTTTTTTACCCATTCTACTGATATTTTCCTTCAAACAACTCCGCAACATCATGCCTCCTGTTATCAAAACCCCTCTTCTATTCTACTGCCGTGGTTGCTGGGATAAGAAAGGGGAAAAATCCAAGAGTTTTAAAGGATACAAATCTGGGTCAAAAGAGTGCAATACCTTGAAATATGTCTCGTACGGCCTAAGAAAACATCTCAACTACAATATTCAATGCTACAACTTATACAAAAGTGATGGTCTAATTAAACGCAAGATCTCTAACTTTCCCCAACCTGTATTTACCTATCCAGTTTTTTCTCGCTAATGTTTGTGAGTTGTGCCTCAATGCAGTCAGTACTGTCCCTACTCATTTCCTATAAAAGAAAGCGAATGACGCCATTGGAATATTTTGTGGCTTCATAACCGCATTTGCTTTAACAGCTTTTTGTATTACATGCACCGTTACCTTGTCATCCATAGGGAACTTCATGTTATGGTACCAATGTTTTTGTCCAGTGTTTCAGTCATATTACTCAAAGCCTTAAGCATATCGTTGTCTGTCATATGGCCATATTCGTGTGTAATTGTACTTACTGCTCGTTCTCTTGTGTCGCTGGCATTGTAACTCCCCTCTCCCTGCATGGTTGCCTCCGTTTGTTTATGTACCACTACCACCTTTCCCACCCCTATATGTGGTTCCCTCTCTCTTTGCCGTAAGTGTTTTGCCACTTCCTGTTCCACTATGTCAGTGATTTTTTTCATGACACGGTTCACAACATCCTCTGTATCGAAGCATTCTCCGTTGGAAGTTTTCTCTACCACATTGGTTTTTGTTCCTTCTTTCTGTTGGTTCATTACTGTAGTGGTGGTTGTGTTGGTAATGCTCAGTGCTGTTTCGTTGCTCTGGTTGATGGTGTTTTGTTCTTCCATGTTTGTAGTAGTAGAAATTGTGTTATCGGTATCATTTTTTTCACTGTTGCCCTTTGTTTTGTTCATAGTTGTGGTATTACTGTTACACACTTTGTTAGTAATTGCCGTGTTTGTTTTAACTCTTTTTTTTCTCTTACCGTTGTTGTCCCCTGTATTTTGATGATCAACGTCCGAGAACTGTTTCTCTACCCCCCGCGGGCTATCGCGCGGTATTTTTACAATTCTCCACCCTATTTTTTAAATTTCCTATCTTTTTAGGTCGCGTGTCTACTAAAAAACCTCGCGCGTCGCACACCTTTACTTTCGAGACAATATCTCGTCACTCCTCAAATAAAATAACTATTTTAGGGTTAAGGATATCATATTCCTTTCGTGACAAGCACTATTTTGTGTACAACTTGTGCACGAATGACTTATTTCATTTTCTCAACATGTTGCCACCATATAACGGGCTCCGTCCCAAATCCTCTAACTCCAACTCAAATCCCAATTCCAACTCCAAGTCGAATCCACCCCAGGCGGGCTATTGCACTCAAGGGTTTGGTTCCTGTCTAATGGCAGGAATATCCATTGTATTTTCAGAAGTTACACTGTCGGAATCGCCACCAAAATCTGAATCGTTCTTCAATAACCCGCAAGGGGGATTGATGGTTAAATTCGGAACGACTTGATGATTGCTAGTAGGATCGACAATTCCATTGTTAACATTTGGATGATTGCTTTTTCCTGCACGAATCTTACGAATCATTTTTTGGAGTCGAGCAATCTCTTTCTTGCGAGAAACAATCATTTTCCGGAGTTCTTGTTTGAGATCGGCTGGGTGTTCCTGAACCATCTTTTGTATTTTGTAAATTCCCTCCATGGTTGGTTCGATTGTCGATTGGAAGATTAGTATTAGTAGTATCAGTAGAGTAGATTTTTGATTCAAAGAAAAGTTAGTAGTAACACCTAACACGTTGGGTTTTGTTTTGCTTGTCGGAAAGAAAATGAAATAATGAATTATAATGATGAAGTACTAGTGAAAATAATGTATTACTAGTATCTACTAGTAATAAATCATGCAAAATAGCGTACTAGTTTGTTTTACGGGTACAAGAAAGTCGGAATCAACTCGATGGTAATCAACAACACAATTGTCCACAATTTCCATTTCGATAATCAACAACGCAATTGTCCACGATTTCCATTTCGATTCACATTTCCGTGCACCTTATGGAAGAACTGACGCGCCTACCAACGAATGTTTGGAAGAACTGATATGATTGACCCGTCCGGCGCTGTGTATTAACCCTCTTAAGGAGTTGACTGTACGTACTGTTCACTACTAAACATATTGTATGAGGAATGTTGCAATCATCACTAAGTAGTAATGCATTTACTTTACGGACCATTTTTGCAATCGAAGTATGGTAGTAAGGAAATCTACCGTACAAGAAAACACATCACACACAAAATAATATATTTAATTTTTTCCTTTCAACGATTCATCTTTTTGACCTCCGTCCTTTCGACCCATTCTACTGATATTTTCTTTCAAACAACTCCGCAACATCATGCCTCCTGTTATCAAAACCCCTCTTCTATTCTACTGCCGTTGTTGCGCGCAGAATGGCAAAAACTCCAAGTTTTTAGGATATAAATCCACGGCAAACGAGCAGGGTACGTTGAAATACGTCTCTGTTGGCCTAAGAAGACATCTTTATTGTCTTGATGAGTGCCGTCATTTTTACCATAGTCAGGGTCTAATTAAACGAAAGATCTATAACTTCTCCACCTCTATCAAAGTGCAGCCAACCTTGCCGTCTGTTCAACAGTCTCCGTCAGATTTTGGGATGACTATGACACAAAACGGTCCATCTGTTCTCCCTTCCCATCTCTCCCAGCACCACACCGTCACAAGTCAATCAGCCGCGGGTCTTCATTCTGTTCTAAACCAACACATTGTCCATGATGTCTTTTTACCGCCAATGGATCGGAACGCCATTGAATCTTACATGGCTGTTTCTGCTGTTCAAGATGAAGATGCATTCCCGCTGAATAATGATATCGCCAATTCCAATGACGAGGATGACAAAGACGATGACGTAAATGAAAATAACGACAACAATTTTACCAACAACATAGATTGTGGAGACAACGAAGAAGATCACACTAATCGTTCTGATGTTAACGTCGCTACTGCTCAGCAAGCCCCTCCACCACCATCTTTTCATGAAATCATTAATCTGAACGAAAGAGAGGATGCATTTCAAAGCCACACTAAACTACCGCCGCCCCATCATCTTCTTGCTGAATTGGAACTCATGAATTTAATGGCCAGACATAAATTGTCACTGAACACATTCAAATCAATTTTCCAGTGGGCAAAGAAAAGTCAAATGAGACCTGGTTTTGATTTTTGCGATGCCAAAATTAGATCTCGGAAAACAATTTTTGACAATCTCCAATCCAATCTTGGTCTCTCTGATATGAAATTTCATCCTCATATACTGAATTGGTTACCTGATAATAAGCCCACTCAGGTGTATGTCCGTTCTTTTAAGGATGCCATTTATTCTCTTCTTTCTGACCAGCAGCTAATGATAGAAGAAAACCTCTCCTTTCCCAACTATTCCACCCCTCTATCTCCCGACAATAATCCTGAGTTGAATCCTCATTCTGTAATCTCAGAATTGCATCATGGCTCGTGGTGGAAATCTTCTTGGAAAGAAATTTGCAATCCCAATTCGCAAGAAATTCTTGTTCCTATTATATTTTACATGGATGGCATCTCTTTGGATGCGCACGGACGACTTACGTTAACACCATTGAACATGACACTCGGTATTTTTAATGTGGAGACCCGTTCTCGACCTGAAGCATGGACAACTATTTACTTCCATCCCGACCCTGAATGGGAGTCAACCAGACACTCTCGTCCTGCCAATTCGAAGGAAAAAATTCAGAATCTTCACAATGGTTTGGAAGTAGCGTTTCGTTCCTTCAAAGCCGCGTGTAACGAAGACGGTGGTATCGAATGGAATTATCTTCCGTACGCAAATCAACAGTGGAAGGTAAAAATGAAATTTGCCATTGCCTATGTTATTGGCGACACAGAACTTCACGATAAATTGTGTGGAAAATATGGCTCCTTCAATAAGGGCGTCATGCGGATGTGCCGCCACTGCAACTGTTATTCTCCGAACATAAACATTCCTTCTCTTCAACCTGCAACAAAGAAGTGGTCACCTGTTGATTTTCATTGTTTTCCCGGCACAGATCTAAACGATATCAATATGAACTTCAAAAACAACTCTCATCACAACATAAGGAATGTATTTCATGATTTATGCTTTGGTACAAATAAGAACAGCATTCATTTTGCAACTCCCGGTGAATGTTTGCACATGCACCAGCTTGGCACTCCCAAACGGGCCATCAAGTCAATTGAATTGTTGCTCCACGGAAGTGTTCCATGTGTTTATGCCCCCAATTTGAATCACAGCGTGGCTGTTGCTAACAGTATTGGCCATTTAGCACAACGGTATGGTGGTTTGTTATCACGCCAGTCTGATAGAGATTTTCCTCGCACCAAATTTGGGACTCAGCTTTTATCAACCACGAAGAAAGAAGGGCATGATTTCTCTGGAATGCTTATTTCTCTTCTGATTGCTATTGTTTCCAAACCTGGATCTGACATTATTGGTGACCATCGTTTTGTAAAGAAACAGATAGAGGTAATTCAGCTCATTCTATCAATGGAAGAATTTCTTAAACACGGTCGGATGAAATATTATTAAATTCCTTTCGTGACCAGAAGTACCAAAGCTACCAGAGGGTAGATTTCCTATTCGTACGAATCAATGAGTCCCGTATCAATCTAAGTAATCGATTCCCACGGCATATCGATTCCCACGGCGCATCGATTCCCATCGCGCATCGACAGTGAGCAATCTATGTTTCGCAATATTGCCATTGTTCTTCGGTGAGCAAACTCTGATTTCATAAAATATCACACGAGCTACAGGAGCAATTCCTGACCTTAATGAGAAACATATCATGAAGTCTTCCTAACGGAACAAGAGAAGAAAACCGTTGGCGTGTGATTCTCACACAATACATATACATGCATACAGATATATATGGTCAACGACTAAATGCATGTACGGAAATAATCAGCAAGTAATCTCAGCACTACGCAACAGCAGTTGCAACGTATTCATCTCAATAAAAGAGATATCTTGCATTTCAGCAAGATTTCACTTTATCTCATACTTTTAACATTCAACTGATTTAAATCCCAAAATTCACACTAGTTGCTATCAACTACTTGTAATCTACATACTAAGGTCTGTCTCACTGCAATCTGAATAAGTCACAGCAAGAAGAGATCTGGCGTCTCCCTAGCTTCGCCTGTAGTCCGATTGTCCGTTGCGAAAGTATCCAACCACATTTATCACGCGTAGAGTACAATCGTTCGTCTACTAACACACTAACGCAGCGTTGCTGTTCCTCAGAAGCCTTTGAATCAGTCTCTCAACGAATCGGATTCAGAAGGAAAATAATAGATTAACAGTTGCAAGCTCTAAGAAGGCTTGCACACAAAGAGGGACAAGAACGGACCTGAATTCGATCTCTACGCTGGCATATGCGTACACGAAGTAGTTCTCATTCCTAGTCACCGCGCAATTCTCTCGGAGGATTGGAACCGTCACTGATGCCGAACATACCAATTTGGCCGGCGGCGAAGAAAAGAATGACGCAGAAGTCGCTGCGATCAATCACTTCCCCAGTTTCGATGCTGCTATGAAGAAGATACTCGTATCCCTACTCAGCATAACAAGTGAAGACGGTAGTAAACTGTGTTTAGCCCTCAAGGAAGGCGGATTGTGCAAGTGGAATGCATTCCTCGGCGCGCTCATCGAACCGGATTTTGCACGCGAGCTTACCTATACTGATGGAGGGCTACCAATGAATATCCCTCGATCCGTTCAAAGGAACATAGAAGCACTTGCGGATTACGCTATCGATCTACAAGAAGGCGATGGCGCTCTAGCAGAAGAGTTGAGAACCTGGAAAGATGTGAAATCATATACATATAAGGAATTCGAGACTTTCCGCGAAGAGCGTGCCCAACGCATGCGTAATGAATCCGCTCTGAACCCCCCACCTCCTCCGGCGGGGAGTAGCAAAAAGTCCCCTCAGCAGGTAAAGTACGAATCTTGGTGTCGAAAAGCACGGGATGAAAAGTCCTTTACACCCCTCACAAATGACTCGAGATTCGAACACTGGCTCGTTGGCTTCAAGGCTAAACTCGAGGCATACGACATCGACACCGAGACATTCCTTGATGAAACTTGGCCTCCAGCCACGCTTGTGGGTTACACCCGTGATCTCTACATCAAACAATGTGCCTTCTTCTGGGTACTAATGTTGGAAGTCTTCAAAAGTGACCTTTCTGCGTCGTGTGTACACAGCCATTCTACCACTCGTGATGGACGCAAGGCATACTTCGATTTCGTAAACCTTCACAGCAAATCAAAAGCCAAGGTATATGACAACTCGACTCAATTGCAAGCATTGCTAAAGTTGAATCTCAACAATTGGAAAGAATCCAAAGTGAAATTCATTACACATTGGTTCGATGAATTAAATCACCTCAACAAACTTCGTCCTCCCAACAAGCCCCTTGAATACCATACCGTAAAATCGGCACTATGTCAAGCATGCTTTTCCAGCTTTCAGCTAAGTGAACAGTTTGCCAAAGTCAAGGATCCAGGTGGGACAAATAGCACCGTAACGGATGCAGTTGCCGAAGCCGCTGCTATCCACGATCTTAAAATCACGCTCCTACTTGAAGCAACCCGACTTGATTCCCAGTCCGCGATGTCCGCTCCTCAGTCGACCGTACGTGTACATGTTCATGATTTTTCTTCTGAACAAAGCCAAAATCATGATGACTATGCTCTCCCCATCGAATTTGAAGGAGACTATCAAGATTATGCTGTGTTCAAGGCTGGACGTACCCCTGACCCTACCACAAGGTTACCTACAAACATATGGAAGGCCTTGTCACATCAGGACATGAAGAGTTGGCTTAGTTTTTCCCCGGAAGGCAAGAAAATTGTGGTCGCCTCATTACGACATGACTTACTTAACACGGACCAACCTGACCCCAACAGTGTCAAACCCATTACCCGGAAGGCATACCAACATGAACATTCGGTATCATTTCGAGAAGACGATACTTCAACCAACGATGAGCATGCCAATTCCGCAGCAGACCTACATCCTGCTGTAGAAAATGATCGTAGAGGTGTTTTCCATGCATCCCTAGGTGTATACAAATCAATGGCATCTTTGTCCAAGGACCAGCAACCTCTCAAGTCTTCTGTGTCACCCGCGCATCCCGCTCGATTCCTTTCCGACAACCCTGACATTCAGTACAAAAAGGACGGTGACACCCAAATACCTGTAGGAACATCGTCATATTCCGCCAATTTTCACCAGTGGTATACTCCTGAAGAAGATCTCACCTTTCCTAACGACAGCCCAGGAACGTCATACACATACCGCATACATAAAACTACGGTCACTAGCCCTGGTTTTGCGATGGTAGATCGCGGCGCAAATGGGTGCATCATCGGCAATGATGCATGTCTCATCTCCAAGGATATCCCACCGCGATACGTTAATGTCACCGGAATTAACAATCATCAGGTACAAAATATCCCCATTGCTACGTGCGGGGCATATTCCATGTCGAACAGAGGCCCCGTCATCCTCATTTTCAACGAGTGTGCCTATACAGGACGAAACTCTTCCATATTATCCTCCGGCCAGATGGAAGCATATTTTTCCACTGTCGACGACACATCTATCAAAGCGGGCGGCGGACAGGTCATCACCACCTCCGATGGATATGCACTGCCTCTTAGCATACGACATGGTTTACCCTACCTTGCGATGCGAAAGTACACGACTGTTGAGTTTGACACACTTCCACATGTTATCATGACATCCGATAAGCATTGGGACCCATCAGTTCTCGATACCACGATCAGTGCGAAGGATGAACAATTTCTCCAGAAATATCCTCCCCAGGCACAGCAACTCCCTTATGCCGATTACGACGAATATGGGAACCCACGTTGCCTTGAAGGATTAGATATCTCTGTTTCCCCCGGGTCCATCTCCCTTCCTCCCTATTGATGATCATAGGGCCAACGATCGCTCCTTTTGGCTTACCTCCACCGACTACGCTCATCAAGAACGTCTCGCATGCTGTGCGTTACCCGCAGCCTCTGGGATAGTTACCGCGTTTCCGACGGATTGTACTGCCAGTGACACTACACGTATTGCAGCTACGCCACGCAAAAGATACCCCAACGAACATGACTACTTGTCCTTGAAACCTTTCTTCTGTTGGGTTTCCACCGATTGCATCAAGGCTACGTTTGAAAACTCAACACAATATGGTTCATTAGCGGTTAGTCCTGATGGAAATATTTTCAAACGTTTTCATTCCCCTCAACCGGCCATGAACGTTCGACCCTTCAATGACGATGTTATGTCCGATGCTGTCTATTCAGATGTCCCAGCAATTGATGGTGGCTCCAAGATTGCTCAGATCTTCTTCGGCCGCAAGTCACATATTATTCACGTTGAGGAAATGCGTACCACCGGCGACTTCCTATCCTGCTTCCAGAACTTTGTTCGAAAATGGGGCAGACCCATTCGCCTCCTTTGCGACCACGGTAATTATCAATCCAGTAAGAAGGTCGTCGATTACCTCAAAATGTTATGGATTGGACTCTGGCAAAGTAAACCGTATGACCAACACCAGAATCAATTCGAACGACAATACCAAACGTTCAAGCGCATTGTCAATCGCGTCATGGATCGTACAGGCACGCCACCACACCTATGGCTACTGTGTATGACATACGTCGCGGGTCTCCTCAATGTTGTTTCTGATCCTACGTTATCCGATAAACAGCCGATCTTCATTGCCACCGGTACACTTGGCAACATCAGCGCATACACAAGTTTCTTCTGGTTTGAACCTGTGTATTTCAAAACCAATGACTCTCCTTTCGGTACCCAGTCTACCGAACGACTCGCTCATTTCGTTGGCATCGCCAAACATGTTGGCAATGGACTCTGCTTCCGAATCTGGGATCCCGTTACCAACAAGTTACTTGACAGGTCCGGTGTCCGATCTGCTCTTACGCCCGAATCACGTAACAAACGCGCGGGCCTATTTACTGATGATGGTTTCATCAAATGGCGTAACGCCAAGGATTCCTTGCCTCGTTTATATGCCACTGGAGAAGCTCCAGCACTTAAACATGGGGAGCATACCAATCAGAACAAACTCATTGACTAGTCTACGAAACCAGACAACTCAGTTCCCCCTAGCGTTTCACCCGCTGATTCCGACACTGCCCATGACACCGTTCCATCTGTACCCAACAAACAACCAGATACTGCGCCCCACACATCTGGCACTCAAACTATTCTTCAACCACCCGCCCACCCCTCGTTACCGAGCTTTCTTTATAAGAAGGTCGGTGACAGCCCAAGCTGGTCACCTTCTCCACTCCCTAACAACTATGGGGAGAGTCTTGATGGTCCTCCTACGGCACACATCTTCAGCAAGACATCCGATGGCGTTCTCCTTACTGAAGATGATTTTGATCCACCGGAATTAGCATACTTTGATGTTAGTGACGTCACAACTCCACACACCAACCCCGCTACTCCTTCAGTAGACCCATCACAGGTAGTTGTTACCGACGAAGAAGGTAACGCACAATTTGACGATGACGGTAAACCCATTACCATTCCTACAATCCTGATTGCCGATCTACAAGGACGATCCTTCCTTGTAACCAATCCAGATGGCACCCGGAAACGTCTTACCATCGTCGATGTTGAAGACAGCCTTGAACGCAACAACGACTTCATCAAGTTCAAGTGCAAACACTCCGATGACGAACTCAATGATATCATTGCATACAATGATGTCATGAATTACATACATCGTGATTCAACACAAGAAGATGGCAAACTCTGGTCAATTCGCCGTATCCTAGGACACCAAGGCCCACTGGATAACAAGCATCCTCAATACAAAGGTTCCAAGTATAACCTCTGGATTGAATGGGAAAATATGGAACGCACATATGAACCTCTGGCCAACATTGCGGCTGATGACCCTGTCACCGTTGCAAAATATGGGAAAGACAAACAACTTGCTTGACCTTCTGGGTTGGAAACGCCTCAAGCGAATCACCAACCTAGCACGACGAACCAAGAAACTTGACCGACTCGTACACCAAGCCAAACTACGTTCTTTCCGTACCACTCCGCAGTATCAATATGGATTCAAGGTGCCTCGTAACCACGAAGAAGCCCTCCGATTTGATCAAGCCAACGGAAACACCAAATGGGAAGATGCCACCACTCTGGAAATGACACAACTCAATGAGTACAATACATTCATTGACAAAGGCGTGTACAAGACAAGCTCCATTCCCCCGGGATTCCAACAGATCAAGGTACACATGATATATGCTGTCAAGCACGACGGTAGACACAAGGATCGCCTCGTTGCTAACGGTAATCTCACTGAGGCCCCTATCCACAGTGTTTACGCAGGTGTCCTATCTCTCCGCGGCCTACGTATGTGCCTATTCCTGGCTGAACTCAACGACCTAGAAGCATGGGGCACCGACATAGGTAACGCCTACTTAGAAGCAGTCACCTGCGAGAAAGTATGCATCAAGGCAGGTCCCGAATTCGGATCGCTGGAAGGTCACCTATTGATCATGTACAAAGCCCTATACGGTCTCAGGTCTTCAGGCAAGTACTTTGGAGACTTACTCGCGGCTTGTCTCATCGAACTCAGCTTCGAAAGATCCCGCGCAGAACCGGAAATATTCCTCAAACCCGGAACGAACAAGCATGGTGAACGTGTATATGAGCTCATATGCACATATGTCGATGACCTATGTCTCTGCATGGCAGATCCCAATTCCTTCTTGAAGATATTGCAGTCGTCACCATATAACTTCAAACTGAAAGGATCCGGACCTATGAACTTTCACTTAGGTTGTGGATTTGAGCGCGACGAACATGGCGTTCTATGCATGAATCCCATAAAGTTCATCGAAAAGATGGAAGCGTCTTATGAACAAATGTTCGGATGCAAACCTAGCACTAGGTTCCAATCACCCATTGCAGAGAACGATCATCCCGAATTGGACTCCTCAGCCTTTCTCAAAGAAACCGGTATACAGAAATACCAAAGTATGATCGGTTCACTACAATGGATCATTGCTATTGGCCGTTTCGATGTACAAACAGCCGTGATGACGCTCTCGAGTTTCAGAGGTCAGCCACGAGATGGGCATCTCGAGCGTGCAAAACGTATCTATGGATATATCTCCAAGTTTAGACATTTTAAAATCAGATTCCGCGTGGAACCACCCGATTTTATATTGACCAAACCCGACACCATCGACTGGTCCAACACCGTCTATGGGGAGCATTCTGAAGAGCTACCCGACGGCGCTCCTGCACCGCTTGGAAAGACAGTAGTGTTGACACATTTCTATGATGCCAACCTCATGCATGATATTCTAAGTGGTAAGGCTGTAACTGGCATTCTTCATTTCGCGAACAAGACTCCCATGATGTGGTTCTCGAAGAAGCAGTCTACTACGGAAACAGCCACCTTTGGAGCTGAATTTGTTGCAGGAAGGACTTGCATCGAACAGATCGTCGATTTACGCCACTCATTCCGATACCTAGGAACACGAGTCCATGATGTCTCATATTCTTGGGGTGACAACAAAAAGATGATCCAAACGTCAACCTTCCCTTACGCAAGGTTGCACAAGCGTCATAATATTCTGTCGTTTCACTACGTACGAAGCATGATAGCGAGAGGTTTCATTTTAATGATGCACATCCCAGGTAAGGATAACTGTGCAGACATTCTCACCAAGCATTGGAGTCACTCAGTTGTGTATCCACTGCTCAGGCCCATCTTCCACTTCTGTGGTAATACCGGCGACCTCCTTCAGGATGATGGAAGCATCATGTAGAGCGTGATGACCCTTCACAAGGAGACATGGGGAGTATTAAATTCCTTTCGTGACCAGAAGTAACAAAGCTACCGGATGGTAGATATCCTATTCGTACGAATCAATGAGTCCCGTATCAATCTAAGTAATCGATTCCCACGGCATATCGATTCCCACGGCGCATCGATTCCCATCGCGCATCGACAGTGAGCAATCTATGTTTCGCAATATTGCCATTGTTCTTCGGTGAGCAAACTCTGATTTCATAAAATATCACACGAGCTACAGGAGCAATTCCTGACCTTAATGAGAAACATATCATGAAGTCTTCCTAACGGAACAAGAGAAGAAAACCGTTGGCGTGTGATTCTCACACAATACATATACATGCATACAGATATATATGGTCAACGACTAAATACATGTACGGAAATAATCAGCGAGTAATCTCAGCACTACGCAACAGCAGTTGCAACGTATTCATCTCAATAAAAGAGATATCTTGCATTTCAGCAAGATTTCACTTTATCTCATACTTTTAACATTCAACTGATTTAAATCCCAAAATTCACACTAGTTGCTATCAACTACTTGTAATCTACATACTAAGGTCTGTCTCACTGCAATCTGAATAAGTCACAGCAAGAAGAGATCTGGCGTCTCCCTAGCTTCGCCTGTAGTCCAATTGTCCGTTGCGAAAGTATCCAACCACATTTATCACGCGTAGAGTACAATCGTTCGTCTACTAACACACTAACGCAGCGTTGCTGTTCCTCAGAAGCCTTTGAATCAGTCTCTCAACGAATCGGATTCAGAAGGAAAATAATAAATATGGTTCCTTAAAGAATCTCCCAAAAACAATTGTTCACTTTATCAATTGTATAAACTCAACATGTCACAGGAAAGGGATGGGAACAAAACTAATCAAGAATCACCTGTACTTTCACCTACCAGATTATATCTCTTTATGGGGAAGCCCTGCAGGCTGAGATAGTGCTCCCAATGAATCTCACCACAAAACTGAGATTAAAGCTCCTTCCAAGAACATGCAAGGTAATGCTGCATCACTAATCAATCAAACAGCCAATCGAAAGTCAGAGAAAATGATGCTAAGCCAGGCAACATATCACTACAACTTGAATCCACCTGATCCTCCTCCAATTGAACGCCCTGATGGTGGCGGTTCTCATTTTCAAATAATGAGAACCGAAAATGGGGAATCAACAATGAAGTGGCTTCGTTCTACAAACAAAAGCAAACCATTTTTTCCTTCTGACATACTTGACTTTGTTTGTGATTCTGTGCTACCTTTATTGGAGAATCCTTCGCACATTTGTGGAGTTACAGAGCACAATCGTTTCGATGTTGCTTGTGTGTCTAATTTTATATTTCGCTCGCATCCTTCATATAGATTGGATAGTTCTCTGCTGAACTCCGTCTGGATGGATTGGTGTTTGATGAAATTAGACTTTGATTTGAATAACAATCCCAAGCTCATACCGTGCCATCTGCTATGCTTTTTAACTGTACAGAATTTGAAGCAGCCATACAGTAGTATTGGTGGCTATCCAATTGATACAAACGGAATGTATGCTGTGGCTCGTCGGTTTCAAGATGTGCCTAAGAAAACAGCTTCTGAATTTGTCCAACGTGGGCGCCTCATGAATTCACTGTACCTATTTCATGTCAACACTATCCATTCCGAGCTGGCAGTTGTTCCAGAGCAAGGACTTGATGGCTGTATAACCAATTGCAATTGGCTAGTGATATTGAATCGGATCTCATGGCTAAATTTTTTGAAAGCAAAAATGCTGCTACACCACCGTCTTACGAATGTTTGTACAATGCATGCACACTACAGGACGACATCCAGTTGGAACCATTTGAGATAGCATTGAATGATAACAAATCCAGTGATTATGTATCCAGTTCAGACAGCGATAGTAGTTCTGACAGCAGTTCCGATTGAGTAGCGATTGGGAATGTAACGGGTAACTTTAAATTATCGTTTAATATTATTATAGAGGCTTAGCTCTAAGCACAGTTTTGCGAGATACATATGCACTCATAATATAACACCCTTCGAATTTGGGATTCAAACAGCTATGTAATACTAATGGATTGAACAATAGAGTATCTCCAGAATGCAACGGCACTTTGATATGGTACGTTGGGAAGACAAAATAATAAATCACCTCATCAGCAGACACTTCTGCTGGAGCAATGACTGTCAAACGAGTGTAGTACATGTCATCGTCTACATGGCATCTAGAATGGTAGTTGCGACCGATCGAAAATGCTAATGCCTGCTGCCCAATTGCATTTAGCTTTGTACAAGACAGAATCTGAGACAACACATCCATTTCCTCCGCAACAAATGGTTCCACGTCAATTAAACTATGATGCATATGCTTCACAATTTCAACTGTTTTCTCTTCTAGCTCTAGTTTCATGCTTGGATCGACATGACTTTTGAAAACATACTCACCATTATTTGAATCCAATCTTTCTGGTCGAATTCCAATGATAGCATAATCATCATTGATACTGCCCCGCTTCACTCCTCTTCCAACGGTTGGTTTTGCTCCAACAATAGCAGGAGCGAATTCTCTCAACAAGTTGATATTATTCTTGGAAGCCAGGTGTCGTTCTGCTAAACCTCTTGAAACTTTGGCAAAAATGCGCAACGATGGTTTATAATCATCAAATGCAAAAATATGCTCGTCTTTCGTACTATCCAACGTCTCGAAATTGTTGATAGACAATGCCAGTTCCGGTTCATACTTCTTCTTTCCCCCTATTTTGCCACCCCACCAATTGGTTTCCATGTATTTACCTGCCACCACAGTTGATTGGTATTTGTTTTTCAGCGCTTTTGTCTTGACAGGTTTGTCAATGGGCTTATTTACCCTCTTCCTCTCCGGTTTTATCTGCGACAATTGTTTATAAGTCTCATGGCTCTTCGACACTGGTGCTGCAATGGTCAGAAAATTTGAAGACATTCTCTGTTTATGTCTTCTCTCATGTTTCCTATTTGCTTTTTGCCTCCTTCCTCGTGCTGACAATTGCTTTCCATTCGTTGTGGTTGGATTCATTGTTGCCGAGACGGATTGCTGTTGGAGGAGGATGACGACGAATCGATTTGCCGATGGAGTGGGAGTTAGGAGGAGCGGCGGTTGATGAGGAGGAGGAGCGACGTTGGTGGATCGCCGGTGGAGGAGGAGGAGGAGCGATTCGATGCCAACGATTCGTTGCCGAGCGCCGGTGGAGGAGGAGCGACGTTGGTGGATCGCCGGTGTAGGAGGAGGAGGAGCGACGTTGGTGGAGCGACGGTGGAGGAGGAGCGACGGTGGAGGAGCGATTCGATGCCGGATCGTCGGTGTAGGAGGAGCGACGTTGGTGGATCGCTGGTGGAGGAGGAGGATGAGGAGCGACGGTTGAGGAGCGATTTGATGCCGGATCGCCGGTTGGTTGCTTTGATCACTTTGCGGTTCGATCGTTCCCGGTTGCTTCTATTGGACCGTTCCCGGTTGACGCTTGGAGGTGCGGGCTATCGGAGGTGTTGGATTGATTGGATCAATTGGTGTTGGATCGATTCGTTTTGCAGATCGATTCGTGTTGGATCGATTGGTGTTGGATCGATTGGTGTTGGATTGATTGGATCGATTCGTGTTGGATCGATTCTATTGGATCGTTCCCGGTTGGATCGATTGGAGTTGGATCGATTTGTTTTGCAGATCGATTCGTGTTGGATCGATTGGATCGATTCGTGTTGGATCGATTCGTTTTGCAGATCAATTCGTGTTGGATCGATTGGATCGATTGGTGTTGGATCAATTCTATTGGATCGTTCGGATCGATTGGTGTTGGATCGATTCGTTTTGCAGATCGATTCGTGTTGGATCGATTGGTGTTGGATCGATTCGTTTTGCAGATCGATTCGTGTTGGATCGATTGGTGTTGGATCGATTCGTTTTGCAGATCGATTCGTGTTGGATCGATTCTATTGGATCGATTCTATTGGATCGTTCCCGGTTGGATCGATTGGTGTTGGATCGATTCGTTTTGCAGATCGATTCGTGTTGGATCGATTGGTGTTGGATCGATTCGTTTTGCAGATCGATTCGTGTTGGATCGATTGGTGTTGCAGATCGATTGGTGTTGGATCAATTGGATCGATTCGTGTTGGATCGATTGGTGTTGCAGATCGTTCCCGGTTGGATCGATTGGTGTTGGATCGATTCGTTTTGCAGATTGATTCGTTTTGGATCGATTGGTGTTGGATCGATTCGTTTTGCAGATCGATTCGTGTTGGATCGATTGGATCGATTCGTGTTGGATCGATTCTATTGGATCGTTCCCGGTTGGATCGATTGGTGTTGGATCAATTCGTTTTGCAGATCGATTCGTGTTGGATCGATTGGTGTTGGATCGATTGGTGTTGCAGATCGATTCGTGTTGGATCAATTGGTGTTGGATCGATTCATTTTGCAGATCGATTCGTGTTGGATCAATTGGTGTTGGATCGATTGGTGTTGCAGATTGATTCTTCGTGTTGCAGATCGATTCGTTTTGCAGATCGATTCGTTTTGCAGATTGATTCGTGTTGGATTGATTGGTGTTGGCTCGATTCGTTGCAGAGCGCCGGTGGAGGAGTCTATTCGACGAGTCGTTAGGCTTGTTGTTTCCAACGATCCTATTCAAATAGATGATATGATAATTGAACAAAATGGGTGAGTATCTATTGATATACTACATAGAGTAAATAATAACAACAGAATAATATAATGTACACGCCGACCAATTCATAATTTTCACCAACCAGGAGAATTCGCCGCACCTACAGGGAAAATTCAGCGCACCTACAGGGGAAGATAAGTTCCTTCCGGATCCGATTTGGTTGCTTCCGATTCGATGGTTGCTTCCGATTCCAATTCGATTCGTTGCTTCCGATTCGATGGTTGCTTCCGATTCCGATTCGATTCGTTGCTTCCAATCCGTTCCTGTGAAAATAAGAAGAAAACAGAAGGGAATCAGTAATGCCGGTGGAGTGGAAGACCAATATGCCGATGCCGATGCCGATGCCGATCTCTCTCATTCTTACCTTTGCTTGTTCTGACGTTCCGACGTTCCGGCGTTCCGACACTCCACCCGATGAAATTGTAGTTGCTGCCGTAGAATACTTCTTACTCCATGTCACGAAAAACAGTATCTTGTTCCTGTTGATATAATTGCAAGGGACAAAGCCGGTTCATTGCTTCTTTCAAGACGTATATGTTTGGGTCACGAATCCAAACAACACTATCTATCCAGCAAATCCCCTTCTCGTCAAATGCTAACTACTTCTTTTCCAGTACAAGGCTGTTATTTCGGACTAAAATATGTGACAACAGATCCTCCGGCTCTGTTAAAGAGGTTTTGGATCAAACGTTCTCGGACGGAGTGTTGATTACAAGAACCAACACCCTAGTCAAATAAGTCGGATGTAAGAAGGCAGATTATGAAGTGATTTTTTTTTGTTGCGAGGTAGAACAGATCATGAAGTGATTGTTTTTTTTTTGGTAGGTAGAAAAAGTGATTTTTTTTGTTTGTCGCGAGGTAAGAAAAGTTTATTAGTGTTTGTGTGGGAAAGATTTTTTTTTTGTCGCGAGGTAGAAAAAAATCATCGATCGATCGAAGTAGGTACATCCTTTAGAATTCTACAGGATTTTGTACTAGTGTAGCATTCTACACGTTTTTCATACTAGATAATTTTCGGTACTCAATCCCCGTACGTTTCTACACGAGAAGATGTTTACACCTTACTAGATAATTTTTGGTAGTCAATCCGTGTAGGTTTCTACGCCAGTACATTTCTACACGTTTTTAGTACTATATAATTGTTGGTACTTAATCCGTGTAGGTTTCTACACGTGTACATTTCTACATGTTTTTAGTACTAGAGATTTTCCGGTATGGAATCTGTGTAGGTTTCTACACGAGTAGATTTCTACACATTTTAAGTACTAAAAATTTTTCAGGATTGTCAGGTGAAAAACTCATTTTCCGGTACGGTACCGTGGTGATCCTATGACAACAAGCTAAACACATGGATAACTGGTATTGAGGTCCTTGGTTGGATGTAAATGCTGGTACATGGTACAGGGGGGTAAAGAACTTGCGAGAAGTCCACATATAAGAAAAAATAATTACTGAATTTGCAAACCAGATGTATGCTAGTGTTTTTCTACGTAGTTTGTCTATCCAAATGGCACACAAGATAATATTTTGGGTGTAAATCCAGGGCACAAACTGACTTATTGGGTAATGACTACCAAATTATCCCGTCCAAACTATGAATACATTTATCATGACTCATCAAATGCATATTGCGAACAACTTTGTCACACAGAATGCCCAAAATGTTGTGGTTTGACTCTACAAATGGCAAACATGGGGGTATTTTTGGTGCAATTACAGGGCACAAACTAACTTATTGGGTAATGACTCAAAAAGTATCTGGTCCAAGCCATGAATACATTCACCATGACTCATCAAATGCATATTGCGAACAACTTTGTCACACAGAATGCCCAAAATGTTGTGGTTTGACTCTACAAATGGCAAACATGGGGGTATTTTTGGTGCAATTCCAGGGCACAAACTAACTTATTGGGTAATGACACAAAAAGTATCTGGTCCAAGCCATGAATACATTCATCATGACTCATCAAATGCATATTGGGAACAACTTTGTCACATAGAATGCCCAAAATCTTAAGGTTTGACTCTACAAATGGCAAACATGAGGGTGTTTTTGGTGCAATTCCAGGGCACAAACTACATTATTGGGTAAGGACTCAAAAAGTATCTGGTCCAAGCCATGAATACATTCATCATGACTCATCAAATGCATATTGCGAACAACTTTGTCACACAGAATGCCCAAAATGTTGTGGTTTGACTCTACAAATGGCAAACATGGGGGTATTTTTGGTGCAATTCCAGGGCACAAACTAACTTATTGGGTAAGGACTCAAAAAGTATCGGGTCCAAGCCATGAATACATTCATCATGACTCATCAAATGCATATTGGGAACAACTTTGTCACACAGAATGCCCAAAATGTTGTGGTTTGACTCTCCAAATGGCAAACATGAGGGTATTTTTTGTGCAATTCTAGGGCACAAACTGAGTTATTGGGTAATGACTACAACAATATCTGGTCCAAGCCATGAATACATTCAACATGACTCATCAAATACATATTGGGAACAACTTTGTCACACAGAATGCCCAAAATCTTAAGGTTTGACTCTACAAATGGCAAACATAAGGGTATTTTTGGTGCAATTCCAGGGCACAAACTACATTATTGGGTAAGGACTCAAAAAGTATCTGGTCCAAGCCATGAATACATTCATCATGACTCATCAAATTCATATTGCGAACAACTTTGTCACACAGAATGCCCAAAATGTTGTGGTTTGACTCTACAAATGGCAAACATGGGGGTATTTTTGGTGCAATTCCAGGGCACAAACTAACTTATTGGGTAAGGACTCAAAAAGTATCTGGTCCAAGCCATGAATACATTCATCATGACTCATCAAATGCATATTGGGAACAACTTTGTCACACAGAATGCCCAAAATGTTGTGGTTTGACTCTCCAAATGGCAAACATGAGGGTATTTTTTGTGCAATTCTAGGGCACAAACTGAGTTATTGGGTAATGACTACAACAATATCTGGTCCAAGCCATGAATACATTCAACATGACTCATCAAATGCCTATTGGGAACAACTATGTCACACAGAATGCCCAAAATGTTGTGGTTTGACTCTCGAAATGGCAAACATGGGGGTGTTTTTGGTGCAATTACAGGGCACAAACTAACTTATTGGGTAAGGACTCAAAAAGTATCGGGTCCAAGCCATGAATACATTCATCATGACTCATCAAATACATATTGGGAACAACTATGTCACACAGAATGCCCAAAATGTTGTGGTTTGACTCTACAAATGGCAAACATGGGGGTATTTTTGGTGCAATTCCAGGGCACAAACTAACTTATTGGGTAAGGACTCAAAAAGTATCTGGTCCAAGCAAAGAATACATTCATCATGACTCATCCAATGCATATTGGGAACAACTTTGTCACACAGAATGCCCAAAATGTTGTGGTTTGACTCTCCAAATGGCAAACATGAGGGTGTTTTTGGTGCAATTCCAGGGCACAAACTAAATTAGTGGGTAATGACTCAAAAAGTATCTGGTCCAAGCCATGAATACATTCATCATGACTCATCAAATGCATAATGGGAACAACTTTGTCACACAGAATGCCCAAAATGTTGTGGTTTGACTCTACAAATGGCAAACATGGGGGTATTTTTGGTGCAATTCTAGGGCACAAACTGAGTTATTGGGTAAGGACTCCAAAAGTATCTGGTCCAAGCCATGAATACATTCATCAGGACTCATCAAATGCCTATTGGGAACAACTTTGTCACACAGAATGCCCAAAATGTTGTGGTTTGACTCTACAAATGGCAATCATGGGGATATTTTTGGTGCAATTCCAGGGCACAAACTAACTTATTGGGTAAGGACTCAAAAAGTATCGGGTCCAAGCCATGAATACATTCATCATGACTCATCAAATGCATATTGCGAACAACTTTGTCACACAGAATGCCCAAAATGTTGTGGTTTGACTCTACAAATGGCAAACATGGGGGTATTTTTGGTGCAATTCCAGGGCACAAACTAACTTATTGGGTAATGACTCCAAAAGTATCTGGTCCAAGCAAAGAATACATTCATCATGACTCATCCAATGCATATTGGGAACAACTTTGTCACACAGAATGCCCAAAATGTTGTGGTTTGACTCTCCAAATGGCAAACATGAGGGTGTTTTTGGTGCAATTCCAGGGCACAAACTAAATTAGTGGGTAATGACTCAAAAAGTATATGGTCCAAGCCATGAATACATTCAACATGACTCATCAAATGCATAATGGGAACAACTTTGTCACACAGAATGCCCAAAATGTTGTGGTTTGACTCTCGAAATGGCAAACACGATGAGGGTATTTTTTGTGCAATTCTAGGGCACAAACTGAGTTATTGGTAATGACTCCAAAAGTATCTGGTCCAAGCCATGAATACATTTATCAGGACTCATCAAATGCATATTGGGAACAACTTTGTCACACAGAATGCTGGAAATGTTGTGGTTTGACTATCCATATGGCAAACATGGGGGTATTTTTGGTGCAATTCCAGGGCACAAACAGTCTCATTTGGTAATGACTACCAAAGTTTTTGTACCAGGCCATGAATGCATATCACATGACTTACGAAATGCATGTTGGGAACAACTTTTAAATGCATATTGGGAACAACTTTCCCACACACAGTACAGACAATGTTGTGGTTTGTAGATACAAATGGCACACAAGACAGTACGGTATGTTAGGTGCAGTCTACGAGATTCTACATGTGACTAGAGGATTGAAATACATAACCTTAGTGTGATCAAAAGTTTCCCTTCTGAAAAAATTATGGCGCGGGAGGGCTGGCTGGCACAGGTACGTGATCTACTTCTACAAATATATAACAGCGCGCCCAAGCCAGACAACACACAGAAGAAGTTAGGGCAAACAACATAGTACAGAACCCACGGAAAAACTCTACACACAAAACATCGTACACATACTACACGAAACACCGTACACACACACACACACACACACACAAAACACAAAACACCGTACACAACCCGACAAAATTATTAGTACACACACAAAACCACACAAAAAGAAACACATGATTCTTGATCGACACCGTATTCAGAAAATAAAATAAAAAAATATGAATGCTATCGGAAAGACACGACAAAGCAAAAAATCCGAGGGGAAGACCCTTCGAAACAACAAAACCATCCTGCCCAGTGATCATCAAAATAGAGGGGACAACAACAGTAAGAAAAAAAGAGTGAAAACAAACACCGCAATTACTAACAAAGTGTGTAACAGTAATACCACAACTATGAACGCATCAAAGGGCAACAGTAAAAAAAATGGTACCGACAACAAAATTTCTACTACTACAAACACGGGAGAACAAAACACCATCAACCAGAGTAACGAACCAGCACTGAGCATTACCAACACAACCACCACTACAGTAACAAACCAACAGAAAGAAGGAACAAAAACCAATGTGGTAGAGAAAACATCTAACGGAGAATGCTGTGATTTAGAGGATGTTGCAGAACGTGTCATGAAAAAAATCCAATATGACAAATTGGCAGAGGAAGTGGCAAAACACTTACGGCAACAAGAGAGGGTACCACATATAGGGGTGGGAAAGGTAGTAATGGTACCTAAACAAATGGAGGCAACCATGCAGGGAGAGGGGACTTATAATGCCGGCAACACAAGAGAACGAGCAGTAAGTACAATTACAGACGAATATGGGCTTATAACAGACAACGATATGCTTAAGGCTTTGAGTGATATGACTGAAACAGTGGACAAGCAGCTAAGGGATTACGTCAAAAAACATTGGTACCACAACATGAAGTTCCCATCAATGACAAGGTAACGGCGCATGTAATACAAAAAGCTGTTCAATCAAGTGCAGTTATGAAGCCACCAAATATTCCACTTGCGTCATTCTGTTCCTTTTACAGGAAACGAGTAGGGACAGTACTGACTGCATTGAGGCACAACTCACAAACATTAGCGAGAAAAAACTGGATAGGTAAATACAGGTGGGAGAATTGGTTGTTGAAATTAGGAATTTTGGAATCTATTTTTGGTCCGACAACACTAACATGCTGCCCGTTGATACTGATGATACTTCCGTACAGACGATTACAGAAAAGGTCGAGTCCCTATCACATTCCCTGGTACTGTTGCAGTTATTCAAGACACAGAATATGAGGACACAGGTATTTTAAACCCTAAATACAGAACATACAAAGACGCGGAAGATGAAGATTTTTATTATTTCGTTACAAGAATCATGTCGGCAATCAATCCGACAAATTCCAATTTCAAACAACGGAAGGAGAGGCACTTGCTGAGTGATATATTTACTATAGCAGATGAAGCATTTGCATTGGTACTGATCTACAATGAGCATCATGTATGGGTGAACCAGCAGCGGCGAAAGGGTGATGCCACGATTCCGCGACAAAAAAAATTCTGCGATTCAGACAGTGGAAGCAGAAATGGATGGATGGAGGAAGGACGTGAGTTGTTCAGTGACTTGTGCGACAAAATTGGCGAGATGCAAAAACACCCAGAAACAGGAAGGAAATTGGAAGAAATGATGAGGGACAGATTTAGGAACAAAAGTTCAACAGATTACACCAACAATAAGCATGGCGATGCAAATATTACTAGTAGCAGCTCCACTAATTGTAGTGGACCAAAAAAGAAAAAGAAAAGAAACGTCTATATTGATCCGGCAATAACAGCATTGATGAATGAAAGTTTATCTATGGGTGAACTAATGTAGAAAATAACAGTACATACATAATACAAAACTACTACTAATCTTGAACTTAATTTTGAGAATATTAGAAATTATGGAGGATTCGTAATACGTTGCAATAGGAATAAATAAAGCATAATAGAATCTACATTTTAAAAAGGGAATATTGTAGTCGAGAAATAGAATTCACAATTAGGATAGCAGAATCGAATTGTTGTTTGGAAGATTAATATTTTGGAATTAATACTGACTCAAGATTTCTTTTTTATTCGTGAAAAGAAGTAAGTGTTGTTCGTACAGAATAATAATTCGGTTCTGCTAGAGACTGAAATAAATTATTTTTATTCGAGAGTAGAGTAATGTGCATCACGCGCACAGAATTATTTTTTGTATGATTTTAAGGCAATGACTGGGGGTGGGAATTTCAGGGTGTCCAGAAATATTGCCGTGTTAAAATCACGCACAAAATTTGTGCGCGAGAAGTAAATTTGAACCCCGCGAAACAGTTCTCGGACGTACTCGCTGCTGTGTGCGAGGAGATGCTCGTTACGAGACGTCGGAGTCGCCGGTATCAAGGCCGGGCCTATTGTAGGGTGACAATGGGGAGCTGTTGAGGTGTGAGTGTGTTAGTAAGAGACTGACTGCTGCGTGTACTCTGTCGTTACGTCGATGCGCTAGTATGACTAGTCTCGATAGGGATGACTATCGAATCGGTAGGCTTGTACGGCGGGTACAATAGGGATGGCTATTGGACCTGGATGTATTTGCCAGTTTATTCTACTACTAATCGTTTTAGGAGCAGCTTGCTTGGATTTCCTTGAGGGATCCTTTACCGGCTTGTTCTAGTGCTAGCCTGTAATTTTTGATTGCAGAAGAGTCTTTCGGTCGCAACCATCCATTCGTACGAGCTACCGTGATACAGTGACACAGTGATACATCTTATCCGGTGATACAGGGAATCGATTGTGTTTCCTTGGTACCGTTGGGCTTGCTAGGGGAATCCTTGGCACGCTTGTTGAGGCTATCGGGGTCTAAGCGTGTGCTTAGAAGCTGCTAGTTTTAGTGATAGTGAAATCTACTAGATTTCTACTAGTAGGTTTCCCCCGGTCTGGCCCTCTATCGATTGTAGGGAGTGCCACGTGGCACTACCATTACTTTCATTCGGCTCGCTACATCAATAGCCAATTTGTGTCAATTTGTGTTAATTTTCGCTATTCTCAATTGTTATCCGACGCGTAGTAATAACACGAAGTAAATACCGTATCGTACCGTACCGTACCGTACATGCTACGGTACAAACGTAACACCATGGCTCGTACGGGAGAGCACGTGCACTCGCAAAATCGATGCCTAAGTAAGAAAAAATAAAAGGGACTCACGGGGTTAAAACAGACTCAACGGGCGCGAAAAAGGTGCAGAGGAGGGGGTGTTACTTTTGTAACTTCGGTGGTACTTTAGTAATTTCCAAAATATGCCGTAGAATTGCTACACGATTTCTAGGAGTGTTTTCTGCTCTGACAATGGCATGGATACTAAAGTAATTTCGAAAATATGCCGTAGAATTCCTACACCAATACTAGTAGTGTTTTCTGCTCTGATAATTTGCGAATTACTGCATATGAGTGGTACGTGATTTTCTACTACTAGTGTTACTCGGTACCTCTGTATCTACGGTAGTAGAATTTTCAGTCGTATTCTGAGCACTATTCACCTAGCCCTCTTTTTGATACTCCCAGGACAGACTAATACACAACAGACTAGGGACCAGAGTATATGCCAAAAAAAGAGCTAGAATTAGTTTGTAGACCTATTTCTTGCTAGAGAGCAAACAATGATGAATATTGAGCCTGTTGGGGCCAAAAGACGCTGGTGCTTGTAGGGTCGAATTCACCATTCATGTAGGGACGCGGCTCATCGGGATGGAGCGAAAAATACAGTCGTCCCAGCATAGTAAACAACCGGATCCAGTATCGTAGCAGGAGCATCAACCGGATCCGAGTAATACTACACGGGTCCCTTGACCGGAGCAGGCAGTGCTTGTAATTGTGCCGCCATGGCGTTGTGGTTGTGGTCAGGAAAAAACGGGTGAAGCATTGTTCACCACCCCCGTCCAACGCAACCAATCCCGGTGTGACCTCAGGACGTTGGTCCAGAAGGAGGTGGAGGGTTCTTCTTCTTGTTATAGGGGTTTTTCAATGAAGAATTCCTCGCTGCTACAGACCGGCGTTGGGTTGTTGTTGTTGTTGCGTATCATGGTGTCCACGGTAGACTTGTCGTTCTTGTCCTCACTGTAGCTATTCCCATCGTCAGAGCAAAACGAAGGAGTGTGGTGCTTGTAGTAGTTCGGACGCCAGAACAAGAATACACAGTTCCCTGGATTGGAGCAGCTGAAAGGATCTATTCCCATGGTCAAAAGCAAAAAGGAGCAGCTTGGTGAGGAGTGAATGAATAAAGAAACAACAGCAACGACAACGAATCAAACAAAAACAGCCTGATCATCTCCCCCGAAGCAAACAAAGAACCCGCAACAACTTACAGCACCCAGTGTGGTAGAATGGGCTCTTGCTGTTGTAATAGGAAAGGAAGTACTATTCCCATGGTCAAAAGGAAAAAGAAGAGTGTCGTGAGATAGGAATAAACAAATGTGACGAATGACTGATCTGTTGACAACGACAACGACGAGGAATCAAATCAAATTGAAACACCATCGGCAATGACTTACAGTGTGATAGAATGGGTTACTTGTTGTTGTTGTAATAGGATAGGAAGCAGCGAAAAGGGTCTATTCCCATGGTCGGGCGGGGGAGCGGGGGGGGGGGGGTTCGCTTTTGCAAATTGCTTTTGCAAAGTGGCTGATTTTGAAATAATGAATTACAACAGGGGAAAACAGCAATAAATCAAGGTTGTAGTAGGGATTCTACTTGATTCTACTACAAAATGTGAAGGAATCAAAAAATAAGCGGAATCCCTGCTGCAACTGCTGCTGCTGTTGCTGTTGCTAATCCCGCGTTAGTTCCCTCTTTGCCATATATATTGCTCAACACCCGGAAAAGTTACTTATGGTAAATCGCTTAAAAATACTTTTGACTGGTAAGAACGGCTGAATATATATGGATGTAGTAAGGATTCTACTAGATCCTACAGGGAAAAACCGAAAAAAGGTTGTTAAATCCAGAACGTACTACCGGTAGTACTGATTCTACTAGATTCCACACAAGTCGTGTCAAGGAATCAATCAATCTTGTAGTGCTGCTGCTTAATCCCGTGAGTTAGTACCCTATTTGTAGTGGTACTAAAGTATTTTTAGAAGATTTTCAGACACAACTTCGTGTGTTGAGCAAATACTTACTTGCTTAACACACGGAGTTGTGTGTGAAAATCTTCTAAAAATTGGTGGAGTTGTTAGTTGAACGTTTAACACTAACCCTAAGAGTTGACAACGTAACCTTCTAGACGGAGTTTATGTGGGGGGGGTTTGGGGGGGGGGGAAATACGTAGAAATATTAAAAAAATCTGTTTTTAACAAGTAGACTTGGTACAAACGCTACGACTAAAAATCGTAAAAAACAGGACCCAAATAATTATTTACGGAAATGAGATGCTTCTTCTAAAAGCAATAGTAATAGCTAGTGGCGCGCGCTCATTTTTATGGTAGCAAACTCTCATTTTTATGGTTGCAAGTAACCATAAGATTTAACCTGAATAAAGAAAAAAATCATACGATTAAAATCTGTCTTAGATCAAGTTGGTCGTCCTTGTTGTCAACCTTGCCAGATGAGAGAGTTGGTGAGAAAAAATAGTCCGGCAACGAATCGTCGGCATCGAATCGCTCCACCTCCTCACGGAAACGCAACTCCTCCCCCGGCGCTCGGCAACGAATCAGCGAAACGCTCCTCCTCCACCGGCGCTCGGCAACAAATCCGCGAAACGCTCCTCCTCCACCGGCAATTCGACAGCAAGCGGCAGCGAGAGCAACAGCAGCAAGCGGCAGCAGCGAGAGCAACAGCAGCAACCCAAAACGATCGAACCCACCGCAACCGGAAACGATAACACCAATCGATCAAACACCAATCGATCTGCTACACGAATCGCTCCAACACCTATCGGTCTGCAACACCAATCGTCAGCAAAGGCAACAGAACAATCAAACCAACCGGGAACAATCGAAGCAATTGGGAACAATCGAAGCAATTGGGAGAACGAATCGATCCAGCACAGCAGCAGCAGCAGCAATACCCCTAGGCAACAACGGCAACGAATCGTCGGCATCGAATTGCTCCTCCACCGGCGCTGGGTTGCTCGTTCCGATTGCTTGCTTGACCGAAGTTCGATAGTATTTCCAATCCAACTTCTTGTTAATGGTAGGATTTGTACACAGCGACGTCGGAAAAGAAAAACTTGCGACAGTCGGTCAGATCGATCGATCCTATTGCGATGGCTCGTTTCCCTCGACCGAAGTTCGATAGTATTTCCAATCCAACTTCTTGTTAATGGTAGGATTTGTACACAGTGACGTCGGAAAAGAAAAACTTGCAATAGTCGGTCAATGGACTCGCGCTGCAAGAAGTCTCTGTTACTATTCCAATCACTTGCGTCACTTGCTGCGCGCCGGTACTGCACTGCTGTGGCTGTGGCTGTGACTCCTGTGGATTGCGCTGTTGTTGCTACCACCATGGTCGATGGTGGAGGACGAGATAATGAATACCCGTAGTAGGTGTGGTGTTGATTTTGGTATTTCCTGTACCAATAGCAGTAGGGATTTGGGAGTAAAATTGTCAGTACTTAATTCTACAGCTATTGGTACAGAAAATACATATTAAAGGAGTATCACGTGAAAATCCAAATGAAAATGGGGTGTACCTCGTAGTGTGTGTGGGTGCAATTGGCTGTGTGCATTTGGCTGTAACAAGTGTGTGCATTGTCATTTTGTGTGCCGTACTTGTACGTAAAGGTAGTACTAAATTTTAAAAAAGAACAATGGTTCATTTTTTTGGTAGCGAAGAATCTGGAGAACAGAAGACTATGATCATACCTTTCGTAGATATTGTTGTAGTTGAAAAGTGTATGGTAAAAGTGTATGTATGTACCAAAAAAAGTGTGAGATTGACCCGGTACCTTTGCACTGTGCGAAAATCAGGTGGGTTTTTGGGGTTGATGATTGAATTATATTTTGGTTAGGGACTGAAAAGATTTGCACTGTGTTCATATCTGGTGGGATTTAGGGTTGACGATTGAATTATATTTTGGTTACGGACTGGAAAGATTTGCACTGCGTTCAAATCTTGAGAATTTTTGGGTTGATGACTGAATTATATTTTGGTAAGGGACTGGAAAGATTTACACTGTGTTCAAATCTGGTGGGTTTTTGGGTTGATGACTGAGTTATATTGTGGTTTGGGACTGGCAGGATTTGAACTGTTGTCAAATCTGGTGGGTGTTTGGGTTGACGATTGAATTATATTTTGGTTAGGGACTGGAAAGATTTGCATGGTGTTCAAATCTGGTGGGTTTTGGGGTTGACGATTGAATTATATTTTGGTCGGGGATCAGCAGGATTTGCACTGTGTTCAAATCTGGTGGGGTTTTGGGTTGATGATTGAATTATATTTTGGTTAGAGACTGGAAAGATTTGCATGGTGTTCAAATCTAGTGGGTTTTTGGGTTGACAATTGAATTATATTTTGGTTAGGGACTGGAAAGATTTGCACTGTGTTCAAATCTGGTGGGTTTTTGGGTTGATGACTGAGTTATATTTTGGTCGGGGACTGGCAAGATTTGCACTGTGTTCAAATCTGGTGGGTTTTTGGGTTGATGATTGAATTATATTTTGGTCGAGGACTGGAAGGATTTGCACTGTGTTCAAATCTGGTGGGTTTTGGGGTTAACGATTGAATTATATTTTGGTCGGGGACTGGCAGGATTTGCACTGTGTTCAAATCTGGTGGGTTTTTGGGTTGATGACTGAGTTATATTTTGGTAAGAAACTGGATAGATTTGCACTGTGTTCAAATCTGGTGGGTTTTTGGGTTGATGACTGAATTATATTTTGGTAAGGGACTGGAAAGATTTGCACTGTGTTCAAATCTGGTGTGTTTTGGGGTTGATGATTGAATTATATTTTGGTTAGGGAATGGAAAGATTTTCATGGTGTTCAAATTTGGTGGGTTTTGGGGTTGACAATTGAATTATATTTTGGTTAGGGACTCGAAAGATTTGCACTGTGTTCAAATCTTTTTGGTTTTGGGGTTGATGACTGAGTTATATTTTGGTCGGGGATCGGCAGGATTTGCAGTGTCTTCAAATCAGGTGGGTTTTTTGGTTGACTATTGAATAATATTTTGGTTAGGGACTGGAAAGATTTGCACTGTGTTCAAATCTGGTCGGGTTTTGGGTTGACTATTGAATTATATTTTGGTTGGGGACTGGAAAGATTTGCACTGTGTTCAAATCTGGTGGGTTTTTGGGTTGATGATTGAATTATATTTTGGTTAGGGACTGGAAAGATTTGCATTGTGTTCAAATCTGGTGGGTTTTGGGGTTAAGGATTGAATTATATTTTGGTTAGGGACTGGAAAGATTTGCACTGTGTTCAAATCTGGTGGGTTTTTGGGTTGATGACTGAGTTATATTTTGGTCGGGGACTGGCAAGATTTGCATTGTGTTCAAATCTGGTGGGTTTTGGGGTTGACAATTGAATTATATTTTGGTTAGGTACTCGAAAGATTTGCACTGTGTTCAATTCTGGTGGGTTTTTGGGTTGATGATTGAATTATATTTTGGTCGAGGACTGGAAGGATTTGCATTGTGTTCAAATCTGGTGGGTTTTTGGGTTGATGATTGAATTATATTTTGGTCGAGGACTGGAAGGATTTGCATTGTGTTCAAATCTGGTGGGTTTTGGGGTTAACGATTGAATTATATTTTGGTCGGGGACTGGCAGGATTTGCACTGTGTTCAAATCTGGTGGGTTTTTGGGTTGATGACTGAATTATATTTTGGTAAGAAACTGGATAGATTTGCACTGTGTTCAAATCTGGTGGGTTTTTGGGTTGATGACTGAATTATATTTTGGTCGGGGATTGGCAAGATTTGCATTGTGTTCAAATCTGGTGGGTTTTGGGGTTGACAATTGAATTATATTTTGGTTAGGGACTCGAAAGATTTGCACTGTGCTCAAATCTGGTGGGTTTTTGGGTTAATGATTGAATTATATTTTGGTTAGGGACTGGAAAGATTTTCATGGTGTTCAAATCTGGTGGGTTTTGGGGTTGACGATTGAATTATATTTTGGTCGGGGATCAGCAGGATTTGCACTGTGTTCAAATCTGGTGGGTTCCTCCTGCCATGCATTTGGCTTGCTTTCCAGTGCTTCACCTAGGGTTGCCTTCAGTGTTCCACCTAGTGCTGCACCCATTGTTGCTCGCAGTGTTTCCCCCTGATATGCACCCAGTCTTCCTCCCGGCATTGCACCAGGCGCCACTCCCAGTGCTTCCTTCTGCCATGCATTTGACTTGCTTTCCAGTGCTTCCCTCAGGATTGCCTCCAGTGCTCCCCCTAGTGCTGCATCAACGGGTGCTCCCAGTGTTTCACCCTGATATGCATCCAGTGTCCCTCCCAGCGCTGCGCCAGGCGCCACTCCCAGTGCTTCCTCCTGTCATGCATTTGACGTGCTTTCCAGTGCTTCATCTAGGGCCGCCTTCAGTGCTCCACCTAGCGCTGCATCCACTGGTGCTCCCAGCGTTTCACTCTGATATGCACCCAGCGTTCCTCCCAGGGCTGCACCAGGCGCCATTCCCAGTGTTTCCTCCTGCCATGCATTTGACTTGCGTTCCAGTGCTTCATCTAGGGTCGCCTTCAGTGTTTCACCTAGTGCTGCATCAACTGGTGCTCCCAATGTTTCACCCTGCTCTGCCGACAGTGTTACTCCCAGAACTGCATCAGGCACCACTCCCAGTGCTTCCTCCTGCCATGCATCTGACTTGCTTTCCAGTGCTTCCCCCAGGATTGCCTCCAGTGCTCCGCCTAGTGTTGCATCAACTGGTGCTCCCAATGTTTCACCCTGCTCTGCCGACAGTGCTCCTCCCAGAACTGCACCAGGCGCCACTCCCAGTGCTTCCTCCTGCCATGCATCTGACTTGCTTTCCAGTGCTTCCCTCAGGATTGCCTCCAGTGCTCCACCTAGTGCTGCATCAACTGGTGCTCCCAGTGTTTCACCCTGATATGCACCCAGTGTTCCTCCCAGCGCTGAGCCAGGCGCCACTCCCAGTTCTTCCTCCTGCCATGCATTTGGCTTGCTTCCCAGTGCTTCCCCCAGGATTGCCTCCAGTGCCCCACCTAGCGCTGCCTCAACTGGTGCTCCCAGTTTTTCACCCTGCTCTGCCGACAGTGTTACTCCCAGAACTGCACCAGGCGCCACTCCCAGTGCTTCCTCCTGCCATGCATTTGACTTGCGTTCCAGTGCTTCATCTAGGGCCGCCTTCAGTGTTCCACCTAGTGCTGCATCAACTGGTGCTCCAAATGTTTCACCCTGCTCTGCCGACAGTGTTACTCCCAGAACTGCACCAGGCGCCCCTCCCAGTGCTTCCTCCTGCCATGCATCTGCCTTGCTTTCCAGTGCCTCCCCCAGGATTGCCTCCAGTGCTCCACCTAGTGTTGCATCAACTGGTGCTCCCAATGTTTCACCCTGCTCTGCCGACAGTGCTCCTCGCAGAACTGCACCAGGCGCCACTCCCAGTGCTTCCTCCTGCCATGCATCTGACTTGCTTTCCCGTGCCTCCCCCAGGATTGCCTCCAGTGCTCCACCTAGCGCTGCCTCAACTGGTGCTCCCAGTGTTTCATCCTGCTCTGCCAACAGTGTTTCTCCCAGCGCTGCACCAGGCGCCCCTCCCAGTGCATCCCTCTGCCATGCATTTGACTTGCTTTCCAGTGCTTCATCTAGGGTCGCCTTCCGTGCTCCCCCTCGCGCTGCCTCAACTGGTGCTCCCCGTGTTTCCCCCTGCTATGCACCCCGTGTTTCTCCCAACGCTGCACCAGGCGCCACTCCCAGTGCTTCCTCCTGCCATGCATCTGACTTGCTTTCCAGTGCTCCCCCCCGTATTGGTTCCAGTGCTCTACCTAGTGCTGCATCAACTGGTGCTCCCAGTGTTTCACCCTGATATGCACCCCGTGCTTCTCCCAGCGCTGAGCCAGGCGCCACTCCCAGTGCTTCCTCCTGCCATGCATCTGACTTACTCTCCAGTGCTTCATCTAGGGTCGCCTTCCGTGTTCCACCTAGTGCTGCATCAACTGGTGCTCCCAGTGTTTCACCCTGCTCTGCCGACAGTGTTACTTCCAGCACTGCACCAGGCGCCACTCCCAGGGCTTCCTCCTGCCATGCATCTGACCTGCTTTCCAGTGCTTCCCTCAGGATTGCCTCCAGTGCTCCACCTAGCGCTGCCTCCACTGGTGCTCCCAGTGTTTCACCCTGCTCTGCCAACAGTGTTTCTCCCAGCGCTGCACCAGGCGCCCCTCCCAGTGCTTCCTCCTGCCATGCATTTGCCTTGCGTTCCAGTGCTTCATCTAGGGTCGCCTTCCGTGCTCCCCCTCGCGCTGCCTCAACTGGTGCTCCCAGTGTTTCCCCCTGCTATGCACCCAGTGTTTCTCCCAGCGCTGCACCAGGCGCCACTCCCAGTGCTTCCTCCTGTCATGCATCTGACTTTCTTTCGAGTGCTTCATCTAGGGCCGCCTTCAGTGCTCCACCTAGCGCTGCATCCACTGGTGCTCCCAGCGTTTCACTCTGATATGCACCCAGCGTTCCTCCCAGGGCTGCACCAGGCGCCATTCCCAGTGTTTCCTCCTGCCATGCATTTGACTTGCGTTCCAGTGCTTCATCTAGGGTCGCCTTCAGTGTTCCACCTAGTGCTGCATCAACTGGTGCTCCCAATGTTTCACCCTGCTCTGCCGACAGTGTTACTCCCAGAACTGCAGCAGGCACCACTCCCAGTGCTTCCTCCTGCCATGCATCTGACTTGCTTTCCAGTGCTTCCCCCAGGATTGCCTCCAGTGCTCCGCCTAGTGTTGCATTAACTGGTGCTCCCAATGTTTCACCCTGCTCTGCCGACAGTGCTCCTCCCAGAACTGCACCAGGCGCCACTCCCAGTGCTTCCTCCTGCCATGCATCTGACTTGCTTTCCAGTGCTTCCCCCAGGATTGCCTCCAGTGCTCCACCTACAGCTGCATCAACTGGTGCTCCCAGTGTTTCACCCTGCTCTGCCAACAGTGTTTCTCCCAGCACTGCACCAGGCGCCCCTCCCAGTGCTTCCTCCTGCCATGCATCTGACCTGCTTTCAAGTGCTTCCCTCAGGATTGCCTCCAGTGCTCCACCTAGTGCTGCATCAACTGGTGCTCCCAGTGCTTCATCCTGCTCTGCCGACAGTGCTCCTCCCAGAACTGCACCAGGCGCCACTCCCAGTGCATCCCTCTGCCATGCATTTGACTTGCTTTCCAGTGCTTCCCTCAGGATTGCCTCCAGTGCTCCACCTAGTGCTGCATCTACTGGTGCTCCCAGTGTTTCCCCCTGCTCTGCCGACAGTGTTACTCCCAGAACTGCACCAGGCGCCACTCCCAGTGCTTCCTCCTGCCATGCATCTGACTTGCTTTCCAGTGCTCCCCCCAGGATTGCTTCCAGTGCTCTACCTAGTGCTGCATCAACTGGTGCTCCCAGTGTTTCATCCTGATATGCACCCCGTGCTTCTCCCAGCGCTGAGCCAGGCGCCACTCCCAGTGCTTCCTCCTGGCATGCATCTGACTTACTTTCCAGTGCTTCATCTAGGGTCGCCTTCAGTGTTTCACCTAGTGCTGCATCAACGGGTGCTCCCAGTGTTTCACCCTGATATGCATCCAGTGTTCCTCCCAGTGCTGCACCAGGCGCCACTCCCAGTGCTTCCTCCTGCCATGCATCTGCCTTGCTTTCCAGTGCCTCCCCCAGGATTGCCTCCAGTGCTCCACCTAGTGTTGCATCAACTGGTGCTCCCAATGTTTCACCCTGCTCTGCCGACAGTGCTACTCCCAGAACTGCACCAGGCGCCACTCCCAGTGCTTCCTCCTGCCATGCATCTGACTTGCTTTCCAGTGCTTCCCCCAGGATTGCCTCCAGTGCTTCACCTAGCGCTGCCTCAACTGGTGCTCCCAGTGTTTCACCCTGCTCTGCCAACAGTGTTTCTCCCAGCGCTGCACCAGGCGCCTCTCCCAGTGCTTCCTCCTGCCATGCATCTGACCTGCTTCCCAGTGCTCCCCCCAGGATTGCCTCTAGTGCTCCACCTAGCGCTGCCTCAACTGGTGCTCCCAGTGTTTCACCCTGCTCTGCCGACAGTGTTACTCCAAGAACTGCACCAGGCGCCACTCCCAGTGCTTCCTCCTGCCATGCATTTGACTTGCGTTCCAGTGCTTCATCTAGGGCCGCCTTCAGTGTTCCCCCTAGTGCTGCATCACCTGGTGCTCCAAATGTTTCATCCTGCTCTGCCGACAGTGCTACTCCCGGCACTGCACCAGGCGCCACTCCCAGTGCTTCCTCCTGCCATGCATTTGGCTTGCCTCCCAGTGCTTCCCCCAGGATTGCCTCCAGTGTTCCACCTAGCGCTGCATCAACTGGCGCTCCCAGTGTTTCACCCTGATATGCACCCAGTGTTCCTCCCAGCGCTGCACCTGCTGTGGCCTTCGGTATTCCACACCTATGCCTCACACGCTTCCTCTTCCGTGCGACAGACACGGTATGCGTCGGATCATGGTTAGTATGTCTCCTTCAGGGCACTGTGGGATGCCCTCCAACTCTCATCCCCACCTGGATTCCTCCAGTCCTTCTTCCTATCCCTTGCCTTCTCTTGCTTCCCGTCTCGCCCAATCCAATCTTCATGGGGACATCCTTGTGAATAAAGATTCTGATGCTTTTGGCCATCCCTTTCCCCAGTCTCCGTCCTCAAACTCTACCCTCATCACCTTCCAAAATATTGGTCCCCAGCGGAAGTCCGCCTTCATGTCTCGTTCCCGTCACAACTCTCGGCGTGTTGCTCAAAGTAAAGCTGGGGTTGCTCTCTACGCAGAGCATTGTCTGAACGAACCCCAGCTCCCCCTTTGTGATCTCTTTCACTCTCGCATCAAACAGGCCTACCCTTCCAGCTTCACCTTCCTTGCTAGCAACCAGCATGAGGCATCCTCTGGCACGTGGCGCCTCCCTGGTGGTACGGGGTTTACTATTGACCGGCTCTTTCATTCTCACAAGCTTGCCCACGGTGCTGATCCTTCGGGGCTTGGCCGGTGGACTTTTGTTCGGTTTCAGGGGAGGGCTCAAGCTACGGTGACCATCTTTTCAGCCTACTGCCCTGTAGAAAATGACAGGGACCTTGGCTCTGTTTGGAACCAACACTGTCGCTACTTCCAGGCTGAAGAGGATCTATGCTGTCCCAACCCACGCATTCTCTTTCGACGTGACCTCACAGCTGCCCTTCAGGCTTGCCTAGAGGCAGGTGACTCCGTTGTCTTAGGGATCGACCATAATTCTGATGTCCGTTCTGACGGTCTCTCCTCTGAGCTCACAGCACTCGGCTTCAAGGATGCCATCTTAACTACCCACCCTTCACGTTCCCCACCTGCCACCCACAATC